>WOXC01008473.1:1200000-1774594 GCA_011680675.1 Gymnobelideus leadbeateri
AAATCACCTTCCAATCCATTATAGTTTTCACATCCTATCCAAAGGGAATGATTAAGAAATTGATCATCTCAAATAAGGGACCAACAATGGTATAAAATTTGCACTAATCTCCCAATTTACAGGATGTAATATTTTCCATTTTTATTTCCACACTTTATTTTAATAAAGATTTTGCTAATGATAGCAAAGGACAAATGCTCTTAGGAGAAATTAACCTCCCTGGGCCCATTCTCACTATTAAATTCTCTGAAGCCAAGTGACCTCTCTAGTTAGGCAATTAGAAAGCAATTGGATTTTCCAGACAATTGTTTAATCTGTCAGGGAATGTTTTTAATGCAGATCAGAATCGTGATTTGTTTCTTGTTGTGCCAGAGCAAACTAGACGTAATTCAGACAAGAAATCAAGAGAATCAACTGTTTGTCATTGTGGAAATAAGTTGGATTAATAAATTGAGTCCACTTAAGAGAGATATCTTTTACTTTTAAATTACAGTCATTATTTAAATTCCCCAAAGTGGAAGGATATGATCATAGAATATCTGGAAGATTGTGGTCAAATTAAAAATAGCAACTCAAATTCTCGATGTTCAAGCTAGGACAGAGTGAAGCAACAGAAAATGTGTTCTTCCACATCAAGCTCTGTGATTAGAGTAATTAAGTGAATTGGACATACTCAAATGACCTTCACTTAACTGATACGATGCATCAGCCAGTTATGTACCTTCTCTAACTGATTAAAAGGGTGCAACATTTGCATCTTGTCATGAAGCTAAAGAAACAGAGATGGATGAATTAAATGAGAAAGACTGTTTTGCTATTCCAAGGTACATGATTGGTTTTGTTCTTGTTGTTGTTGTTCAGTCTTTTTAGACCCTTCATGACCTCATTTGGGGTTTTCTTGGTGGAAATACTGGAGTCATTTGCCATTTCCCTCTCCAGTTCATTTATATAGATGAGGAAACTGAGGCAAATAGGGTTAAGTGACTTGCCCAGGGTCACACAGCTAGTAAGTGTCTGAGGTCAGATTTGAACTCAGGAAGAGGACTCCTCCTGACTCTAAGCCTATGTAAGACTCTATCCATTGTATCACTTAATTACTCCCATTCAAAGAGGGAGAGATCACTCTCTAAACTTCCCCATATCTCTTGATTACACAACCTTTTCCACAGTTACCCAAGTCTTAAAATTTTTGTATCATTTTTGACTCCTTTCTTTCCTCACTGATCAAATTCATTTACTTCAACTATAAAGAACAAAATAAATCAGAATTTGAAGGAGCTTCAAAAGAACTCTAGTCCAATCTTGACTCAAAGTATGAATCCACTTTACAGTATCACCACAAAGTCTTTATTTGTCTTCCAATTGGAGGGCTTTAGTAGCAAGGGACTCAAAGCAGTAGACTTCATTTTAGGCTCATCTAATTAGGAAGTTTTTCTTCATAATGAGTCAAGACTGGCCTCCCCAAAATTCTACCCATGAGTTCTAGTCCCATCCACTAGCACAAAGTGGAATAAGTCTGATGCCTCTTCTGTAAGACAACCCTTCAAATATATGAAGACAATTATTACATCCCCACTTAAGTTTACTTTTCTCCAGGATACATATCTACACCTTTTAACCATTTCTTATAGGACAAAGTATTGATCTCAGCATCCTTGCTGCCCTTCTCACGACAATGTCAATGTATCTCCTAAAATACAATGCCAAGAACTAGAGATAATAAGGACAAGGTACAATTGCATCATATTTTTTGCACTGGACACTTGCCTCTAATAATACTGTCTGACTGCATTGATCCTTTCAAAAGCCATACTAAGCTTATGACTCAGATTTAACTTACAGACATCTAAAAACCATAGTCTCCTCATGTGAACAAATGCCCAGTCAAATTTTCCCCATCCGATACTTGTTCCATAGAGTTTCTTTTTTGAACCCAATCATAAATTTTACACTTTTCCTTAATCACTTCAGCCCATCATTCCAAGCCATTCAGACCTTTTTTATTCTCAACTTTGTCTTTCAATGCATCAGCTATCCCTCTATAAATATAATAAGTATCCCATTTGTGATGCGGGTCACCCTCACAGATTTCCCTGTGCTCATATCCATTTGAGGGAATGTTTCTCAAGGGCAAGGACCATTTTATTTTTGCCTTTATGTCCTCCATGTCTAGCACAACTCCTGGTAAATAGTATCATGCACAGAATAAATGTTTGTTGATTGATTTGAGCTATGAAGCACACAACTTATGAATAGAAACCTACATCAATACTTAGGGTACACACACATACTGCGCTTGTTTCTAAATGCTTCCCCAGGGTGTAGCTAAGCATCCATAACAAAGATACAAGAGGAGCAGAACTAAGAACTTCAAATCTTCCCAGACATACCACCCTACCACTTTCTCAAACCATGCCTAACCTTTGTTCTTGATTTCTCTCATTCACTAGATTCAACACAGCACCAATATAAAGATGTTGGACTCATCAGTACTGTTCTTTGATAGTACCCAAACTTAAATGTATATAAGTGTCATTTCTTCATCTATAATATCTGACTCTTAGGGGCATTCCTCCACCCCATCATTAGCTGCTTTAACCCAAAACCTTCATACAAATCATGGATTAAAATGTTGACTAGCACAGGACAAAGAACAGAGTTAGAGAATAACATAGAATCACAGATTTTCAGAATTAGGAGAGAACTCAGAACCCATCTAGTCCAATTAGTAGAACCTCCACTATATTATCCTTGACAAGTGGATATCAAGTTTTTGTTTAAGGCCTTTGTTTGTCCCTTTACTTAACACTCATTTAGTGTGGTTAGTTAGTCATTTTTGAACACCCTTAAATATACTCTGATCTAGTCCAATTGTAAGTTCTTCTCAAGGATGGTATGAGACTTTGTCAAATATTTAGGTGAAAACCAGGTGTACATTGATGACATTTCCCTTTTCTAGCACTCTATTAAAATAAAGAGGTTAATCTAAAATGATTTATCCTTAGTAATCCCTTGCTAACTCATGGTGATCATCTATCTGCTCCATGTATCCAATTCATACACCCCTTTCATAACCTATTCTAGAATTTTACCCGGAATTGACAATAAACTTTGCCAGACTATATAATCAAAGCCATACACCTTTTTTAACATCAAGTCAATATTTGTCTGATTGGTCTAACAATACCATTCCAATTCTCCATGATTTCTGGCCAGCAATCACACACATAAATTCTTTCAGTACCCTGACATATAGTCTGTCTGATTTGGGAGACTTGAACTCATTTTGGGTCATTAGTGGTCCACTTAACATTTTTCATATTGTATCTCATATTTTAGTTGCCTTTTACTGACTTTATTCTCTTCTTCCCTGTCATTCTCCTTTGTAAGGAAAAGAGAAGCAAAATAAAAATTAAATCGTTTGGTCTCCTGTCTGCTGTCATCATCCCAATTTTTTTCTAAACAAAGGCAAAACCTCTTATCCCAACACAGCTTTTAAAAGACAGTTTCCTGTCCTTAGTATTTATCACAGGGTCATCTCATTTAAGGCATATGACTTTCTTCTTGATACTATTCTAATGTATGGTGATATCGTTTTGTATTATTTTGTATTTTTATTGTATTTTGTTTTATATTTGAATATTGTACTTTTAAAGTGTGAAATAACCTATGATCTGGTCTCATCTACCTTTCTGTACTCTTATTCTCTCCCTTTTTCTTTCTATGGTGGAATGATTTGTAATTTTAGAGATAAGGACTGGATCTTTGATTTCATTGTTATAGGGAATTCCTAGGTGAGGAAACTCCCTCTACCAAGGCAGATCAACACCTTCTTTGCAACTTGACAGAACCCTATGATGGCATGGAAGTCACAGAAATACTGTAGAAAGATTCCAATGTGTAAATTAATAGATATAAGAAGGTTGGGTCATTACATGGCCAGGGTTTTTTAGTTCTTGGTTCTTTGTATGTCATCTCTTAATTGTTCAGAGGTGAATACTATTTAAATAAATGATTGGCACCCCATCTTTTGCTGGCATTAAAAGTTCCAAGTAAAGTTCCAACTCGTGGCCATCCATGTGGTTCTCTATAGTTCATTTCAATGGCTGCCTTATGTAGAATGAAGTAATAAATCTAGATCCTACTGCTCTTATGGGACTCAACCTCTGGGGAGAGTTCTACAAAGTGTTATCAGTCCTGACTCACTGTCATGTAAAACTGGGTTTTAAAATTTCATACCACAGGCTCTTGTGTCTCCCACAGCAATACATTTATTTACTGGTGCTCCAAATACAATACTCTGGATTAGTAGTTGAGTGGTTATCAAGCAGCTAGTCCTCTGCCATTAAAGAGGTTCTCTAATGAAAGTCAAAAAGCATTTATTAAGTGCTTACTATGTGCCAGGCACTGTGCTGAAGGGAGGGAATACTCTGATCTGATCAGGGTAAATTAACTTTGACATTTGCAAAAACCAGAAGGGAACCATTAAATTGAGAAGAGGCAGCAGCTTTATTTTGTAAAAGTTTGCAGACACTCATTAAAGCTTCCTACAACAATTGCTTTCAGGGTGCTCGTCCCCCTTTTCTTAACAATGAAGTCTCATTACTCACTACTCTCAGCTGTCACCCTCATGCCATCAGATCTTGATCAGGGCAAGAAGTGGGCTCAATCCCCCCACAAGGCCAATGCCAGATACAGATGAATGACTTCCTAGTTACTGCAGCTGGATGAAGAAATTGAAATAGAAAAGGTATATTGCAGGGAACAATAGTGCAGACAATTAAAGTCCTATTTGAGTTCCAATATGGCTGGATACATATCGTATAGACAGATGTTTGAAGTGTTATTCATTATAAGAAAACAAGAGGAATAAGCAGTAAGTAGAAATGCCTAATGATCCATTGAGCTAATTAAGACTAAGGCTTAGGACAGGGCTCAGACTTAATCCTGAATTAATGTCAACCTTTCCTAGATTAGACACATAATTCACATTAGTGAACTTAGTGAAATAAGTATACCGAAAGGCATAGATTCTGACTGAAAGAATATTGTTCTAGCAAGAGGACAATCACATAGTAAGGGGAATGAAAAACATTTTGGTTTTATGTTTTCAAACATTTTGAAAGGTAGATGTAATGATGAGAAATAATTAATATTTTAAAAATTTGAACCCAAAAGTGAGTTCCCTGTGCAGTTTCATTGGCTTTTTCATGTGTCCCTCTATTTCCCTCATTGGAATTCTTCACTGTTGCATAATCAAAATTTCACCCTTTTAGAACCCTACAATAAAATTTCTTTCTTTTTCTTGCCATTTTATTCTTTGGGTTTTTTGAAACATGCTTTCCTGTGCTCAGTAATACTGTATGTTACCAAAAGGGTGTTGTTGAGATGATTAAAACCTAAAGTGACCAGAAGTCAACAAACAAAAAAACTTTTCTTGTTTTAATTCAGAGGACACAAAGCTTAGAGGAAAAGCTAATACATTAGATGGCAGATTCCTAAAGGCCGAAACTGGGGTGATTGCCTAAAACTAGCAAAATTACATGTAACAGGTATAAATGTAAAGTTCCCTATTGAGAGGGAAAAATCTTTTGCAGAAGAACAAAAGATAAGATCCTTGAATTTGTGGTTGTTCAGTAACGTCTGAATCTTCATGACCCCTTTTGGGGTTTCTGAGGCAAAGATAGTAGATTGGTTTGCTATTTCCTTCTCCAACTCATTCTACAGATAAGGAAACTGAGGTAAACAGTGTTAAGTAACTTGCTCAGGTTCACACAGCTAATAAGAGGCCAGATTTGAAGTCATGAAGATGAGTCTTCTTGACTCCAGGCCTCTATCCCTTCCTGTACTTTATCCATTACACCATCTACCTGCTCCTTGATTTAGTACTAGGTGATAGGACATGAAAAGACAGTGGTGTGGCATAGATGCCAAAAGAATTAATGCAACCTCATGGGACAAAAAAAAAGTAAGTATCGGGTCCAGATCAAGAGAAATCATAGTCTCTTTTATAGGTGTTCTCCTCAGACTTCACCTGGAGATTGTGTAAATATCTGGATGTCACAATATAGGGTAAAAAAATAGAGCTCAAAGGGAACTTAGAAATTACCTAGTTTAACCCTATCATCATACAGATGAGAAAAGTAATACATCAGAAATGTTCAGTGCACATTTTAAGTGACATTTCAGGAACTAAAGAATAACCACATTACATAAAGAATGGATGAAGAAACTGGCAATGGTCAACTTGAATATAGAATTGGGAGATCATAGTTACCTTCAAATATTTGAAGGGTAGTCACATGAAAATACAATCAGCTCCAGAGTTTGGAATTAAGACCAATCAGTAGAAGCTGTAGGGAAGCAGACTTTGAGCTAATATAAAGATAACCTTTCCAACAATTAGAATTGACCTAACAAGGACTGAGTTTGGATGCTAGTGGTGTGGTACATCATTTTATTTATTATTATTTTCTGCATTAGATGGGAAGGTCATCTAGATCTTAGAATCATCTAACTTAAGCCGGAAGCTTAAGAGACCATCTAATCTAATTTTAGGATAAGGAAAGTAAGACCCTTGCCAAAGGCCACACAGGTAGTAAGAGACAGAGATAGAATTAGAACCCAGGTTTCCCTCTCGTTCCTGTATTCTTTCCTGCTATACCTTGCTTCTCTAAATGGTCCCAAAATTTTTTTTTCAACTCTCAAATTCTTTAATTTTTGAAAAAAAATGTTTGTGTGTTTTCCATGGTTAGTGCAAGAGAAAGACTATAATTGGAAGTCATGGTCTTTAGCGGACAAATGAATTATCCAAATGTGGCTGTGACCAAAAGTCACAGTGATAATCAACCTGGGAATCCTTTATAAGGGTTACCTGAATAATACTTTGTTATATTCATTAATGTCAAGTGTACTTTTATAATGACTTTAGTGATAAGTGGCATTATTTTTATTTACCCAAGTGATTATCACATGAGTTTTATTTACCTATTCTTCTAGCCTTATATCCCAGATTTTTTTGCGAGGGGGGGGGGGGAATAATCGGGGTTAAGTGACTTGCCCAGGGCCAGTGGTCTATCTACTGTGCTACCTAACTGCCCCTCTTATATCCCAGATTGTGACTATGTTAAGGCCAGAATCTGCACATCACTAGAGGGACATGTCAAGGCCCTGTATGGTTTGGGGCTATCCTATCTGGTGTCTTGCCACCAGATAGTGACCTTCTGCAGGTACTGAATGATGTGTTTGTCAAAGATCTCAGGGGTTAGTTAGCTCTGACCAGAAAGCCGCAAACTTTCAGCAGGTCCTATGTGTTCTGATCTAGAGTATGGTCTGAATACTGTCTTCTTGGACTTTCCATGTTCTAGATCACTGTTTGAATCTGGACAACAGAGCCCATGTCAGTTAGGTGAAATATTTCACAGGTTGAGAATCAGCATTGTTGGCCTAGTCCTATTCTGAGACCAGAGGCTGAGTCTTTGATCCTGACTCACCCCTGTTTAGCAATTCTAGCACTGGTTGTCTGTGGGTCAAATTTGTGATAATTGGGTTGGAGATATGACACGTTGTCATTTATCTTTAGATTTCTTAATAAATACTTGATGTGGTTTTTTCTTAGATCTTCATTGGGGTAATTTTGAAGAATTGGCCTTTACTACTTCCTCTTATTACACTATCTTTGCTGGTCTCCCATGTTTAAAAGTTGCCACAGCTCAAGAAGATTGAGCATCTTATATGAAACATTTAATTTATTAAATTTCATTATGATATTCTTGACCAGAGAATCCATTTAAATGTGATGTTTCTCAGTTGTATTAAAAGATCTGTTCATGCACTTTACTGGCATATATGCAATTATAGATGTAGATAACTTTTCCCACAATAACTATTTCCAAAGTCCTATAATTCAGCTTGCAGACTTGTTGTGGGCTTGACATTTAGCTCAAAAAAATGTAAGCTTTAGACTAGCTATGGGGTTTACTTTATATGTTTGCAGAAAGGTTAACAATTTTAAAAAAATACCTCTTCTTCACTCTTCAGAGTGTTTGAAGTTAAGACACTGGTACCAGAAATAGTCAATACAGTTTGCTCATTTTAAATATCAAGCGTTTGAAATTGGAAATATGACTGACGGGTCAAATCAAGAAGCAACTTGTCATGATGGAAAGACTAAGCAAAACTAATGTTGATTACCTTTCTTATGGGGACTTTGACCATACTGCTCTAGGAAATGAGTCTCTGCTAACCTCTGTTTATTCCAGGAGCTGAACAATGTAACTGAAAAGATATGAGTAATTTCTATTTTCAAAAGGTCAGTCCTATTTTGTCTAGCTTGGAAACACATTATTACTGGAACTCTTAGGAAAATCCATATGCAAAGTAGTGCCTGAAAAAAATATTGTAGTCCAGAGAAAGAGAAAATGTGGAGTGATTTCTCTAGCTTTGGGATGTCCAAGATTAGAGGCGTCAGAATCACATCATTTTAGATTTGAAGGGGCCACAGTGGTCATCTGGTCCCCATAGCAGATAAGGAGTTTGCACCGTTTTTGGAAGACTCACAGTAAGGGAGAATCTTGCTCCTCTCAAAGCATCACATCCATTCCTCTTTTGTTAGAAAGCTTTTTCCTGACATCTAGCCATAAGATCCCCCTTTGTTGTTTTTACTCATTGTATTTTATATCTCCATCACTTAGCACAGTGACTGGTACACAGTAAGTGTACTTGTATAAGTACTTTTATTGATTGACTATTCCTATTTAATGTCCTCTGAGACAAGACTAAAAAATAAAAATCTAATCCTTCTTCTATGGCAGTCTTTCAAATCCTTTTGCCCAACTAATGTGTCCTGCCCCCTGTAACTCTTGAGTATTCTGTTTTCCGAGCTAATGGTTCAAGTTCATATAACAGTCTCAAGAGCTGTTACCATCCTAGTTGCCACACTCAAGACACTCTCTAGTTTATCAATGTTTTTCCTAAACTGACAACCAGAGCTGACCACACTGCAGCTGGCCAATGGGATGATGAGTTTCCTCTTTCTGGAAGCTAAGCCTCTCTTTTGATATAGTTTTTTTTTTTTAACTAATTAATTAATGAATTTTTAGTTAACAAGATTCAATTCCATAGTTCCTTGAGTTTCAAATTTCCTTTCCCTCTGCCCATCCCCCACGACAGCATATAGTCCAGTATAGGATCTGCAAATACTTTCATATTAGACATTAGTCAAGTTACAAAGGCGTATTGTACTAGGTGGGATGAAAAATGGTAAAGGAAAAACAAAACCAAACAATGAAAAGAAAAAGATCAAGTACTTTGCTTCCATCAGGATTCAAGCTCAGTTCTTTCTAGTTATTTCTCTGGATGTCGCATCTCTCTCCTTCATGAGTCTTTTGAGATTGACCTATATCACTGCATTGCTGAAAAGAGTCCAGTCTGTCATGGTTGGTCATCACACATATGTTGTGTCTGTGATTGTATACAAATTTCTCCTGGTTCTACTCTTCTCACTCAGCATCAGTTTGTATAAGCCTCTCCAGGTAAATATGAAAACCGTCTCCTCCTCGTTTCTTATAACACAATTATTTTCCATTACATGCATATACCACAACTTGTTTAGCCATTCCCCAATTGATGAGCACCCCTTTAATTTCCAATTCTTTGCAACCATGAAAAGAGCTGCTATAAATATTTTTGTACATATGGGTCTTCCTCCCTCTTCTATGATTTCTTTGGGATATAACCCCAGAAGTGGTATTGCTGGGCTCTTGATATAGTTTTAAATCACTTTGTTTTGACTACCAGGTCATGCATGACTCAAATTAAGGTCACAGTCCATGGAATACCTCACATATCTTTCATTCACTTTTCTCTGATAATTTATTTTTATTTTTTATTTTTATTTATTTATTTTCATTTTCATTTTTATTTTTATTTTCAGATCCAAATTCTCTCCCTCCTTTCATCCCCTCCTCTACATATTGGATAGGTAAGAAATTTGATGCCCCTTATATATATATGAAGTCATATAAAACATTTTTTCTTTATCAGTCATGTTCTGGGGGGAAAAAATTAAGGGAAATAAGTGGAAAAAATATGCTTCAATTTGCAATCTTAGTCCATAATTCTTTATCTGGAGGTGGATAGAATAGCATTTCTTTCAGAATAATTGCATCTAACTATCCATGCCTTTCCCAACCTTATCCTGGTGAAGTAAATGTCTAGAACACTATATTCTAAGATTAGAGCTCTAGGCAAGTCTCTAAGACTATAAGCTGCAGAGAAGGTGCCAATGAAGCTCGGTAGCGGGAGTTTCCTCATCCAAGGGTTCCTTTTATCGGTGAAGATATTTATCAATATTAATCATACTTAAAGTCAAAACTAATAATTCTAAAATATTTATGTTTATCATATTTTAAATATTATATTTATTTCATCATATTATTTCTTTAAGAAGAAGAATAGGGGGAGGCTAGGTGGCGCAGTGAGTAGAGCGTCGGCCCTGGAGTCAGAAGGACCTGAGTTCGGATCCGGCCTCAGACACTTAATGCACACACAAACAAAAACCTAGCCATGTGACCTTGGGCAAGTTACTTAACCCCAACTGTCCTCCGAAATGCAAAAAAAAAAAAAGAAGAAGAATAAATTTATCACATGTTAACATAAATATTTGATGAAAAAGAACTATTTTTCCAAAACAAAAAAAACTGAGAAAATTGAAATTGTTTTACATATTTTTTTACATAACTTTAATATCTGGTTTATTAGAAGATGGCTGGATTCTTATAACTGTTTCTGCTTTCAAACTATTGTGATTTTACTTTTTTGGTTGAAAAATATGAAGAAAATACAGGCTTACAGAGATAGGTACTTTGAAAAGGGAGGAGTATTTTAGTAGTTGAATAATGTCTTAGTATTATTACGAAAATACTTTTGATCTCACGTAGCCCCTGAAAGGGTTACAGGAACCCCAGGTGTCTACAGATAACAATTTGAGAATCAATTGCTCTTGTCAAGATGGTTTTAGATCATGACTCTGTCATTCCATGAATCACTTATTTCTCTCAGCTTTGATTCATCTGCAAATTTGATGAACATGCCATCTGTTCCTTTATCCAAATCATTAATGAAAACATTAAATGACACAAAGTCAAGAAAGATCCCTTGGGCACTTCACTGGAGACCTCCTGCCAAATTGATATCAAACCATTAATAGTTAATCTGATCATTTAACTAATTCTGATCACATCTAATTAAACTGTAAACTTGGTATAATCTCTCTACTTTTCCCCGGAATATTATTTTAAAATTATTTATACACTTTTAATTTACAACATTCGGTTCCACAAACTTTTGAGTTCCAAATTTTCTCCCTCTTCTTCTCACCCATATGGCAGCATGCAATTCAATATAGGATCTACAAATACTATCCCATTAAACGTTAGTCAAATTGTAAAGAAGAATTATAACCAATGGAATGAACAAGAAAGAAGAAACAAAACAAAACAAAAAGAGTCAGAAAGCAAATAGTTTGCTTCCATCTGCATTCAGACTCTGTAATTCTTTCTCTGATGTGGATATCCCTTTCCACCATGAGTCCCTTGGAGTTGTCTTATAGCCTTGCATAGCTGAGAGGAGCTCAGTCATTCAAAGTTAGTCATCACACACGATGTGTCTGTAATTGTGTACAAAGTTCTCGTGTTTCTGCTCTCCTCACTCAGCATCAGTTTATATAAGTCTCTCCAGGTTATTGTGAAGTCCATCAGCTCCTCATTCCTTATAGCACAATAATATTCCATTACATTCATATACCACAACTTGTTCAGCCATTCTCCAATTGATGGGCATCCCCTTGATTTCCAGTTCTTTGCCACCACAAAAAGAACTGCTATAAATATTTTTGTACATATAGGTCCTTTTCCCACCTGTATGATCTCTTTGGGATACAGCTCTAGAAGTTCCCACAATATTCTAATGAGACACTTTATCAAATTTTTTTCACAGTACAATAAAAATGATTTTGTATTATCAATTAGTTGCAGATCTCTTCTGTTTCAAAGTTTAAATGGATTTTCTATTTAAAACTTCAGTTATATTAAACCCACAAGCATAGCACCTAATACTTGTCCAGGACTGTGCTAAATTCTGGGGATACACAGACAAAAATGGAACAATCCATGACCTCAACTAGCTTACTTTCTATTAGAAGAGGCATGCATACAAAGGTGTGTACAGATTATAAACAAAATAAAAAGCACTGAGTTTTGGGAGGAAGGGCATTAGAAACTGAGTAAATCCAAAAAGGCTTCATGTATATAGTGGTCCTTGGGCTCTTAAAGGAAACAAAAGTTTCTAAAATGTGGAGGGGAAGAGAGAATGCATTCTGAGTGTGGAGAATACTCAGTGCACAGGTATGGGGATGGGAGATGGAGTGTATCATATAAGGAGCAATAAGAGGGACAGTTTGACTGGACCACAGAGTGCAGGACAGCAATATCAAGACTGGAGGGGTAGGTTAGGCCCAGGTTCTAATCTCTTCTGAGAAAAACCTCCCAAATTGAAAACTGTCTTACAATATAGAAATAAATAAAAATGACAAAAAAGAGTTGCAATCTCTAAATACTTATGCATAAAAATGTTCTGCAATTATTAGTCAATGAACACATATTTATTTCAATAGCCTTCTGTGTCATACACAGTGGTAGTATGGGTGCAAAGGATGTGAAAGCAAAAATGAAACAATTCCTGACCTCAAGAAGCTTATATTATACTTTAAGGATCAGGTGGGGACAAGAGGCATATAATAAGGTAAATCCATTTCAGTTCTCCATTGCTGAAGCCAGATTTGATTTAGCTTTTGCAATTGTGGTTCAGAATTGGAGTACAGATGTCCAAATAAACAAACGAAATGAAAGTCACAACCAATAAATGGTCAAGTCCACCAATAAGTCTTAACACTTTATCAAATTTTTAAAAACAATCTAGGTAAATGATATCTGCATAATTCTTCTAATCACCAGTTTTGTTAATTCTGTCAATAAAGAAAATAAAGTCGGTCTGACACAATTTGTTCCTACTAAAACCATGTAAAAGCTGAGATCACCATTTCCTTTTTAGGCATTGTCAGTCGATCAGTAAACATTTATTAAGTGTCTACTATGTGCCAGACACTGTGCTTAGTGTGGGGGATATGAATACAGATAAAAAAGGTCTCAACCTTCAAAGATCTTACAATCTAATGAGTAAAAAAGAAGCTAGAAAATGGGGGCTAAAGTTCATTATTTCTTTAATAGCATGATCTAGAAGTTTGCCAGGAATCAAAGTCAAGCTTATATTTCTACAATTTATATTCATTTTGAGGGGAAATCTGGGGTTACTGCCTTTCTCCATTTCTAAAATACCTCTCCTGTTTTCTCAGTCTTTCAAATGGTACTGACAGTTGCAAAGCAATCACATATGCCAGGTCTCTCAGTACCTAATAATATAATTCACTAGGTCCAGGTTTCTTTAAATCATCAAAGGCACTCTGGTGCTTCCTTATTCTTTCCTGTCTTTCTTATGTATCAGTTCTCTTTCTGTCTTTTTCTATCCAAAGATAAAAACAAACAGAAGCAAAGCTAAGACCTGAGTAGGTCAGCTTTCTCTCAATTGTCCTTGTCATACCACACACCTTAAGCAGTGCTTGATCCTTCTGTTTCCCAAATATGACTAAAGAGATCTTAGCTTTAACCTTTTTATTGTCCTTAGCTTTCCCCAGCAATATAAGCTCATTCTAAGCTTTAGGATTCCTGACACTTTTCTTAGAGTGCTGTGCCTGCCATGCTTTTGTATTGATCCTGTTACCTGACCTTATTTCCGTCTTCTGTATATATCCATTTAAAATCAAATTTGATTGGTGAGTTCTCTATGCATCCCCATCCATTTCTTCACAAAGTGCTTGTTTTCCCCCATCTTTGTGTTGTCATAATTTTATTCTTAAGAAGTTTCACATTCCATTTGGGTGGAATTTCTATGTTTAGTTCATTGTATACTGTCTATATTGCCTTTGAACCCTTTAAAATTTGTTCTCTATGAACCTTGGGTTTATTTAAAATAATGTCTTGCTTTCTTCTCTGTCACAAAAATGTTCTGGAGGAAGAAGTCACTTCTCTTCAAGGTGTCTGTCATTACCATTCCAGGGACTAATTTTTACTAGAAAGAATCAGATTAAGAAGGAAATACACCCTTATAACCAAAAACACATAGTCGAACAAACAAATTCATACATTGGTCATGTCCATTAATGAATATTACATTCTGCATACATCCATAACATCTCTGTCAGGAAGAAGGTAGCATTCTCACTGTCATTCCTCTGGAAACATGAATGTTCATTGCCTTGATCAGTGCTCCTGTCTTTCAAAACTTTTACAGTATCATTATAGTATAAATTATTAAGCTGGCTATTCTGCTTTCTTCACTCTGTGTCAGTTCATACAAGTCTTCCCAGATTTCTCTGAAATTCTCTTTCATAATTTCTTACAGTTCAATAGTATTCTCCAATGAGCTCTATAGGTTACATTAGCCCTTTCCTGCTCCCATAATGGGATAACAAAGAAGGATGATGAAGTAAAGCTTGGGGGGATTTGGAGCAGGTGTTTTAAGACTCTTTAGGTATTAGATATTTTACTTTCCCCTTCAAGACAGTAAATTAAATTTAACTTAAATGCTGATTGAATGAATTCTTTGGGCTGGCTAAAGAGGGAAAATAAAATTTCAGAACCAAGTAGGAATGGGAGAAATAAGTTGTTATGAATTTTTGTTGGAATATTCATACTCCTAGATATGAACATTAGCAGGCAAGTAGGGAGGTATAAAGACTGGGAAATAATCAGTGCTATCTGAACATGTATATAATTAGTAAGATAGTATCTCAGGGCTGGACAAGACCAGGGTTGTTCACACATGGATCTTGAGCATAGCATAACAACAGGAGATTGTACCAATGCTAATGTTCAAGAAGATATTCTACTCACATCTTCTAGTATTAATATTAGTTGAAACACTGAATTGGGGTTGCAAAAGAGATGGCAGGAATGGGGTTGGTGTAAGGATGAGATGGGAAATGCTTCACATCTTTGACTTTTTGATCCCTCTCAACCACCATATTCCATCAGTTGTGCATGTTTAGTGAGTCTTCCTTTACTCTCACATCCATCTCTTTTCTCTTGACCAATAAAATCATCACTTTAGTTCAAGTGTTGATTATGTCTCGTCTTAACTGTTGTAATAACTCCTGACTCCAGTCAGTCCCATCTCTAATCTATTCTTCATGCAAATACCAAAGAATCTTCCTAAGGCACAAATATGACAATGTTACTACACTGTTCAAAAATCTTTGATGGTTCCTTATTTCCCCTAAGATAAAATTTCAATGCCTTCATCTTTCATGTCAGGTTTTCACAATCAAGCTCCATCCTAACCTTCCTAAAACTTCTTATTCCTCTTAATTAACTCTACTTTTTTCTATGTTCCTTTTATTTAAAAAAAAATATTTAGATGGAAAATAAGAGTCACATCCAGAGAAAGAACTGTGAAGTCAGAATACAGAACAAAGCAGACTATTTTCTTTTCTGTTTTATTTTTTTCTAATTTTTCCCATTTGTTATAATTCTTCTATGCAACATGACTAATGTGAAAATGTTTTTAATAGGATTGTGTGTGTAGAGCCCATATCAGATTGAAAGCCATCTTGGGAAGGGAAGAAGGAGGGAAGGGGAGAAAATTTAAAATATGGAAGGGAATGCTGAAAACTAAAAACAAATAATTTAATAAATTGGGGAAATATTTATTTATTTTTTGTTTTCAACATTCATTTTTATAGATTTTAAGTTCTAAATTACCCCCTCTTCATCCATTTCCCTCTCCCCAAGATGGCATGCAATCTGATGTAGGCTGTACGTGTATGATGATATTAAATATATTTCCACATTAGTCATATTGTGAAAGAAAAATCAGAACAAAAGGGAAAAATCATGATAAAAAAACAAAAACAACAACAAAAATAGAAAATACATGCTTTAATCTACATTCAGACTCCATAGTTCATTCTCTGAATAGCATTTTCCAACATGACTCTTTTGAAATTATCTTAGAATTAAATTAAATTAATTTTATTAATTAATTAAATATTGCAATTCTTTCTACTGTACATGTTGTGCCTTTCCTTCATGTGGCTATAATGCACTCCACTCTCATCTTTATCTTTTAGTCATCTTCTTAAAAGGGTCAACTCAGATAGAAACCTTTCCATGAAGCCTTCCTTCTCTGAGCCCCCAGCTGATACTTTTTCTCTCTCTCATCTTCAAATATTCTTTTTTTTTTAAAGCAATTGGGGTTAAGAAACTTGCTCAAGGTTACATACATAGTTATTTATGTGTGGGTGCTAACGGAGGCCAGAACCGATCCCAGGTCCTCCCAACTCCGGAGCGGCACTCTTACTCACTGTGCCACCTAGCCTCCCCTATCCTCAAATATTCTTAATATACTTTTTTATTCCCTTGATCCCATCATTCTTTACTTATACACTTATCTGTGTATAAGAATTATTTTCCCCCATAAAATGTAAACTCCTTGAGGAGAGAAAGTGAGCTTTCTTTTTGGCCTTTATATCTTCAGTGCCGACCTCGGTGTCTTAAACATTGCATCTTCTCAATAAATATTTATTCTGCTCAAAACAAAGAAGCTTTTAGATGTGAACAATAATCACCTTCATCCTTGATCTGTCTTGGATTTTTCCATATCCGATTTTCTCAGAATGGAGCATGACATAAATAACATTTTTTTAAGCTCAGGGTTGTTTTTGGTTGGTTTTTTTTTAACACCTACTTCATTTTCTGCAAGGTAGAGATGAGCAGGTATTACCTCAATATTATAGTTAAGGAAATTAGGTAACAAGGGTGATATAGCCAATAGATCCCTGGAATTAGAGTAAAAAAGTAAAACAAAACTGAATTCTCTTCATGGCTTTGCTATTCATTGACTTTATGACCTTGAACAAATCACTGGATCTTTCCATATTTCATTTTCCTTCTCTGTAAAATAGAGGTTGGGCTAAATAGTGTCTGAGGTCCCTTCCAGAATTTGAATTCTCTGACTCTACTTGACTGCCTACAGTTATTGAATCACTAACAAAGTAAATTCTGGAACAAAGGTTTTTAGAATTCCATCTTAGTATAAGAATTGCCTTCTCTGGTAAGATGTTTAAATGCTCACAAAAGGGCAAGTGGTAACATTGGAACCCCTTACTTTGCCCCCATCTAGACATAGATAATTGGCCCCTTTTAATCTAATAATTTCTTTCCACTGCTCTATAATCTTGAATTAATTATCATGCCTGTGGTCCATTAACTTCAGAGACTAAAATATGCTACTATGAAGAGATCATGGGTTTTATCCTCTTCTAGGGCAGTTAGCTTTGCTTTATTTTTCTACCATTGACTATCTCTCCTAACCCTGTCTTGAAAATGTGTATGTCCTTAAAACTCATAATGGTAGCTGGATGATAAGGGGGTGTGGTTCAGTGCTTCTTGACCCATCAATTCTATTAAGAAAATGACTCAAAGTTTAAGTACTGTTGATGGTGGGTCAGTAGAGCCATACTCATATATCATGGACAATTTATTGCCATTATGAGGAAGAATGATGCTTGTCTTGCCTCTATGAGGTAGATTGAGAAAAGGAATTATAAAATCTCCTGAATGAAGAAAAACTAAGAAATAGAGTGTCAGTAATGTGCTCAAGATTATTCAGTAAGTCACTGTAACTATTATGATCATAACCTTGCTATCTGGCTTCCAGCTAACTAGACTATGCTGCTTTTTTGGAGGAAAGGAAGAAAATAAGCATTTATAAAGCACCTACTATCCTCCAGGCACTATGCTAAGCACATAGCAAATATTTTCTCATTTGATTTTCATAACAAGTATAACAGTTATTTTTAGTCCCATTTTCTATTTTGAGAAGCTAAGGTAGCCATAAGTTAAGTGACTTGCCCAAAATTACATGGCTAGTAAGTGTCTAAGGACAGATTTGAACTCAGATCCTCTATCCAATGAACTGTCTAGTTACCTCTACCTTCTTTGAGGACTGTTACTCATTTTCATTCATTCAGAAATCATACTTTAGAACTTAGTTATCTCCTTTTTAAATCTCTTTGTCTCACTGACACATTTAGCTCTTAGAAGTCAATTACTTCCATGGAGTGAAAATGGAGAAGTAGAGGCAGCAACCCAGCTGAACTCTCCCAACATTCCCCTCTAAATTGAAAAATAATTCCTCAGATCGAATGGTGGAGTGGCAGAGCCAACAGAGTATCAGAATGAAAATTTTCCAGTCCAAAAGAACCTGGGAGGTCAGCAGAAGTCTGTTGCACCATGTTTGGGGTCAGCGAGGAGCACACCCAGTGATGGCACCAGCAGTGGGCATTGGAGGCAAGCATACTAGTGGCAAGAGCAGCTTTGGGATCTCTCAGCGCAGAGACAGTAAGAATGTCAGACAACTGATCAGAAAGAGATTCCAGGGGATGTTGAGCTGGCACTGGGGGCAGGACTTGACACTGTTTGGCAACACTATTGTCCATACACAGTTCTGGCTTGCAGTTCCAGGGTGGAGAGGATCATTTGTAGTCAGTCAAAAAAATCAAACTGGTTGCAGTTCCAAGGCAAAGAGGAAAACTAGTGCTAATGGCTGTAGGAGAGCAGGGGACCCAGTCACAGTCCCAGGGTCAGGAGGAGCAAGGGAGGGGGACCCTTCCCAGATAAAGACCAGGGGACAGACCAGGAGAGCAGTGATCAGGCCTCTCCCCAGATTACACCATCTTGGAAGCAATGAAACTTTGTCTCCCAGAACTGCCTCTGAAAATAGTAATGCAAAAAAGCATGAAGTTTAGGACGGTGCCTCCCTAACTCCTGATGAGTAAAGTCCAACTATCATATAGTCAAAAGTCAAGAAATAAGTTGGAAAAATAAGCAAACGACAACAACAAAAGAACTTGACTACCAAAAGGCACTACAGTGGCAGGGAAAACCAAGACACAAACTCAGAAAAGGACAACAACGTGAAAATAGCTACAACTGAAAATTCCCTCAGTCCCTGGAGCTTCTTCACCTTGGATCATTCCTGCGTCTTGCTTTGTCCCCTGTCTCACTGGGGTCTGGGCTAGCCAACCTGCATTGCCCTCCAGACTCTGCTTCTGACTTTTCACACTTCAATACCAGGTCCCTTGCCTCTCTGCTCCCTTTTCCCCCAGTGCCTTCTTATGCAATATCTGTCACATTCACTCCTAGAAAGGGTCCTCTGACAGCCCCCTTAGTGCAGGCCCTTAACCCTTTCACACTTGGATTATTTCAGTAGCCTGCTGGTTGTTCTCCCTGCCACAAATCTCTTCTCATACCAGCACATCTTCCACTCAGTTGTCAAAGTGATCTTCCTAAAACACAGATCTCAATATGTCACTATCCTATGTGTTGAACTCCAGTGTCTCCCTAACACATCCAAGTTCAAATATAAAATTCTCTTTTTGGCATTCAAAGTCACTGATAATATGGTCACCCACTCTACTTCTAGTCTTTTTTTTTACTTTTTGGAGGGGGGAAGTCAGGGCAATTGGGGTTAAGTGACTTGCCCAAGGTCACACAGCTAGTAAGTGTTAAGTGTCTGAGGCTAGATTTGAACTCAGATCCTCCTGACTCCAGGGCCAGTGTTCTATTCACTGCTTCTAGTCTTTTTACACCTTATGCCCCCTGTGCACTCTTCAATCCAGTAACTCTGGTCTCCTTATTGTTCTCCCAAGACACTCCATCTCATGGCTAGGCATTTTCACCAGTTGTGCTCTGTGCCTAGAACACTCAACCCCTCATCTCTGCCTTCTGTCTTGACTGGCTTCCTTCACTTCCCAGTTAAATTCCCACCTTCCTTAGGAAGCCAGTCCCTCTTCATTTTAACGCCTTCTCTCTGTTGATTTATCTTAGATATGGCTTATTTGCATATTTCCTCCCCCTGTTGGATTGTGATCAGCAACTCATCTGTGACCATTGTATCTCAGCATTTAGCACAGTGCCTGGCATATAGCTGCAAGGATTGTCCTTTTTGGTATGTATTTGTATCCCCCAGTGCCTAGCACAGTGCCTGGCACATAGTACACATTTAATAAATGCTTATTGCCTTGCCCTGTTTTTTCCTTTAGGAACACTCCATTATTTCTAAGAAGCTGGAGTTTGAGAAATCACTCCTCAAGTTCCTAAACCTTCTCCTCCACTACAAAGATCAGCTTACACTGTGAACAAAGATAATAATCATTTAGGTTCTACAGAAATACAAACACAGCACAATGGAAACAAATCCCATCATCATTCTTCTCATCATACTGGCTTGAACTTTATTGTTGTTGTTTTAAACACTTGTAGCCTTTCAAAAATTGTATGGTCAATTATCACCTTTTTTTTTCTTTTTGGAGGGGGGAGGACAGGGCAATTAGGGTTAAGTGACTTGCTCAAGGTCACAGGGCTAGTAAGGGTTAACTGTCTGAGGCCAGATTTGAACTCAGATCCTCCTGACTCCAGGGCCAGTGCTCTATTCACTGCGCCACTTAGCTGCCCCAATTATCACCTTTTAATAACTTGACAACCCTGATCATTTTTCTTACCTTAGACTCAACAGCCCCACACTGCTCTCCTACTTCCACTTCTGTCTTGTGTCAAAACCGTATCCATTTCATCATTTCCCCCCACCATCAATCTGCTCTATCAATTTGCTCAACCCTCCAATTTTTCCACATAGTAGGCACTTAATAAATGTCTTTTCCCTGAGCTAAATTAATAAATAATAAATCATTTAGTTAAACTGAATGAATTGACCTTTATTTTAAAGTAAATTTGACATAATAATGATTTATATGCGTCTGGAAAAGGAGCCTATTTTTCCCTTTTGAAATGCTGTGCTAATGTCATGTTCAGTCAGAAGATATTTGGCTTGTACTTGTGGCAACATAAAGGGATGTTTCAGAGGTAGAAGGACTGGGCTATCAATGGGCTAGTAATCAGGAAACCATTGTTTGTGCCCGAAACCACTACAGACTAGCTTTGTGACTGTAGCTAAGAATTTGCCATTTGGGTGCTTCCCTTTCTCCATCTACACAAGGGGGACCACAATACCGCTTAGCTAGCTTTCTCCCTCATTAGACTCTTGTGGGGTTGAATTGAGATCTCAAGTCCCCAAAATGATCCACAAACATTATCATTTCCTGTGTTTTCCATTTTCTTCACTCTGCCATGTGTTCTGCCAACACTGCCCATTTCTAATAGCATTAACTTGTTTTGTACTTACCATTTTTCTGTCTCAAATGTTTTTTGCTCCTCCCTTACTGCAAAGGGTTTCATTATAATTGGAAAAGTGAACTGTAGCAGCCTACAGCAACCCATTAATGCTGCATCCCTGAACAGAGAAATGTCATTTGTATCCAATTGTACTTCCCATAGTCAATACCTGCCACAGTCCTGCTTGCATTACAAACCCAGGACTTTACCATCATTTGTATAAAGTCTAACATATTTATAAACAGGCTGTACCCTTGGTGGGGAACTGTCACCAAGTATGAAATACAAACTATTAGTTTTTAATACAATATTTAAAATAGTCATTAATGTTTCATAAAACCATTCTGGCTATGACGTTCAGTATGTCACTGCTTCCTTGCCTTAGTTTCTATTTCTTATTTTTATTTAAAGGAATTGGAAACACTTTTTTAAAAAGCTGTCAAAAACAAATCCCAAGCTCTCTTCACAAATATACCATTATAATAGTAATTTTGCTTTGCACATCTGAGTGACTTTATTTATTAGTTCTTTTTGTCCAGGACTATAGCTGGTTTCCTCTTCTTCCTGGTTCATGAGGCTTTGTTGTAATCTTACTAGTTTCGATATTGTGTAATTGTCTCTGCAGTTGTGTAGAGAAAAGCAGATAAGGAATATAGTCAATCCTTCATTGTGCCCTTTGGAAGAATCATATGGTAAAATCATATTACCTAGTAGACATTCAATATGCCCTTGATTATTTAATAATATTTTAATCATTTAGAATAGAATTCCATTAATTATATGGGTATTAAATCATTACCACAAATATCTCTTAAATATCTACATGTGGGGAGGCAGAGCCAAGATGGCAGAGTAGAAACAGCACCTCCAAGGCTCTCTCTCCCCCCAGATTACCTCCAAACTATGTAAAAGGGGACTCTGAACAACTTCTGGAGCCCCAGCACCCAAAGAATGACACAGAGAAGCTAACCTCACGCTGAGGACAGCCCAGCAGCCCTGCAGGAAGGGCCAGCACAGTGCTCTGGGAGCTGGCAGCTTAGCGCGCACCGCTGGGAGAGATGAGCCCAGGTTCCGCGGTTTTAGCCCCAGGGCGGCTGGGCCAACAGCTGGCTGGAGGGACCCCAGAACACCAGCAGCTGTGGCGATTCCAGTATGGTCAACACAGACAAGCCTAGGACAAAGTGAGAGGCTAGTGCCCTATGGACTTTGGGACCAGTATTTGGGGAATGCGTCGGCTTCCTCCCCTGGGGGCTAGAAGCTGCTGAAGAGACACGCCATTTTGCAGTTTTCAGTGGCAGCTCCAGCTCCTGGCCTGCAAACTGTAGGGAGATCCAGTGATCAGTCTGGGGGGTGGGGGTGGGGTAATCGCTTTTGGTTTAACCTCCCTGGATCTGGATTGTGGTCTGGGGAAGGCGGGGGGGTCGTGGGGCAGGTTTCCAGCTTGCCAGAAACGGAAGTTGTCCCCCCACACGTTCGGGACAAAGCTCCCCTCTCTGGTGGCAGAGTTCTACTGTGGCAACAAGCCCAAAAGTCAAGTAATTAAGTGGCAACATGCCAAGGCAAAGGAAACAAAATAAACAGAAAAATGAACCATTAGACTCCTATTTTGGGGGCAAAGAGGATCGAAGCATGGAACAATCAGAGGACTGTGAGGTCAGAAATCCTGCTCCAAAAGCTCCAAAGGAAAATATGAGTGGGTTACAGGCCATAGAGGACCTTAAGAAGGACTTTAAAAATCAAATAAGAGAAGTGGAGGAAAAATTGGGAAGAGAAATGAGAAGGATGCAGGAAAAGTATGAAATGAGGGTCAACAGCCTGACTGAGAAAACAACACCTTAAAAAATAGACTAACTCAAATGGCAAAGGAGGCCCAAAAGGGCAATGAGGAGAAGAATGCCTTAAAAAGTCGAATTTGCCAGATGGAAAAAGAATCTCAAAAGTTCACTGAGGAGATTCATTCCTTCAGAGTTAGACTGGAGCAAATGGAAGCTAATGACTTTATGAGAAATCAAGATGCTGTTAAACAGATCCAAACAAACGAAAGATTAGAAGGCAGTGTGAAATATCTCATGGGAAAAACCACTGACCTGGAAAATAGATCCAGGAGAGACAATTTAAAAATTATTGGACTACCCGAAAGCCATGATCAAAGAAAGAACCTAGAAACCACCAAAAAAAAAAAAAAAGAAGAAAAGAATCCACCAATCACCTCCTGAAAAAGATCCCAAAAAGAAAACACCTAGGAATATTATAGCCAGGCTCCAGAACTCCCAGATCAAGGAGAAAATACTCCAAGCAGCCAGGAAGAAACAATTTCAATATTGTGGAAACACAATCAGAATAGCCCAGGACCTGGCAGCTTCTACACTGAGGGATCAAAGGGCATGGAATATGATATTCCAGAGGGCAAAAGAGCTGGGACTGAACCCAAGGGTCACCTACCCAGCAAAACTGAGTATTTTTTTTCAGGGGAAAATATGGTCATCAGTGGAATAGAGGGCTTTCAAGCATTCTTGAGGAAAAAACCAGAGTTGAATAGAAAATCTGACATCCAGACACAAGAAGCAAGAGATGCCTGAGAAGGTAATCAGGGAAAAGAAATCAAAAGGAACTTATCAAAGTTGAACTATTTACATTCCTATATGGAAAAACAATAACTGTGACTGATGAAACTTTTCTCAGCATGAAAATAATGGAAGAAGGTGTAGCAGCAAGCACCCCAATATCCCCAGGGTGACTGCCAACACAGGTTCTTAGATCTGCTTTTCAAAAGGAAAGCAACTCAAAATGGGTTAACAAGCTTACTTTAATCAAACAAACACACATTACCTAGTTCAGGGAAAAAAGGTCAGCACCCCAAACTTCAGAGTTACAGAACTTACAAATCAAACAGACAGGCTTCCAAACTGTCCCAACATTACATGCATCAATACCAAATCACAGTTACCAGAGAGGGAAGCATCAACATCTGGGTTTTCAAAGCTGGGGGGCTCTCAACAACGGCTTCCCAGAGTCTCATCTGGTCAAATCACAGAACACTTCTCAAAGTGAGCCCCAAAGCAAAGCCTCTCCTCAGGGCCCATATAGCCTTCTCCCGGCTCAGAGAACACAACAACCTCCCTGACCCACTGCCCAATCACAAAGCATCAAGGTGTGGGCTTTCCTGAAAAACAAGCCTCCCACCACAGGCTCCAGGTGCACTTAAGCTAGGGGCAGGGAAGATCTTCAAATCTGCACTTCCATTACAGAAGGGTATATGGTCACATGAATACATATGTGAATGTGTGTATATATGTTTACAGTTATACATGGATAGAGGGCATAGGTTGAATTTGTTGGGAAGGGATGATACATAAGGGGTGAAGTTATGAGGTGAGAGAGGAAAGTGGCAAGAGGAGATGAGGAGAGACAGGGTAGGGTAAACTATCTCACGTAGAAGAAGCAAGGGGAAGTGGCTGCAGAGGAGGGGAAGAGTAGGAAGGCAAAAAGGCAAAACCACATTCTCATTGAATTTGGTTCAGGGAGAGAATGACATACACACTAAATGGGATATCTCAACCTGCAGCAGAATAGGGGGAAGGGAGATGAGAGGAGGGATGATGGATGGGAGGGCATTCTTGGGGGGAGGGGAGGTTGGAAGTACCCACTATAGAAGAGGGACAGGATCAAGTAGCGAATGGATGGGTGGGAGGGAATTATAAGCAGTCTTGTACAATATATCTACTATGGTAATATTTTGCATAGTTATACATGTACAACACATACTGAATTACTTATCTTCCCAGAGGGAATGGGCGACAAGGGAGGAAGGGAATGAATCTGAAATTCGAGGTCTTAAAATTAAATGTTTCAAATATATATAAACACTATTATCAATACTCTTTTGCATGTAATTGGGAGATAAGATGTACAGGCATCAGGGCACAGAGATTCACCTTGCTCTAATGGAAAAGTCGAAGGGGGTAAGGGAGAAGATATGGGAGAGAGCAGGATGGAGGAAGCGATATCTTGTGGGACTGCTATTCTGGGAGGGTGGGTAGGAAAAACAGGGGAAATAATTGTAACTCAAAATCTGGCAGAAATGAATGATGTAAAACAGGAGTTAATAAAGAATTTGTTTAAATGAAAATAAAATACCTACACGTGGTTATACTGTTAGGTCCTAGGAAAGCTATGAATAAGAAGACATGGTATTAGTTGTCTGGACAAAACCTACTTTAGGTTTTCATTGATTTATAACTGCAACAAATGCGGTAGGTACTGTTGAGCATATATATTACAGTGATCTATTGCAGAAGGAGGTGGGGCTGGGGGAGGGAATCTCCCTCTTCAGTGGCAAATACCTTGAAATTCTACCATCTATCTGAATTACTACTCAAACAGGACAGTATGATGTTTATTAAGTGCTTATACTAGCTTTGGTCCTGTGAATGTCATAGACCTAAAGTTATAGTTGTCAAACAAAGCGAGAGGAAATTTGTCTTCTTATTGTGTATGAAGAAGGTGTTTTGGGCCCTCCTTGCTTTCCACAACCAATGCACATGCCTCACTCATAGAAGGCACTCAGTAAATGTTGACTGATTGATCAGATGCCTTATTGAAAGCCAACATGTTAAAAAATTTTCGTTTAAATAAAATCCTACTTTAAAAGTTGTTATTCAGTCATGTCTGACTTCATGACCCCACTTTGGAGTTTTCTTGGCAATATTCTAGAGTGGTTTGCCATTTTTCTTCTCCAGCTCATTTTTCAGAGGAGGAAATGGAAGCCAAGAAAGTTAAGTGACTTGCCTAGTAAAGTTTGATTTGAACTCAGAACATTCTGACTCCATCTGAGTGCTCTATCCAATGTACTACCTAGCTGACAATAAGGTATTAAGGAAATTAAAAGTATTAAGGAAGTACAAAAAGCACTGTGGTAAAGACTTTTCTAAGGTAAAGAATAATTTTTAAATAAGCATAATTATTCCCTATGTTATCTGTTTTTTAGAGGTTGTAACTGATGTCCATTAGGAACCCCATAACAACTCTGGATTTGATCTACAGGTATGATGATCCCATGATTTTATTTATGATATTATCTAGAAAGAAAGCTTCTTTGACTGGGGATCAGGAAACCTAGGTTCTAGTTCTATTTCAGTCACTAACTATATTGTGAACTGGCATAGGTCATTTTGTCTCTTGAGTCCTTAGTTCCTCATCTGTAAAATTAAAGGTTGGACTGCTGAAGGAAAGAAAATTGCTTTTTCCAATAGGTAGCAATAGTTTAGCATTTACCCACTGGCATACTATCATAGATTTAGGGTTCGAAGGGACCTCTACTGCTACCAAGTCCAACCCTCTCATTTTAAAAGGAAGAAATTGAACTGGCACTCTACCCACAACAGTATATTCCCTTCCAGTAGAGTTTTATGAGTTGTAGGAAGAAAATATTCTTTTGCCATTGCCTCTATAGATTTGCAGCTAAATTTCAAGAGTGAGGTCGCCATCCCTGGAAGTCATTAAGTACAGACTGGTGTTGGGGGTGTAGTGGAAGGGATTCGTGGTTTAGGTAGGGCTTAAGTTAGATGATAGGATCATAAATTCAAGGAATCCTTGAGACAATGACGCCCCACATTTTACAACTGAGGAATACAAAGCCTCTCATGGTTAATGGATCTATCCTTAGTCAAACTAGAACAACTTGGTCCCAATTAGTGTAAATTAAGAATCTCCTGACATGGTACTACATGTTTAAATTTGAACTATTCAAAATTGTTAGTTATAAAATACAATCATTGGTTCTAGCCCAGTGGAAGAATGAATTCAAATAATACAACCTTTTCAGGGGACTTATTATTTGCATGAGTAGGTATTATGTAATGGCTTGTACTAGCTTTGCTCGTACCTCCAGATGATAGTACCTACTGATCTGTAAATGGAAAGGCTGGAATTCAAACCCAGGTATTCCAATTCCAAATCCAGCACTCCTTCCATGATATCATACTGCTCATTAGAATATCTCATTTTTCACCCTGCTTCTACTTCAGGTACTGTCTACTGCCTCTGGTCCTTCGAACTCAGTTGTTCATCTGCCTAATTCTTAACCTTGCCTTCACTATATTCGGCTTCTGGCCCCATCTGTGTAAAATTTTTCTGTTCCACCATTCCTCACTTCCTCCCACCTTCTCTCTACCATGTTGTTCAGTTGTGCCTGACTTTTCACGGCCCTGTGGACCACATCATGTCAATACTGTACATGGGTTTTTTTTTGGCAAAGATACTGAAGGGATTTGCCATTTCCTTCTCTAGTAGACTGAGGCAAACAGAGGTCAAGTGATTTGACCAGGGTCATATAGCTAGTAAATGTCTGAGACCAGATTTGAACTCAGGTCTTCTTGACTCTGGGCCATCTAGCTGCCCCTCTACCATACTATACTATAATTCTAAACCCCTCCTCTCCAAACTTGGGAGTGTTCTTCTAACACTATGAACGCCATTCAATTGGAGGCCTTGATTGACCCTGAAACTTGTCCCACCTCTGGGAGGAGTGGGAAGTGATGGTATAATGTTCCCATATTCTATATCAATCTCCCCACTCTTAGTTATAGGAGACTGGAACCCTCTAGAAGAGACTGCCAAAAGCACAGTCACTGAATACTATACTGTTAGGAGTGATGAGGTCACCCTGAAAACAAGAACTTGACTTGTCAGGGAAGGGCAATGGTCACTCTATTTAAACTAGAATGCCTGCCTAGATAGATGCTTTATAGCAGTAGCTAGCATTGACATAGCATTTTAATGCTTGGAAAGCACTTTACAAATATTAACTCATCTGATCCTTGTCATAACCATGAGAGGTAGGTGTTGGTATGTTTTCATCCTAAAGAAGAGGAAACTGAGGCACAGAAAGCTTTAGGTGGCTTGCACAGGATCACACAGCATGGAAGGTTAGATTTGAACTCAGGTCTTCCTTGGTCTAGAATTCCATCCATCACACCACTTCAGTGTATATACGTAGTGAATAACTTCTGAAGCTCCTTTCAGTGCCAATAGTAGAATATTACATGACTAGAATATCTCTAAGGTAATCTCAAGCTATATTATTCCGTTCTATGCTGAGAGATGTGGCATATTGAAGCTGGCATTTTAAATTGCTACTTGGAGTCGGAAAGATTAGAATTCTAATTCCCCTGCTGACTATTACTAGCAGCGAGACCATGGATGAGTCACTTAACTAAGAGTCTCAATGTTTTCATCAGTAAAATGATGATGATTAAAACAAATAAATAAAAAAAACTTTGTATTTACCTCATAGGTGGTTGTGAAGGTCAATTGAAAAATAAATTGCCTCAAAAACCTCAAAAATGCTATGTAAATATCAGTTATTGTTATCCAATTTAAATTGAAGTTTCCACACCAAGCAAGAAAAGAAAATTTTACTTACTTACATACAGTGATTTATTTTTTCCCATTTAAAGTGTACCCAGCAATGAATTCCATGTTTCTTGAGCAGGGACTTTCAATTCTATTGATTTCCTTTAAGATGTAAATTCAGGTCAGAGGAACCATGAGCTGGGTTGTTCTGAGTTCCTGACAAGAGAGACAATTAGTGTTCTCTCTCTCTCTCTCTCTCTCTCTCTCTCTCTCTCTCTCTCTCTCTCTCTCTCTCTCTCTCTCTCTCTCCTTATTTTCCTCCCTCCCTCTTGTCCTAGAATACCTGCCTAGATGGACACTTTATAATAAATAGTAGCTAGCATTTACATAGCATTTTATATTCCCCACTTCTCCCCTCTCCTCTCCTCTCCTCTCCTCTCCTCTCCTCTCCTCTCCTCTCCTCTCCTCTCCTCTCCTCTCCTCTCCTCTCCCCTCCTTTCCACTCCTCTCCTCTCCTCTCTTCTTTTCTCCTCTACCCCCCAATCCTCTTTCTTTTTCTGAGTGTATCTGTGTCTCACTCACACACACACACACACACACACACACACACACACACACACAATGTCAAACAAAATATTGCCCCCTTTAGGTTTGGGCCCTTTTCCTCCAGTTCTTATTACAGTTGCACAAGGCTCAGTCAATCATCCTGTGGCTCCTGAGAGAAAATAATTATACTCTTAAGATATGATAGTTCCTGCCTTCATGATGGTATTTGGTAATTGGAAGGATTGTCAAAAATGACATTTGTTACCATTTCCATTTACTTTTATGTAATTTGTCATGCTAACTATGAAACAGGGCATCAGAGAAAGTAGAAAAGTCAAAGGAAACATGTTTACCCTCTTTATATTCTTGTCTACATCTATGATTATCAATCCCAGTATTAATACTCAGTTTTGAGCTGGTTTCTGAAGGTAAAAGAGCATTTCATCTGGTACTTGTCCTATTAGATGGATGAGAAGGAGGGAGGGAGGGAAGGGAAGAGAATAGGGATAGATGATAGAGAAAAAGAGAGAGAGAAAGGAAGCAAGGAAGGAAGGAAGCAAGGAAGGAAGGGGAGGGAGGGAAGGAGGGAGGAAAGAAGGAAAGAAGGAAGGATGGAGGGAGGGAAGGAAGGAAGGAAAGAAGAAGGGAAGGAAGGATGGAGGGAGGGAAGGAAGGAAGGAAGGAAGGAGGGAAGGAAGGAAGGAAAGAAGAAAGAAAGAAAGAAAGAAAGAAAGAAAGAAAGAAAGAAAGAAAGAAAAAGAAAAGAGAGAGAGAAGGAAGGAAGGAGGGAGGGAGAGAGGAAGGAAAGAAGGAAGGAGGGAGAAAAGGAAGGAAGGAAGGAAGGAAGGAAAGGAAGGAAGAAAGAAAGAAAGAAAGAAAGAAAGAAAGAAAGAAAGAAAGAGAGAGAGAAAGAAAGAGAAAGGAAGGAAGAGGAAGGAAGGAAGGAAGGAAGGAAGGAAGGAAGGAAGGAAGGAAGGAAGGAAGGAAGGAAGGAAGGAAGGAAGGAAGGAAGGAAGGAAGGAAGGAAGGAAGGAAGGAAGGAAGGAAATTTATTAAATACTATCACTCTGAGCTTGTAATAATTGGTTCTGGAGTAAGAGGACCTGGTTTCAAATCCTATTTCTGATGATCATCACCTGTGCTACCTGAAATGAGCCCCTTAAGCTAATAAACCTCAATTTCTTCATCTGTAAAATGAGGAATTTGGACTAGAATGACTCCTTTTCAGCTCTAATCTTCAATGCTTGAACAAATGGATAAAAAATTAAGAAGAAGACAAAAGGAATTTATGAAAGCCATGTCTTAGATTATGCCAGAGGAAAACTCAATTTTTCTACCACACTGTCAATAAATTGAAAAGTTACTCACCTATTCAACCAGCTTAAGAAATAAATTAAACCAGGAAAGTTAAAAAGAATACTGTATTCTTACTTTTTAGTGTGGCTCTTCATGAAAGAGCAGGATGCTGAAACTGTTGATTGCTTTTTGTCAACCAATCAACAGGCATTTATTAAATGCCTGCTATGTGTTAGGAACTTTGCTATGTTCTGGAGATAAAAAGACAAAAATGAAAATCCCTATTCATAAGAACCTTACATTATACTATGGAGAAGCAACATGTCCACATATAAATAATCATAGAATATGTGTAAAATGATGCACAGTGGTTGGGGTAAGCACTATCATCTGGAGATGCTAGCAAAATCCTCTTGAAGAAAAGAAGGGGTGGATATAAGGAGAGAAACCATTCTGGTCAAATGCTGTCTCCCTAAAGTTGACTTCAGTAAATTACCAGCCTGGACTTTATGTTCACCTCATATTGTTATCCATGTTGGGAATGGTTCTTAGGGTCAAGGGAATAGAATAAGGCATTTCTAGGCTTCCTTCTATAAATTACATCTGTGGAACAGTGGGAAAAACACTGGTTCTAGAGATCTGGGGTCAATTCCTTCCTCTGACATTTGCAACCTGTGTGACCTTATAAAAGTCCTTCTCTTCTGTAGACTTCAATATTCTCATCAGTAAAATGGGGAGGTTAGATTAAGTGACTTCTAAAGTGCCTTCTAGCTTTAGATTTCTGATCCTAATAAGCATTTTTTTTCTTGATGATCTGGATTTTTTTACTGTAAGCCCCTTGAGGGCAAAGATAAAATTTGTTATTATCTTTATATCCTCTGAGAATAACTCTATGCATGCAGAAGATATTGACTGAATGTGGATGAATGGCAGGATTGATGATTCCTCCAGGTAGAGAGGTACCAAAAAGTGAACTGGGCTGTCATAACTGAGGCAGTTAGATAGCATCATAGGTAGTGGGGGAGACTCAGAGGCAGTGTAGAATTTCATTTCAGACACTTACTAGCTATGTGATCTTGGGAAGCCACTTCACCCCTCCTGGCCTTAGTTTCCTCAGCTATGAAATGGTGATGCTAACAGATAACAACTGCATGTAACTCAAAGATTTGTTGTGAGAATCAAATGAGGTAATATATTTTGAGTACCTCGAAGACTTTAGAGTGCAGATAAATATGATTGATGATGATGATGAAGTGGGTGGATTCAGAACTGAGCATATGTCAAAAGAGTAGTCACTAATAGGTCATTGTCACCTCAGAGAGATGCCTCTAATGGAGTGCCCAAGGCATCTTTACTTGGACTTAGGCTATTAAAATGCTTCATCTCAACAGCTTGGCTAAAGGCTGTAACAGCAAGCACCCTAGCACACCCAGGATGGCTGCTAGCACAGGTTCTTTGATCTGCTTTTCTAAAGGAAGACAACCCCAAAGGGGTTAACAATCTTACTTTAATCAAACTATATCCTGGTGGTGGGTCTGCCTACTTCAAGTCTCTCACCCCTCCAATCCATTCTCTACTGGCATTCATAGGCTTTCATAATGTAGTCCCCTCCTGTCTTTCCTATCTTCTGATCCTTGCTCCACAACATATACTTTTCAATCCAGTGACACTGGCCTCCTGACTGTTCCATGACCAAGACACTCCATCTCTTGACACTGGGAATTTTCTCTGGCTGTCCTGCCTGCCTGAAATGCTCTATCTCTTCCATTGTGACTATGGACTTCCCAGACTTCCTTTAAGTCCCAACTAAAACCATACCTTCTAAAGAAAGCCTTCCCTAACCTCCCTTAATAGTAATGCTTCCCCATCTTTTCATTATTTCCCATTTATCCTGGATATAGTTTGCTTTGCATATGTGTGTATGTAAGTATATGTGTATATATACATATATATGTTTTGTGTGTGTATATATATATATATATATATATATATATATATATATATATATCTGTGCGTGTGTTTGTATGTGTGTGTTTTCATGTTGTCTCTCCCATTAGATTGTAAGCTTCTTGAGTGTAGAGAATGTCTTTTGCCTTGTTATGTATCCCTAGCACTTAACACAGTACCAGGCACATAGTAAACCCTCAATAAGTATTAGCTGATTAATTGATTGACTCCTGAGTGCCTCTAAAGGCAAAAATACAAGCTCCTCCATTTGAAATTCACAGCCCTTTGCAATCTAGATTCAGTCTCATTCCAGAGTAATTAGACATTACTCTCCTTCATGAACTTGGTGTTCTATCCAAACTGGCCTACTTGTGGTTTGCTATATGTAACATCAGATCCCCTGCCTGTGTACCTTTGTCCCATGTCTCAGATGCTCCATCTCTTCCCCTTTGCCTCTTGGAACCCCTAGTTTCCTGCATCTTGGCAATCCTTCCCATCTGTCTCTTTGGCTAACTCCCAAGTATAAGGGTTGGAGTTTGCCATGTAAGTTATTGACGAGAAAGAGAAGGATTGGGGCAGAGCACAATTTCCCATTTCAAAATACAAAAAACAAAATTTAAATCATAAGATGGCATTAGGGGAGGCTATGGGGAATTCTTACTGTATAGCAAACAACTTTTTGGTGAGCTCAGTATAAATGAAGCAGAAGCATATACCTTTTATTTTCTTTAAAATACCTGCTGCTTTAGCTATACTGTTAAGAGTATTGGTGGAGGCAGGGGGAGGAGGACAAGTTGTGGTAGGGAAGGTAAATTCAACAGGCATTTGACTAAGTCCAAATATTTGAAAACTAACCCAAGACTTTTGATGAGTCCTAAGTGAGGTCACTACCAATTAATGAAAACAAAATATCCCTCTCTAGTCCCCAATCCATCAGCACCTATATAGGTGACATTAATTTAATGGCAACTTCATAGCAGTTCAATGGAGAAGACATTTTTACATTAATCATCAGGGTGTGTGTGTGTGTGTGTGTGTGTGTGTGTGTGTGATTGTGTGTGGGGGGATGGAGGGTGTAATGGTGTAGTTTTTTTATGCCCTCTATTGATATTGTCTTATCATCAGGAGCTGTCTGCAAGAGAAGAGAATTATTCTAATTTTACATCTGGGGAAAAGGAAGTAGAGGGATGAAGGGACTTGTCCAAGCTCATACAGCAATTCTGAGAAAAGGCCTAGCCAGGATAAGGACCAGAGTCTTCAAGCTCCCAGAGCAGCTCTTACACCTGACCCGACTTGCCTCTGGATTAATAGTCATGTAAAACATTACTATATATCAAATCCAAATTGGGTCTCCTATGGGGAATTCTGTCTCTTTGAGATGAAGTTGTAGCACTGAGCAACTAGTGAGAGAACTGCAATTAATTTTCCCCTCATGAGTAAAACCATTATATAAACTATCTCAGCAGCCTCAGGGGCCAAATATAAGACCTTGAATTATGTATTACTGAAACTGATCTTAACATCAAACAACTCCCGGCTAGAGTAAAAGCTCAGAGGGCAATATTGGTGTATGTACCCTTGCCAGCTTAATGGGCAAAGCCAGCTTTCTAGTTAGTTCAAAGATTCAGAATGAGGATAAACCTCAATTCCCTTCAATTAGGAAATATAGTATATGGGAACTTTTCTGAAACCAGCAGGGAGCTGATAAGATGATCTCATGTTTTAGATCGTGGCTACCTTTAGCTGATGAAATCCATCACACTCCTTTCCCCACCCCCCATCATTTCCAGTATTTATTTAGCATGACATTTTAGAGAAACCTTCCAGGCCATCAAGCCCAAGGCAAAGAACTTATTCATAAGAAGGCCAAAAGTCACAGAAAGGAGTTCCCATCTGGTCGCAAACCATAATGAACAATAGACACTATATGCCTAGTATAAAAAGATTATTGCCTTTGCTCTATGATGCATATGTGCAGAAGCAAGCACACACACACACACACACACACACACACACACACTCCCAACAACCCTGTGTTTGTTCACATTAAATTAAATTCAATAAATATTTATTAAGAACCTTCTTTGTGCAAAGCATTGTAATAGGTACTGGGATACAAACGGAATGGAATGGAAAGACATTTATTAAATGCTTACTATGTGCCAGGAACTACAGTAAGCACATGAATACAAATAGGAAAAGGAAACAATTCCTGCTCTGAAAGAGATCATGTTCTAATTGGGGGGAAAATGCCTGTAGAAGAGTTTGGCCACAGGGCTCATGGAAAGGCCTGGTGACCCTTCAGGCATTACAGAAAGGGGGGAAAAGCATTCATTAAGCATCGGGTGTTTATGTGATGGGTAGCTTGAAAGTTTTAATTCTCTTGAGTCTTCATAATTTCTCTGGGAATAGATCCTACTATTACCTGCATTTTAAATTTGAGGAAATAGAGGCCAAAGATTACACAGCAGGTCAACGTCCACGGTCAGATGTGAACTCCTTGCTTTTCTGATTCCAGGTTCAGCAGTTGATCCATTGCTCTGACTGGCTGCCTCAAGTGACCCTGCATTCAAGTAACATACATTTTTCTGAGATGTTGGGGGTAGTGGTGGGTGGGTGGTGTACAACAGGTATGAAACACAAGGTTGAGAGTGAAAGAGGCAAAGAGAGGCTCAGCCAAAATGTTCTAGTAACAGAGAGAAAATGCCATTAGCTGGAGAAATCATCTTCCCTGAGGTGCTGGCACATGAATTGAGTTTTTTTTTTAAATGAATCCAAAAGATAGATATGAGGAAAGTGTGCATTTGATATGACTTACATAAATGCATCTAAGTAGGATATCATATATTAAATTCAGGGAATAGTGAGCAGTCTACTTGGGTGAAATACAAAGGATGTGAAAGTGACAAAAGTGTTTTAAAACTGAAGGGTTAGATTTAACCCAATGTATGGAAGACGTTTATAAATGTGCATTTTATTTTAGTGGTAATAGAGAACTATAGAAGATATTTGAGCAAGGGAGTGATAAAGTCAAAATTGTGTTTTAGGAAGATTGTTTTGGCAACTGTATAGAATACATATTGGAGAGAGGAGAAATAAGGGAAATTAGGAATTTTTACAATAATCAAGATGAAAGGCGGTAAGGATATTCTGAATTAAAGTGGTGGCCAGTTATATGAGCAGAAGATGGATCTTAAATCCTACTTTCTCTTTCATCTTTAGAGAAGGAGAAAATTTGAAAAATGTGAAATTGGGCCTGTAAATTGATTAGATATTGAAAGAGTTGTGGGGGAAGGGAAGTTGGAAGGGGAGTGAGGAATAAAAAATGGTTATGGGGAAACATGTCTCTTAGAGAACTGTGTTACCCTCGGCAAAAAGGGAAACTTGAAGGAGTAAATTTAGGAGAGAAGATAATTCTGTTTTAAGGATGTTAAATTTGAGTCTCTGATAGGATATCCAAGTGAAAATATCAAGCTAGTAATTGAAGACAGAGGACTGATATTTAAGACACAAATTAGGGCTGGAAATACCATGGTTGTGTCTGAATAGATAAAATTGAATTGGTGGGAGCAAGTAAAATCACCAAGTTATAGAGTTTAGGAAAAGAAGAGAGAATGTAGTGGAACCCTGGGGCATATCCATGCTTAGAAAATAGAAGAAATATTAAGATAGAGGAAGGAAAGAAGGGAAAAAGGAAGGAAAATAGAAGGAAAGAAAGTGAGAAGGAGGGAAGAAAGGAAGGAAGAAGGGAAGGAAGGAGGGAAAGAGAAGGAAGGAAGGAAGAAGGAAGGGAGGGAGAGAAGGAGGGAAAGGAGAGGAAAAAATAATTCAGTGATTTTTTTTTCCTTTGTTGTGAACTAAAAACTTGACATTTGTTTCCAGTACTATTGTGCTTAGTTTCAGCTAGTCTTCCAAGAGAAAGTCTGTCATCTTGGATCACAAGCAAGGTTTTGAGTAAAACCCTGTCAAGATGTTGATTGACAGCAGAGCTCTTAAATTGAAGGAGACTCCCTTTAAAGAGTGAAGCAGTTTAGCTGAATTTTGTGTCACATCATTCTAACCCCTGCTTTAGTGGCAACAGGGAAAAAAATTGGTGCATAAAAATTCAGAAACTTCAGAACCTTTTACTTAATCATATTATTCAAGTTCATAATACTTCCTGCAGATGGATGTGCAGAAAAAAGGCTGCACCCAGGAATATAAAAGGCTACTGTGAGATTTTTTTACCTCTTAACTAATCCAAGGCCCTCATTTTAAGGAGAAGGAAACTGAGTCCTGGTGACAGGGATGTTACTTGCCCAAGGTCACACAGCTAGTTAAAGAGCCCAGACTAGAAACTCAGATTTCTGCTTCACTTCTAATCTTATTTGCATTGACTTTGTGCAAAACCTTTTTGATTTAATGTAATAAAAACTATCCATTTTGCGTTTCACAATGTTCTCTTTCTCTTGTTTGGTTATAAATTCTTCTGTTCTCCATAATGCTAACATGTAAACTATTCCTTTCTCTCCTAGTTTGCTAATATTACTAGCCTTTATATCTAAACTATGTTTCCATTTTGACTTTATCTTGGTATACAGTAAAAGATGTTGGTCTATGCCTAGTTTCTGGCACACTATTTTCCAATTTTCCAAGCAGTTTTTGTCATATACTAAGTTCTTATTCCAGAATCTGAAGTTTTTGGATTTATCAAACAGTAGGTTAGTATAGTCATTGACTACTGCATTTTGTGTACCTTTATAATACAGTTTTAGATCTGGTACAGCTAGACCACCATCCCTTGCATTTCTTTTCATTAATTCCCTTAATATTTTAGACCTTTTGTTCCTCCATATGAATGTTGTTATTGTTTTTGCCTAGCTCTATAAAATATTTTTTGGTAGTTAGATTGGCATATCATTGAATAAGTAAATTAATTTAGGCAGGATTTTCATTTTTATTATATTAACTCAGTCTACCCATGAGCAACTGTCATATTTCCTATTATTTAGATGTGACTTTATTTGTGCAAAAAGTGTTTCGTAATTGTGTTCATATAGCTTCTAGATTTGTCTTGGCAGGAAGACGTCCCAAATATTTTATATTGTCTACAGCTCCTTTAAATTGAATTTCTCTTTCTATCTCTTGCTATTGGACTTTGTCAGTAATACATAGAAATGACAATGATTTATGTGGGCTTATTTTATATCCTGCAACTTTACTAAAGTTGTTAATTATTTCAAATAATTTTACCTGATTCTCTAGGATCCTCTAAGCATAAAATCATATCATCTGCAAAGAGTGATGGCTTTTCTTCGTCATTGTCAATAGTATTCGTGAAAGTACTTCTCCAATGAGGTCTTTGGTTTACACCAGCCCTTTCCTGCTCCCCTAATAGGAGAACAATAAATGATGATGAAGTGAAGCTGAGGGGGTAGGGGGGACTTGGAGCAGGTCTTTTTGCCTTTTTAAGTATTAGAATTATAATTTTTATTAATTAGCCCAGCCTACTCATGAGCAACTGATATTTTTTCAATTATTTAGATCTGATTTTATTTGTGTGAAAAGTGTCATATGAGATTTATATCAGGAATGTAGGACTGGTTCAGTATTAGAAATACTATCTGCATCATTGACCACATCAATAACAAAACCAAGAATATTCATATACTTATCTCAAAAGATGTAAGATAGACTTTTGACAAAATACAACATACATTCCTATTAAAATCACTAGAGAGTATAGGACTAAACAGAGCATTCCTTAAAATAATAAGTAGAATCTATCTAAAACCATCAGCAAGCATTATATGTCATGGAAATAAGCTAAAAGCTTACCCAGTAAGATCAGAGGTGAAGCAAGGATGCTCTTTATAACCACCATTATTTAATACTATACCAGGAATGTTAGCTTTAACAATAAGAGAAGAAAAAGAAACTGAAGGAATTAGAATAGACAATAAGGAAACAAAGGTATCACTCTTTGCAGATGATATGATAATAAATTTAGGGAATCCTAGATAATAAACAAAAACTAGTTGAAATAATAAACAACTTTAGCAAAGCGCAGGATGTAAAATATAACTACATAAATCATCAGCATTTCTCCATATTACCCACAAAGCCCAGCAGCAAGAGAGAGAGAAATTCATTTAGGATAACTGTAGACAATACAAAATACCTAGGAGTCTATCTGCCAAGACAAACCCAGGAACAATATAAACATAATTACAAAACACTTTTCACACAAATAAAGTCAGATCTGAACAATTGGGAAAATATCAATTGCTCAGGGGTAGGGCAAGCCAAGATGATTAAAATAACAATTTGGCTTAAATTAATTTACTTATTCAGTGGAATACTATTCAAGCTACCAAAATTATTTTCTAGAGCTAGGGAAAATAACAAGAACATTCATCTGGAAGAAAAAAAGGTCAAGATTATAAAGGGAATTAATGAAAAAAATGTAAAGGAAGGTGACCTAGCTGTACTAGATCTTAAATTATTATATTAAAGTATTATAAGTATTATAAAGTATTATAAAGCAATAACCATAAAAAAGTTCAAGGGATGCCCATTAATTGGGAATAGCTGAAGAAGTTGTAGTATATGAATGTATAGAAAAGTTATTGTGCTATAAGAAAAGAAGAGCAGGTGGGTTTCAAAACAACCTGGAAAGGCTTACATTAACTGATGCAAAGTGAAGTGAGTAGAACCAGGAGAACATTTTATATAGTATCAGCAACACTTAACCGTCAGCTACTACTGACTCAGCTATTCTCAGTGATATAATGATCCAAAATAATTCCAAAGGATCCATGATGGAAAATGTTATCTGCCTCCAGAAAAAGAACTGATGGAGTCTGAATGCAGATCAAAGCATACTATTTTCACTTAACTTTTTTTGTGATTCTTTTCTTTTGGCCTGTTTCTTCTTTCACAACATGACTAATATGGAAATATGTCCTACATGATTGCACATACATAGCCTATATTAAATAGATAACCATTTTAAGGAGGAGGTAAGGAAGGAGATAATTTGGAGCTCAAAATTTTTAAATGGATATTAAAAATGTCGGCATGTAATTGGAAAAAAATAAAATACTATTTTTTTTAAAAAAGAAAAAACTGAATGAGTATAGTGATCTATTGTTTGATAAGCCCAAAGACCCCAGGTTTTGGGATAAGAATGCACTATTTGACAAAAATGGCTGGGAAAACTGGAATATAGTATGGCAGAAACTGGGCATAGACCATTATCTAACACCATATACCAAAATCAAGTCTAAATGGGTGCATGATCTAGGTATAAAGGATGATACTGTAAGCAATCTGGGAAAGCAAGGAATAGTTTACCTGTCAGATTTATGGAGAGGGAAAGACTTTAGGAGCAAATAAGAATTAGGGAGCATTATAAAATGCAAAATGGATAATTTTGATTACATTAAATTGAAAAGCTTCTGTACAAACAAAGCCAATGTAACCAAGATCAAGAGGGAGATGGGAAATTGGGAAAGAATTTTTACAACCTATGTCTCTGATAAAGGACTCATTTCTAAAATATACAGAGAACTGAGTCAAATCTATCAGAATATAAGTCATTCCCCAATTGATAAATAGTCAAAGGATATGAACAGGCAGTTTTCAGAGAAAGAAATTAAAGATATCTATAAGCATATGAAGAAATTCTCTAAATCACTATTGATTAGAGAAATGCAAATCAAAACAACTCTGAGGTACCACATCTCTCCAGTCAGATTGGCTAAGATGACAAAACAGGAAAATGACAAATGTTGGAGAGGATGTGGGCAAATTGGAGCACTGTTGATCGTGTTGTGAACTTATCCAACCATTCTGGAGAGCAATCTGGAATTATGTCCAAAGGGCTATAAATAATTTCATACTCTTTGACCTAGCAATACCACTTCTAGGGTTATATCCCAAAGAGATCATAGAAGAGGGAGGAAGACCCATATGTACAAAAAATATTTATAGCAGCTCTTTTCATGGTTGCAAAGAATTGGAAATTAAAGAGATGCCCATCAATTGGGTTGGCTAAACAAGTTGTAGTATATGCGTGTAATGGAATACTATTGTGCTATAAGAAATGAGGAGCAGACGGACTTCATATTTACCTGGAAAGGTTTATACAAACTGATGCTGAGTGAGAAGAGTAGAACCAGGAGAAATTTGTATACAATCACAGACACGACATGTGTATGATGACCAACTATGACAGACTGGACTCTTCTCAGCAATGCAGTGATATAAGTCAATCCCAAAAGACTCATGATGGAGAGAGATACCTACATCCAGAGAAATAACTAGAAAGAATTGAGTTTGAATCCTGATGGAAGCAAACTACTTGATCTTTTTCTTTTCATTGTTTGGTTTTATTTCCTCTTTACCATTTTTCATTCCATCTAGTACAGTGCACCTTTGTAACCTGACTAGTGTCTAATGTGAAAGTATTTGCAGATCCTATATTGGACTATATGTCGTCATGGGGGGTGGGAGGAGGGAAGGAAGGGAAATTTGAAACTCAAGGAACTATGGAATTGAATCTTGTAAACTAAAAATAAACAAACAAATTTAATATAAAAAAGAAAAAAAAACTTTCAGGGATTTCAAGAATATACAAACATATGACAAATATGCTTTGAAATGACAAAACAAGATTTTTCTTAGTCACCCAATGGGAAGATCTGAGTTTTCAGGTAGTTGTGGAGGTGATCTCTGTGCCTATACCAGAAAAAGTCAACAGCTCATTTAATCTTTAAAAAATTAGTCTTTCTGTTTCTGTCTTAGATTCTCATCTCTCTCTGTCTTTCTTTCTATATCCATCTCCTTGTCTCTGTCTCTGTGTCTGTCTCTCTGTCTCCATCTCTGTTTCTCTTTCTTCCAATAAGGATCACGTCAGGGCCATTTGATTCCATACCTGAAGGGGGAGAAGGAGATAACTGATGCCTTTCCCTCTATGTCAACATCATGATGTGCACACACACACATTCTATGTCATTTTTAATTAAGAACTAATTGTGCCTTCTATGTGACTATAAGGGAAAGTACTTAGGGTTACTCTTAAGCTTCTGTTTTCATAGAATAGAGAGCCATAGGTTACTTCCTTTAATCTATAAGAGTAGTTACCCTCTGGAGACACAATTTTCTAGTTCAATTTGGATAAGTATCTCAAATGAGAGACTAGATCTCCAAATTGTTGCTCACACAAAAAAGTGCATTGTGAATATTTGTGAATATTTTGCCACATATCGACTTTTATTTCTGGCATTGACCTACTTAAGATCCATGCCTAGCACTGGAATTTCTGTATCACACATTTGATGCAAAGATTTTTTCCCCAAACCACCAGTTTCCCTTTCTATCTTATCTACACTGAATTTATTTGGGCAAAGGCTTTTCAATTTCTTGTAATCAAAATTATCTACTTACTTTTGTGATCTCTATAATAATATGTCTATTTAATAATTCTCTCCCTGTTCATGGTTATTGAAATTACTTCATCTTGTTCTCTTCTAAATTTAATTATGGTTTTCTATTACCTTTTTTTTCAGGTCGTGTATTTAATTTAAACTTATTGCAATATTTGATATCAGGTGTTAGTCTAAATCTATATTATGACAAACTGTTTTCCAGGTTTCTTGGTAGTTCTTCTCAAGTGGGAAATTCTTCCCTAAGTTATTTGTGTTGTCAGGTTTATTGAACACTGGGTTATTAAATTTGATTACTTCTGGGGTTTTTTGTGTGTGTTGTGTCCATTGATCTATTTTTCTGTTTTTGAACTAGTAAAAATAATCTTGATGATTAGTGCTTTAAAATTTAATTTGAGGCATGCAAGTGTTATTTTCTCCTTTATTGCTACATTTTCTATTATTATAAGATTCTAGAACTTTTAATCCTCTAAATAAAATGTCAATATGTTTTCTAACTCTTTAAATTACTTCCTTTGTAGTTTGATTGGTATACCAATACATCTATAAATAGTATAATCTTTTTTAGATATTGCTGAACCTTAAGTAGTAAATACCTCTCTTATTTTTGACACTTTTTCAAAGAGTATTTGCAAATTAGATTATATACATAATTTATGTGCCTTGCTAAGCAGGTATTTATGCATTTTGTACTTAGAATATATTAAAATATATTTCTATATTTGTATTTCAAAGGAAATTTGCCTTATTTCATCCAAGATTTTGTTAGTACTATATAAAATGAAAATTATTTTTATTGATTTATTTTATATCCTGTTACTTGACTAACTCCATTAATTTTTTCAATTAATTTCTTTAGTAATTTTATGAAATATTCTAAGTGAAACATTATGTCAAAAATAGAGATAATTTTGCATTTTCTTTGTTATTTGTACCTTTAATTTATTGATCTTGTCTTATTAATATTATTATTAAAATATTTTTTTTACTATTCTGAACTTGACAGATACCAACAGACATAAGCAACTGAATGTATAAAGGAAAGAAAAAAATATTTGTAGATGAGGGTCGTATTAGCTCTCTTTTTAAAAAAATATGATCAATTTAACACACTAATTTCAAAGCTAACTTTTGTCTATTTTTTCTTCTGAACTTTGCTTTGTTCTCTTCTGTGCATTAAAAAAAATAGTACTTCAATTACATCCTATTCTTTCTTTTCTAGTTTTCTATTTTGGAGGATATTTACTAGCATTTCTGGAACTATATAAAACATTTATTAGCATTTTTGGAACTATATGAAATTACCGTAGAAAAGGAGAGGACATCCTTACTTCATACTTGTAATCTTGCAAAGACATGTAGAATTTTTTTATTGTGAGTACCATTAGTTTTTTATTTTAAACAACATTTTTTTATATTAAAATTGTCTTTTATACTATATTTTTAGAGTACTTTATCAAAATCAGTGAAAAAACTTTTCAACTTCTTTTCTCTACACTGTTTTGCTTTTGGTTGTTTTTATTGTTAATATGATTTCTTTTTTATATTACTTTCCTCATTTTGAACCATTCTTGAATCTATGGTATAAATCTAATTTGGTTATGGTGATTAATTTTTTTTTACTATATTGTTGTAGTCTTTATGTTACTATTTTATTTAAGATATTTGAATCAACATTCAGTAGTGATTTTGATTTGTACTTTTCTTTATCTGCTTTATCTCTGGTTTCAACATTAAGAATATATGTCACAGAAGAAGTTTGATAATTACTTCTTTCTCTGTTATTGAAAATAATTTTGCGGGGGGGGGGGGCAGAACCAAGATGGCAGAGTAGAAACAGCACTTCCCTGGCACTCCTGCCCACTCCACGTCCAAATTTATGTAAAATGGGACCCTGAACAACCTCTGGAGCTCCAGAACCCATAAATGACACAGAGAAGCTAACCTCCCGCTGAGGACAGCCCGGCAGCCCAGCAGGGAGTTGACTGCCCAGCTCTCTGGGAGCCACGCCCAGGCCCATGTGAGTTGGAGGTTTTAACTGCATGATGGTGGGATCAGCAGCTGGCTGGAGGGACTTCAGAACACCAGCAGCTGTGGTGTTTCCAGAATTATCAACACATAGATGCCTAGGACAAAGTGAGAGGGCAGTGCCCTATGGACTTTGAGACTGGTTGGGAGAGGTTGTCAGCTTCTTCCCCTGGGGGCGAGAAGCCACTGAGTAGCTATGGCTCAGCTTGCACCACATTGCCACATTGCAGCTTTAGCTCCTGGCCTGTGGATTTTAGGGGGATCCAGTGATCAGTCTGGGGGGGGGGGGGTGGATAATCACTCTTGCTTTAACCCTCTTGGATCAGGATTGAGGTCTGGGATGGAGGTCTTGGGAGTGTGACCAGCTTGCCAGAGCATGTGGGGGCTTCAGGGAGGGCACCCAACTAATACCTCGAGAAGCTGAGAAAACCCCAACATTTGGGACTGAAGCTCCCCTGACTGGTGGCAGAGTCCTACTGTGGCAACAAGCCCAAAAGTCAAGTAATTGAGTGGCAATATGCCTAGGCAAAAGAAATAAAATAAACAGAAAAATTCAACATTAGATACCTATTTTGGGGGCAAAGAGGATCTAAACATGGAATAGGATGAGGACTGGGAGGTCAGAACTCCTGCACCAAAAGCCCCAAATGAAAATAAAAGCTGATTACAAGCCATAGAAGACCTTAAGAAGCACATAAGAGAAGTGGGGGAAAAATTGGGAAGAGAAATGAGAAAGATACAAGAAAAGTATGAAATGAGAGTCAACAGCCTGACTGAGGAAAATAACACCTTCAAAAATAGACTAACTTAAATGGCAAAAGAGGCTAAAAAGGCAATGAGGAGAGGAATACCTTAAAAAGCCGAATTTGACAGATGGAAAACGAATCTCAAAAGCTCACTGAGGAGAATCATTCCTTCAGAATTAGACTGGAGCAAATGGAAGCTAGTAACTTTCTGAGAAATCAAGATGCTATTAAGCAGATCCAAACAAATGAAATAATAGAAGGCAATGTGAAATATCTCATGGGAAAAACCACTGACCTGGAAAATAGATCCAGGAGAGATAATTTAAAAATTATTGGACTACCTGAAAACCATGATCAAAGAAAGAACCTAGAAACCATCCTTCAAGATATTCTCCAGGAAAACTGCCCTGATATTTTAGAACCAGAGGGCAAAATAGAGGTTAAAAGAATCCACTGGTCACCTCCTGAAAAAGATCCCAAAAAGAAAACTCCTAAGAATATTGTAACTAGTTTCCAGAATTCCCAGATCAAGGAGAAAATATTACAAGCAGGCAGGAAGAAACAATTTCAAAATTGTGGAAACACAATCAGGATAACACAGGATCTGGCAGCTTCTCCACTGAGGGATTGAAGGGCATGGAATATGATATTCTGGAGAGCAAATGAGCTGGAATTAAGACCAAGAATCACCTACCCAGAAAAACTGAGTATCTTGTTTCAGGGGAAAATATAGTCATTCAATGGAATAGAGGACTTTCAAGCATTCATGATGGAAAACCCAAAATTGAATAGAAAACGTGACATTCATAAACAAGAGGCAAGAGAAGTATGAAAAGGTAAAAGGGAAAGAAATCATAAGGAACTTAATCAAAGTTGAACTATTTACATTCCTACATAGAAAAATGATAACTGTAACTGATGAAACCTTTCTCAATATGAAAATAGTTGAAGAAGGGTATGTGGGCATATGAATATATATGTGAATGTGTGTATATATGTTTACAGGTATACATAGATAGAGGGCACAGGTCGAATTTAACAGGAAGGGATGATACTTAAAAGGTGAAATTAAGAGGTGAGACAGGAATATAATGAGAGGATATGGGGAGAGACAGAAGGTGTAAACTATCTCATATAGAAGAGGCAAGGGAAAGTGGTTGCAAGGGAAGGGAAGAACAGGAAGGCAAAAAGGCAAAACCATATTCTCATTGAATTTGGCTCAGGGAGAGAATGACATATATACTAAATGGGATATCTCACCCTATAGGAGAGTAGTGGGGAGGGGCATGAAAGAGAAGATGATGGAAGGGAGGGCATGCTGGGGGGGAGGGAGTTTGGAAGCACCCACATTTGAAAAGGGACAGGATCAAAGTAGGGAATGGACCAAGTGAGGGGTGGGATAAGTGGGAGGGAAATATAGCCAGTCTTTTACAATATATCTACTATGGTAATGTTTAGCATAGCTACACGTGTACAACATATACTGAATTGCTTATTTTCCCAGCAAGAGTAGGTGACAAGGAAGGAAGGGAATGAATCTGGAATTTGAAGTTTTAAAATCAAATGTTTTAAATATATATAAATACTATTATTAATACTATTTTACATATAATTGGTAAATAAGATATATAGGCATTGGGGCACAGAGATTCACCTTGCCCTAATGGAAAAGTGAAAGGGGGTATGGGAGAAGATATGGGAGAGAGCAGAGTGGATGAGGGTATATCCTGTGGGACTGTTATTCTGGGGTGGCGGATAGGGGAAAAATAGGGGAAAAATTGTAACAAAATCTGGTGGAAATGAATGATATAAACCAGAAGTTAATAAAGCATTTGAAAAAATAGAAAATAATTTTGCATCATATGTAGCAATTGCTTTTATATATTTGACAAAATTTACTTGTAAATCTTCTGAAAAAATACCTTGCTTCCATTTGGTAGTTCCTTTATGGCTTGCTTAATTTTATTTTCTGAGATTAAGTTATTTAAAACATTTCTTTCTTTTTTTTAATTTGGGCATATTATATTTGTATATATAATCACTAATTTTCTCTAAAATCTTGGATATCCTAGCATGTATTTGTCTAAAGTAGGTTCTGGTATTTCTTTTGTTTCCATCTCCACTCATTCTGAGCTCCCATTGCTCATTTTTATTTTAATAATTTGATTTTTGCTTTTCTAAAGCAAGGTTTAATAAAACTTTTATATGTTTTTATTAACTTTCAGTTTTATCATTATGTATGTATATTTTGCTTATATTGCACAGATTATTACTATTTTATTTCATTAATATCTATAAAGATTGTATATAATATTTCTGCCTTTTACCATTATTTATAATTTCTCTATTCCCTAATAATTCTTTTTAATTATTAAAATATCAAGTAATGCTGAGAAGCGTACACATATACACACTGACATACAGACACACACATAAACATACATGTGTATATGCACCCATCCATCACATATATTCATTTGTTTTCCCATTCAGAATGTCATCAATCTTTGAAATCTAACTTCTCAGGTCATCTTGTTCTATATTTTCCTTTTTGCTCATCTTTTTCTCAGATTTATCCAGTTCTGAGAGGGAAATATTGGTCTCCTTCAATTATTGTGGCTTAATCTATGTCTTTTTTTGTTTACAACCTAGGTAGCTTTTCCTTTATGAATTCAGTTGCTATACAATTTGGTATATTGTGCTTAATAATTATATTACCTTATTGTATTGTCCCTTTAGTCATAATGTGATTTCCTTGTTTATTTCTCTTGATGCTGAGTTTTTATTTTTGCCTTATCTAATAACTTAACTATCATTTCCTGCTTTTTTAGAGCTGCCTAATGTGTGGTAAAAAAAAATCTTTTTCCATCTCCTCATTTTAATTTTATTCTATTTCGTTGCTCTTGTCTTCTCCTCTTCTACAACTGTTCCTTCAACATCCCCTTAAAAATTTTAGAGTGAGGCCTGAGTAAAGGTGGTGGAGTAGAAATAGTACTTCAGCCCAGCTCCAGCTTCTACCTCTTCCAATTCATGAAAAAAATTACTCCAGACAAACTTTGGAGCTACAGAATCCACAAAATGACAGAGAGAAGCTAACCTCCTGCTGAAGACAGCCCAGCAGGCCGGCAGGAAGGGGCCAGCCCAGCACTCTGGGAGCCAAGCCCAGCCCCTTGTGAGCCCAAGGTTTTAGCCTCATGGTAGCCTGACCAGCCATGGCTGGAGGGATTTTAGATCACCAGCAGCTGTGGCAGTTTCCAGAATTATCAACCCATAGATGCCAAAGACAAAAGAAGAAGTCAGTGTAGACTTTGTGGGAACAGCTAATTGAGGAGTATTCTCTGGCCTTTGTCCTTGGGCAAGCAGCTGAAGTTCCACAGCCATGCTGCTTCAGAGCTCCTGGCCTGCAGACTGTGGGGGGACCAATAGATGCCAAAGAAAAAGTGAGAGGTCAGTGAAGTATGGACATTGGCATCAGTCATTGGGAAAGCATTGGCTTTTGCCCCCCAAGTGAGAAGCCACTGAGATGCCTCAGTGAAGCCAGTGCCATGTTGCAGCTTCAGCCCCTGATCTGCAGACTGTGGGGGGACCAAGCGACCAGTCTGAGGGGTAATCACTCTTGCTTTAACCTTCTTGGATCTGGATTGTGGACTGGGGTGGAGGTCCTGGGGTGTGTAACCAGCTTGCCATTCTGTGTAGAGGCTTCAGAGAAGGCAGCCAACTAATACCTCTAGCAACTAAGAAAACCTTAGCATTTGGGACAGAAGCTCCACTGTCTGGTGGCAGAGTCCTATTGTGGCAAAAAGCCCAAAAGATATGCCCAGGCAAAGGAAACAAAATAAACAGAAAAATCCAACATTAGACTACTATTTTGGGAGCAAAAAGTATCAAAGCATGGAACAGGAGGAAGACAGTGAAGTCAGAACTCCTGAACCAAAAGCTTCAAAGGAAAATATGAGCTGGTTACAGGCCATAGAGCACCTTAAGAAGTAGGTAAGAGAAGTGGAAGGAAAATTGTGAAGAGAAATGAAAATGATGCAAGAAAATTATGAAATGAGAGTCAACAGCCTGACTGAGGAAAATAACACCTTCAAAAATAGACTAACTCAAATGGCAAAAGAGGCTGAAAAGGGCAATGAGGAGAGGAATGCCTTAAAAAGTCAAATTTGCCAGATGAAAAAAGAATCTCAAAAGCTCACTGAGGAGAATCATTCCTTCAGAATTAGACTGGAGCAAAAGGAAGCTAGTGACTTTCTGAGAAATCAAGATGCTATTAAGCAGATCCAAACAAATGAAAGAATAGAAGGCAATGTGAAATATCTCGTGGGAAAAACCACTGGAAAACAGATGCAGGAGAGATAATTTAAAAATCATTGGACTACCTGAAAGACATGATCAAAGAAACTAGAAATCATCCTCCAAGAAATTCTCAAGGAAAACTGCCCTGATGTTTTAGAACCAAAAGCGAAAATAGAGGCTTAAAGAATTCACTGATCAATTCCTGAAAAAGATCCCCAAAAGAAAACTTCTAGGAATATTATAGCCAGGTTCCAGAATTCCCAGATCAAGGAGAGAATATTACAAGCAGTCAGGAAGAAACAATTTGAATATTGTAGAAACACAATCAGGATAACACAGGATCTGGCAGCTTCTACACTGAGGGATTGAAGGGCCTGGAATATGATATTCTGGAGGTCAAAGGAGCTGGGATTAAAACCAAGAATCACCTACCTAGCAAAACTGAGTATCATGTTCCAGGGGAAAATGTGGTCATTCAATGGAATAGAGGACTTTCAAGTATTCTTGAAGAAAAAAACTAGAGTTGAAAAGAAAATTTGACATTCAGATACAAGAATCAAGAGAAGCATGAGAAGGTAAACAGGGAAAAGAAATCATAAGTAACTTATCAAAGTTGAACTATTTACATTCCTACATGGAACAATGATAATTGTAACTGATGAAAGTTTGCTCAGTATGAAAATAGTTGAAGAGAATAGAAATATATATATATATATATATATACATATATATGCATATATGTATATATATATATATATACACACACATAGTCTTAATTGGAGGGTATATAGGAGTGTGAATACATTTGTGGATGTGTGTGTGTGTGTGTGTGTGTGTGTGTATGTTTACAGGTATACATAGATAGAGGGTACAGAACCAATTTAATAGGAAGGGATGATACTTAAAAGGTGAAATCAAGAGGTGAGAGAGGAATATAATGAGAGGAGATGGGAAAAGACAGAATGGGGCAAACTCTCTCATACAGAACGGGCAAGGGAAAATGGGTACAATGGAGGGGAAGAACAGGAAGGCATAAGGGAATGGGTCAATCTTATAATCATTGAATTTGGCTTAGGGAGGGAATTACATACACACGAAATAAGGTATCTCACCCTACAGGAGAGTAGGGGTGAAGGGGATGAGAGGGGGGATGATGGAAGGGATGGCAGGCTGGTGGGGAGGGAAGTTGGAAGCACACACTTTTGAAAAGGGACAGGACCAAAATAGAGAATAGAACAAGGGGGAGGTGGGATAGGAGGGAGGGAAATATAATCAGTCTTCTACAATATATCTACTATGGTAATGTTTTGCATTAACTACACATGTACAACCTATATTGAATTGCTTATCTTCCCAGTAAGGGTGGGTGACAAGGGAGGAAGGGAATGAATCTGGAATTAAAATTTTAAAACCAAATGTTTAAATATATATATATATATATATATATATATATATATATATATATATATATATATATATATATAAAATCAATACTATTTGACATGTAATTGGGGAATAAGAAGAGGGGATATCCTGGGGGACTGCTATTTTTGGGAGGTGGGTAGGGGAAAAATGGGGAGAAAATTTGTAACACAAAAACTGGCATAAATGAATGAAGTAAACCAGAAGTTAATAAAGCATTTGAAAAAAATGAAAAACATAAAAGGAAGCTTCAGAAATGTTTTCAGTAACACCAGAATGCCTAAAGTAAATATTCAACTTCCCAGATTTATAAGGATAACACTAATTCAGATTCTCAAGTTAAATTTCTGTGGATTCATGCTTACAACTTTATTCTACCATCTTGTATACACTATACATGAGTTACTGAAAAAATCAGTAAGATATACTTAACACCAAAATTTTATCCAACAGTTTCAATTCTGATCCTTCAGAAGATACTTCACATTTGCTCCCTAGTTGTTTCTCAAACAATATACTCTATCTCCCAAATCCAGGCAATTTCACTGGCTGTCCCCTAGCTAAAATATTCATTTTGTTATTCTCAGGCTCCTGATTTGACTGCTTTCTTCAAGTCCCACTTTGTTTCTTCAGGAATTCTTTCCCAATCCCCCTTAATTCTTAAGTGTTCCCTCTGGGGATTATTTCTGTTAAGGTCTAGGGGAGTTGGGACCCAAAAATTCAAGGGCAAGCACCACAGGCCCTGCCTTGAATGAATTTAACTCAAGCCTTCTTTCAGTCAGAGATAAAGTTTATTAGAACACCCATTAGGGTCAGAGAGATTTTAAGAATCTTCTGTGGGTAGATGAGATGGAGTCTTTTTATAGAAAAAAAAATTTGTTGGAAGATCTGGATGGGAGTGGCCAGTAGGCTTAGAGAAGAACCTGGAAGTGCCTGATACCCCAGGCAAGAAGGAATTCAGGAATTGTGTTCTTGAGTGGGTCCACAGTGAAAGACCAATTGAAAGGAATATTGGGATGGGTTTATATATCAGGGAAGGCCAAGACTTGGCTTTGTGGGAAAGGTCAAGGAAAGTTGGGGGGAGGGGGCAGATTCCATGCCCATACCTCACCATTTCCAATTTATCTTGTATATAGTTTGTCTTACATAGTTGAAAACTTTTCCCCTGAGCTGGGACATATTCTCCTCTATCACCTTGGTCCCTGGAGAGAGTAGATTAAAACTTAAAGTGGTTTCTACAAAATACTTCTTCCACCAAATTCTCTTCTAGATTTGGCATATTCAATGGATGTCAGGACACAATATCTCAGCTGCTGGGTCAATCCCCAGCTGGATTGGCTCATGACTGGTGCTCCTCAGTCCCAAGGACTCACAAAAATCAGCAGATTCTGCTATATTTCCCATTGCTGGACTTCCAGTGACTTTTCTGACCTTTCAAAGCTCACAAGATCATTCCATCTCCCCTAGAATATGCCATCATTCCATAGTCACCTAGAATAAGAGAAGAATAGAAACAATAGAAACCTGAGAAGCAGAAGGATCATGTATTTGAAGTCATTTGGTAACCAGGTAAGAGAGAGACTCCTCCAATCAAAGAATTACAGAATTTTTTCCTCCTTGTTCAAAAGCTACAGGGGAAAAAGAGGTCAAGTTCCTTCATTGAAACCATTTGTATGCACACTCATTTCAGGTTCAGCAGCCAATTAAAAGACTTCATTAACCACAGTAATAATTCAAGAGAAAACACACAGAATATTAATTCATTTTCTGAAATGGAAGGCTGGACCATCTATTAAATATGCCTGTAAGAAGGCTTCTCAAGTCTCTCACATGGGCAGGTAGCATATAGAGGACCCTGTATATACTCAAAGGACTGGCTCTCCATTAGCCCATCCCTTATTATAATAATAGCTGCTTTCATTATTTTGGAGAAATAAATAGAGCATTTTCACTAGATAGAAGGCCAGGTAAATCAATATTTACTATGTTGTTATTTAGGCAGTGATATTTATATAGCTAGAGAAGTTTATGATACTATTTTAATTGTTTTAATGCCATCAGGAAACAGGTCAATTATTTTGTTTTGTTTCATATACATAGCTGGATTATTAAAAGGAAAAAGATTTTTCAAGTGTTGTTGAGGTTTAAGGTTTAGGGGTGCTCGAGACCCCAACATACCAACATGCCAGGGCCTGCTGAATGAATTTGACTCAAGTCTTCTCTCAGCCAAAGTAGAGCAAAGTTTATTAAAGGTTTTGCCATAATGGTTAGACTCTTAAGGAGCCTCTGTATCTGTGACACTTGCATTGGACAAGCAGGCTAGAATAATCTGAGACAGAGTGACTATGAGCTAGATAATTCTCTGGACCCTTCATGGAGGCAAGATGGGTCATATATACAGAAAGGTTGTGGGAGCAATCTAGGGGTGGTCTAGAGAAGGTCTAGAGGTTTGGGGAGGATCTTCAGGAGGAGTCAAATGAGGTCAGACTCCAGTAATGAGAGAGTAAGGGTGGGAATAGCTGGAGGCTCCCTGGAGATGACAGACAATGGAGGTCTAGGCTAGTTTAAAGATAACAGATTTCGGCATAGATATTTTGGGAGGATCAAGGGTGGGGGGTAGCTGGACAATGGAGGGCTGGCTAGGAAGAGTGAGAGATTTGGGCCAAGATAATAATAAAAGGCTTATGGCCTTAGACAAATCCCTTATGTAGGAAAATTCAAGGAGAGCTAAAGGGGGTTCCCAGAGCCTGTGTCATACAATTAGAGGTCTCAATTTTCTTTATTCTACAGAAAACATTTAACAGTCTATCATCTTATGGTAGAATGAAACGTCCTCATGACTTCTTGTAGGCATTGAGTTTCAACCTTAGCTTCTTCCACTTTATCATGAAATGCAGTTTGCCTTCAATTCTCTACTTTCAAGAAACTGTTCTGAGAAAGGTATTCTTCAAAGTCAATTCTTATTTCCTACCACAAAAATCATTTTCTTTGATCTCAACATTTTCAGCCTTGGCTCAACTTTAGTCATTCATCTACCCTTGGGACTTCAAGGACCACTCTGGATTCCCTTTGCCTTCTCCCTTTCCTCAACTGCTTCCTTAACCTCTCCTTACAATGGAAGTCTATCTTCCTCATTCAAAGAAAAATCAGGTATCTTTCCTTTTCACCTCAGAAAGGCATCTTGTAAGGCTTCCTCTTTGATTCTCTCAAAACCTCCCATTCTACACTCTGGTTCTTTCCCCAGATTCTCAAACTTTTATAATTTCAGGCTCTCTACCCATTGCTAATCTGCAAAGCTATTGTAATTTGAAAGAAAAAATGCATGCAACAAAATGCTTTAGAAGGCTATAAACACTTGTATATTCAGTTAACTAATATCAACATCTCTAAGGTGACTTACTTAAGGGGTAATGTTTCTGAATTCTTTTATAATTTTCACAAATGCTATAAGCGAGATTATTTCCTCCATCCAAATAGCCAAAGTGCCTAATTAAACACTTTCTTAAATGTTCAATTAAGTATGAAATCACACACAGAAAAATATTGAATTAGTTTATTCTTATATTATGTTTCAGTTTTTAAGTCCAGTCCTTTTTTATCTTTTTAAAAACTTTCATTGATGTTTTCTGTTTTTATATTACAAACAATTACAGATCACCCCAATTCACACATTGCAAACAATTATAAATTACCTCAATTCCCATCAAGGCCTCTTGTAAAGTAAAACAATTAAGCAAACCAACAATATAATACCCTCATCTGAATGTGCACTTACCATTCCACAACTGTAGCAAACCACCCTCCCTGCCCTGAAACCTCTCTATATAAAAAAAATTTAATATAAATCTGTTTTCTCTCTCTCCATCCCCACTTTACCGGTAGAAAAAAAGGGAAAAGAAAAGCAAGTTATTTGTAATCAATATGCATAGCTAAACAAAAACAGATTCCCTCATTAGCTATATGGAAAAATAGAGTATTTCTCAGTCTGCTCCCTATATCTGTGGCTTCTGTGTCAGGAGATAGAGAGTAAGTCTTATCATCAATCCTTTGGAATAGTGAATAGCAATTATATATAGTTGTTTGTCTTTACAAAGTTGTATAAATTATTCTCCTGAGTCTACTCATTTCATTCTTCATTAGTTCATTAAAGTCTTCTAAATTGTTTTTACAATATTGTATAAATTGCTTTCTTGGTTCTGCTAATTTCATTCTTCATAAGCTTATGAAAGTCTTCTAAATTATTTTTATAATATTTTATAAATTGTTTTTCTGGTTCTGCTTACTTCACTTTGTATATAAGTCTTTTAATGTCTATTTGAAATAATTTATTTCATTATTTTTTTCTGTCTAATGGTATTACATCACATTCATATGCTACAAATTACTTAGCCATTACTTGGCTGATGGATATCCCTTTAGTTGATAAAGTTGTTTTTGTTTTTAAGCCACTCCAAAAAGAGCTGCTATACAAACTTTTTGTATATATGTATTGTTAATGGAAAGGGGAAATCTTTCTTGCCCATTAATAGGTCTATGTGACCTGATTTGAGGCTGAGTCACATGGTAGTCTGAGTCACATGAGCCTGTGGTGGGAGGCGTTTTCCCAAAAGGATGGAGCAAGAACGGTAGAGCAGGAAGTGGGAGAGTAAGGTGGAGCTGAGAGAAAGAGAAGGCAGAGAGAGGCAGAGCAGTTAGCATTGGGTAAGAGAGGGGCATTTTGCCTAGGGGAGCTTGTTTATGGGAAGGCCTGGTGGAGGGAAGGCTTGGGGATGGCAGTGCTTCCTGCATGGTAATATGTACCAACTTCTTTATTACCATGGTGAATCTGGCTTTCTGGTATATGAATAAATATCTTGGTTTGTCTTCAAAGAAGAGAGTTTGTTATATATTGCAATTCAAACTTGGAAATGCACCTGCATATTCATAGCAGCCACTATGGTTCTTGCATTAGCAATATAATATAAGAACTTTACCACTTTTTAAAATCACTGTTGGGTAAAGACTTAGCAAAGATAAGCTAAATCAAATGGTATGCAACTTTTTGCACATAATTTCAAATTTCTTTCCATAATTCACAGAATCCATTCATAAGTCCACCAATGGTTCATCATTGTGCCCATTTTCCTACTCCCTTTCCAGCATTTATTATATTATTTCTTTGTCATCTTTGCCAAATTGATGGGTGTGACTTGGAATCTCAAAGTTGTTTTATTTTGCTTTTCTTTAATTAGTAGTGATTTGGAACATTCTTTTTTTTTTCATATGAGTATAAATATCTTGGGTTTCTTCCCTGGAGAAATGCCTTTTCATGTCCTCAGACCATTTATCAACTGGGGAATGGTTCTTATTTGTAATTATCTGAGAAACTTGTTTCAAAGACCTTTTCCCCCAGTTAATTACTTCCCTTTTAATCTGTCAGTCAGTTAAACTACAAGCATTTATTAAATGCTCACAATGTACCAGGAACTATGTTAAATTCTGGGAATCCTAATAGGAGCAAAAAGAAGGAGAATCCCTGCTGTTGAAGATGTTATATCCTAAGAGGGAAGATAACACCTAAAAGGAAGTTGTAAAACAGGAAGGGTGGTGGGTGTGGGTGGAAGGGAGATGGAGGAAGAAAGTATAAAGAAGTAAAGAAGAGTGAAACCAGGTAAAAAAATGAAAAGATATTATTCTCCTCAAAGTCATCCAATCAGAGGGAGGGGTCCCAGGGGCCCCAGGGTCAGAGGGTGCTGCTGAAGGATGAGTTCCTGGGCTAAAGCAATTCCCCAGGATGAAGAAGTTTCTTAGCCATTATGAAGAAGTCAAGACAGATGCAGTCCAGCAAGAAATAAAAAAAATTAATTTTAGTTTTATTGAATTTGTTGGTGAGAGAGAGACCACATGTATATATAATGCATGTGTGTATATATGTATATAATGTATGTAACTATATATATGTATAAACACATATGTTTCTCTTCAGATAAACAAACAGCTTTAACAGATGGAATGGGAAGAAGACATTAATACTGGACCACATTTGCATTTGGTAAGCTGAATAGCACTGCCATTGATCTCAAACAGCCCACTGTTTCAAAAGGCTAACTCCTTAATATCAGTATTCTCCCATGCTGGTTTGTTGTCAAAAACCATGGGATGCCATGATTTTCAAAGAATTAAAATGTCAACCTGTGATAAGAGAATTTCTGGCTTAGCTTCTTAGCATCATTTACTTAAGATTAGCAGGTCATGTAGCTAGCTAAAGTCTGCAAAATCAAACTGAACCATCAAATATAGACCCGGTGTTAACTGGTTAGTTCCTTTGCTTGTCTGCAAATTTAGAGTTGGGGCTCTATAGAGCCAGTGTTTATGAACTAGTATCCTATTTTATCTCATACAGAGCTTTCCATTCTGCCATCTATTCTTTGAGATGATCTGCCTCTACTGGCTTCAGTAAAATTCCCTTGTGCCCATTCTTCCTATGTAACTAAAATTTATATAAGGTTGCTTAAAACTGCAGCTCTTGGTCCACTGATTTTTATATGCACTGTATCTATGCTCTGAATATAACAAACTAGTTTCTCCATATCCCTGCATGTTGATGGTTACAATTGGCAGCACTACCTATCAACAAACCCCTGGATAATTTTTGTCAGAAACCCAAAGGTCATTGGAAAGATGCATGATGGAGATAAATAAGCTGCAGCATGTTAAACATGATGAAATGTGTATGAAAGGGTGTAAAAGATATCTCCAAAGGCAAATGCAACTAGAAAACATTGTGGGCCAGCCACATATAACATATTCTTTTAATATCATCCCAAACCTCATTCATAGTGTTAGGTTGGATCTCCAGAGCAAGAGACTGGTAAAAAGAAATCTTTGCTGCAAGTTTCTCTGACAATATTTTCATTTCCAAGATATGTAAGAAACAGATTCAAATTTATAAGAACAAATATGACTCCCAAATTGATAAATGGTCAAAGTTATGAGAGCTAAGGAAAAAATTCAAGCTATCGATAGCAGTAATGAAAACACTGCTCTAGTTCAATCAAAATTATAAAAATGTAAACTAAAGATTCTATTTCATACCCATAAGACTGACAAACAACAGAAATGGAAAATGACAGATATTGGAGGGGGCAAAGAAAAATAGGTATATTTATGTACTCTTGGTAGAGATAGCTATGATTCGGTTCAGCCATTCTGGAAAGCAATTAAGCACTATGCCCCCAAAGTTACTAAATGTGTTCCTCTTCTCAAGCAATACCACTATATCCCAAAGAGATAAACACCAGACAAAAACAAACAAACAAACAAACAAAAAAACCAAATGGAAACAAAAGTAATGACAGCAGTGTTTTTTGTATGACAAAGAACCATAAACTAAGCATGTGCTCATTAATTGGGGAAGAGTTGAACAAATTATGGCATATGAAAGAAATACAGTAATATTGCAATATAAGAAATGGTGAGAGAGATGGTCTCAAAGAAACCTGGGAAGACTTGTATGAACCAATTTATAGTTAAGTCAGCGGGACCAGGAGAATAAATTATATAAAAATATTGTAAAGACAAATATATTTGAAAGACTTAAGATATTTAATCAATACAATGAGTAGTCATGATTCCAGAGATCTGGTGTTTTAGAATACTTATTTACCTCCTAACAGAGAGGTAATGGATTCATGGTATAGAATGAGACCTATATTTTTTGGCCATGACCAAAAAACAACTATTTTTCTTCACTATACATCTTTGCTATAAAGATTTTAGCTTTCTCTTTTTTTCCATTTGGGGGAGGGGAGGAGAAGAGGAAAGATGGAGAAAAAAATTTTTTTTGCAATTGCAAAAATAAATGAATAAAACAAAAAATGAATAAAAATAAAATTGTGACCATCTGAAAAATAAAAAAAAAAATAAAGAGATTTGGAGTATTGACCTCTGGAAACTAATAGTGATATGAACATACTGGAATGGAGGAATGAACTGACAAATTACATACATTAGATACAACCCCTTAGGGAATTAGAACTCTGAGAAGTAGGTGTGCCTAGCCACGTACTGGCAAAATGAGACCAAAGTAAATTGCTAGGGGCTCACATGGAAAAACCTAACAAAAAGAATTGGGAACCATAGGGGAGATCTTTTAGATAAAAATCAAAAGGAAAAACAGATTTTTGTAATATTTTTGTAATATACTATAGAGCACTTGGACAGAAGGACAAAGCAGATACAAATTTAGGAAAAAGGGTCATAAGATATGTTATAGTAATTGGAGATTTCAGTTATTGAGATATTTATTGAACTGTTTCTAAAGCAAGGCAGATAATTAATTATTGGCTTTCCTCAATAATTTCATCCTTTAAAAATGAAGAAGGAAAACTACTATATACCTAATTCTAAATAATAGACACTGGTTATGAAGTGGAAATGGTGGTAGTAAAAGTTACTATTCCATCTTATTATTTGTAATAGAGAAACAAGTATAGTCTGACATTTGACCTAGATTTTTTAGAACCACATTTCAAAGAATTCAGAGAGAGCATAAGTAAAATTCCAGAGACTAAGATCTACCAAAAAAAGATAGCTCAGGATGAATGAGCTTTCAAAAATGAAATTCTGAAAGACACAAAGAGAAACAATCTTTACTGAAAGGAAAAGGTGAGTTGTCTGATTCCTGGGAATTAAAGGAATATCCAAGATTACTTTAAAAACATGTAAAATATGAAATGGAAGAAAGAAACAGAAGACAAATATAAGAGTATGGCACGGTCTTCTTAAAGAATATGGCTCTTCTATGGAATAAAGCTTATTCTGTTTGGGCCTACCAAGAACTATGAGTAAGGGGTAGAATTTGCAGAGAAGCAATTTATGTTTGATGTAAGAAAAAAAATTTCTAGCCCTTAGCACCATTCAAATGGAATATACAGCCTGGGTGATGTCTTTCCTCTAACTAGAGGTCTTCTAGTAAAGGTTGAGGACTACTTGCCAAGAAAATAAGATGGCAATTCTCTCTCTTGTTGAAGTTGGAATCAGTGGTCTCTGAAGGCCCTTCCAAGTCTCAGATTCTATGACTCAACATAAAATAGAAGAAAGAAGGTGGGAGCTGGAGTTAGAAGACCTAGATTTTAGTTCTGGCTCTGCTGCTCTTGGATAACTCCATTAGCCTCTTGGATATATTTCCTTATCCGTAAAATGTGGGGATTCTGTTAGACGAGCTCTAAGGTTCAAGTGAATCTATGAGAATACAAGATTGTAAGTGCCAAGTAGTGATGAGATCAATCATTCATTAATAAAAAATCTCTTGCTTTCATATCCAAAATAGCCAGCCAATTCAATTACAAAGCAGTGTTATCAGTGAAGCAAGCTAATACTTTCCAATTGGTATAGACACTTGTACAAAAACATGGCACTGCTCACCAAGATAAGGAACATAGTAACGCCTCCCAAAAGGCTGATCATCCAAGGAGAAGGGATTTAAATTAGTTTTAAAAAAAGACATGATTTCTAATACCAAGTAAATAAGTCTTGTATAAGCTGAAATACAAAATATTTTGCAGTTCCTCATAAGACTTAGGTGTATTTCTAGTTTGTTTAAAAATCTTTGAAAGAAAGGATTCCAAGGCAGCTATAAATAGTTTTACTCTGTGTTTCAAGCATTTGCACTGAAAAGGGACTAGTTTGTGTGTGTGTCTTCAGAAAGTGAGGCCAAACAATATCTCAGATACTCACTGGATGGGTAATACTGAAGAAATTGCTTAACCTCTCTGTGCTTCAGTTTTCTCAGCTATAAAGTGACTAGGGATAGACACCGTGTTCTGTAAGGTTTTTTCCAGCTCTGTATCTATGATCCTAATATCCCCTTTGACACAGTTATGTCAAGCATTTTGTTGTTGATTAAACAACAAAAAAATGATCCAGGAAATGAGAGAGAATATGATGGAAAATCTGACCTGAAGAGATAATCAGCCTAAAAATCTAGAAAGCAAATGGCCCAAGAGGGGGATTAAGCTTGCAGTTAAGTCTCTCTTTAATTTTATTAATCAGACATTTGTCAGTACAAGGTACTTTGCAGTTGCTGAAAATCTAAAGCTCATGAATAGAGCTCAACACATCTTATTATGCTAACTCTCACTGGGGAACCTTTCAAGTTGAATTTCCTAAAATTTAAATTCAACAAACATTTACTGAGTACCCACTATATTCAAAGAACTGTGGTAGGTGCTAAGGGAGATACAAACAGAAATAAGTTAAGAGTCTCTGCTTTGGAGAAGCTAATAGTCTATTAGGGGAGAAAAAAATGTGTACTCATCCTTTAAATGTAATTTTTAAAGAAATACTCCAATGTGGTCTCAACCTGTCACTTAATAGAAAAGCTTAGAGAGCTGCCCAAAGCTCAGAAGGGTTAGTGAAATGCCTGGATCACCAAGGCTAATAAATGTCACAGGATGGATTTGAATCCACGTCCTGCACTCTCTACTATGTCACTCTCTCTCTCCAAACACCTGAACACAAATGATTGTAATATAATGTACAAACTACCATCAGTGGTAAAATATGAGAAAATTCTACTAGATGGTCCTTGCCTACATTTTAGTCCTAAATCTATCATTAATGATTAATGCTAAGTGATATAAGTACATTGAAAAAATTATGGGACTTCAGAGAAAGAACAGATCATCAGACAAGAGAAGATTGTTAAGTTGCAGCTTAAAGAATACTAGATCTCAGTAGGCAGGAGCCTGACATTTCAAAGTTTGTTGTGAGCCAGAGCCTAGAGGCAGTAAAGCTAGGGTGTTTGGGGTGGAGGGTGGGGAGAATGGCAAGTGGTCAATAGCAACTGACTTTTCATGTACAAGTCAAGTCAACAAATGTTTATTAACTGCTGATCACCAAATACCCTGGTACACTGTCCTAAGTAATGGGGATAAGAATATAGGGGAAAAAAGAAAATAAAAGAGCTCCTACCCTCAAGAAGTTTACATTCTGGGGCGGCTAGGTGGTGCAGTGAGTAAGAGCACCGGCCCCAGAGTTTGGATGACCTGGGATCAGATCCAGCCTCAGAAAATGAGCACCCACACATAAATAATGACTGGCTGTGTAACCTTGAGCAAGTTACTTAACTCCAATTGCTTTAAAAAAAGAAGTTTACATTCTTTTTTTCTGTATTTATTTATTTATTCATACTTTTCAACATTCATTTTCATAAGACTCTGAGTTCCAAATTTTCTTCCTATCTCTCCCCTATTCCCACACCAAGATAGCAAGCATACTGATTATCCCTTCCCCTAGTCTGTCCTCTCTTTTATCCCCCCTTACCTCTTTGCCCCTTACTTTCTTGTAGGGCAAGATATGTTTCTATACTGCATTGCCTATATATCTTATTTCCCGTTTGCATGTAAAAACAATTTTTAATATTTGTTTTTAAACTTTGAGCTCCAGATTCTCTCCTTTCTTTCCTCCTCACCCACTCCCATTGAGAAGACAAGAAATTCAATATAGGTTATGTCTGTGTAGTACTGCAAAACATTTCCACAGTAGTCATATTGAAAGACCAACTATATTTCCCTCCATCTTATTCCACTGCCCATTTATCCTATTTTCTCCTTTGACCCTGTCCCTTTTTAAAAGTGTTTGCTTCTGACTATCCCCTTCTCCAATATGCTCTCCCTTCTATCATCCCCCCTCTTTTCCCCTCCCCTCCTACTTTCAAGAAGTTTACATTCTAATAGGTGAAGATACCATATAAGGGAGCAGAAAAGTGTGAGTGCAAAAGGGCCACATAATGGCAAAATCCAGATGGGAAGAGACTGAAGGATGGGTATGGTGGGCTCAGGCAGTTCCTCAAAGTAGAAGTTCCAAGAAGAACTCACCAATTGAAAGGGAGGCTGCAATGACCGCAGCCATTTCCAAGGTGAAATGGCTTCAGAGGAGGAACCATCTTCTAGGACGAGTAGAGAGGGGAAAGAAATAATTATTTATAATTATACTATATAATGTATATAATCTGCTTATAACATGCTAAGCACTTTGCAAACATTATCACATATGAGAGAGATACTAGGGCACAGTGGAGGAGTTCAGAGAATTTGGTGTGGTGTCAGGAGAGGGCTGACCTGGGCACTTCCCAAAAATGATGGTCCTAAGCAAGTAATGGAGAAGTCAAATTCTGGATGTGAGGATGGGGGTGGAACTTCCCATTGACTGGCACTGTCCAAATGAGCTGTCTTAACAGAGAATGAGCTCTCCATCACTGGAAAACTTCAAGCTAAATCTGGATGTCAACAATGTTAGAGAAAAAATTGCTTCTTGGTTATACCTTTGATGGATAACCACTGATATCTTTCCAACTCTGATATTCTTTGATTTCTGTCAAGCTAGGTAATCTAACCTTTCTACTCTAGCCACCCAACACCCACTCTCAAAACACCCTATTATAAAATAACAGCAGAGCATGCACAGATTCTTATCTCTTTCACCAGCAGCATGAACTGGAGCTTGAGCTCTGAAATAAAGTATTTCTCCCATCTCATTTCTTTATCTCTGTCTCTATCTCTTTCTCTATCTATACACACTTGTGACATAACCAAGCAGAAAATGAAAAATAGCCAGTTATTTGAAAGACAGTCAGAGAAAAGGAAATAACAGATACCAGGCACCCTTTGATTTCATCCTCTGGGTGATCTGCTACAACAAGGCAGTAGGACAAGTGATAAGCCAAATAAATAGTCTAAACTACTGTATTTTTTTCAGATATTTTGCAGAGTCTTAATTACCCTCTGATTGTCCTAGTCCATGTTAGTCTATTCTCCCTTTCTTTTGCCTATGTTGATTCTTCAAACCTGGATTAACAGCTCTAGCATTTTCCTGGGAGGCAGTTCTTGATCCCCTGAGGATCCTGTTATCCTTATTTATAATATTAATGATAACTGTAACCACTACCTGGGTAGTGCTAAAAAGGGCATTATCTTAGAAAAGTGAAATTCATTGCTAGTTTTCTTTTTCTTTTTAGCACACTGTTATGCATGGCAATCTTAATGGGGTGCTTCCTACCAACTGGTTCACAAAATTCTTGTCATTTTTTTCAAGATTAAATAAAACCAGTCAGCAGAGTGTGTAAAGCATAAATTACAGATGGCAGTGGGGCAAAGACATTGTGTGGTGAATAAATTAAAGTCTTCAATTATAAGACCAGTAATGGAAGCAAGGGGAAGGAAAGATGAGCCAGCAGGAGAAAAATGTTTGCAGGTAACATCTGAAATTAGATGAATACATGAGACACCAAGACCCACACATGCAGAAATTTCTGTAAAATGGAGAGTTATCCCCACTACAGGAAAGAATTTTGTTTGTTGACTAGTTTTTCAAATGAACATTATAAAGAAATACATGTTGTAGGATTTTTTCTTCTTTTATTGGACCCTGAGATCATAAAGAGGGTTTTTTTTTTTTTGTTCTTTTTGTTATTATGTGACTTTAAAAAACTGCTTTGGATTTTGGTATAAACCTGAAAAGTTCTGAAAAGTTATACATCTGTCAATGCCTTCTATAGAAATACTCTGTTCTCCTCCCCCTCCCCACAGTTGGCAGGTAGGATGGTGGCAGGCCCAGACAGCCCAAGGTGATGAAGGATAGAGAAGGAATATGAGGGAATGGAATGAATCACTGTCAGTGCTATGGGAGCATTACTGTGTACTTGTTACAGAGATGGAGAATGGGAGTGAAAAATGCTGTAGAGTGGGGTAGCTCTGAGCATGGGGCTACCAGCCATCATGCTTTCAGTTGGGGAGGGGAAAGCCTTATTTATAGAGTTAACAGGTTGTACCCATTGCCTCATTAAAAATGTATAGAGTCTCCATGATATGGTTTGATTAAAGTCTTCTATTAGCTTTTAGCTTAACATTAGCCCTGAATTAAATTGGAATTCTCAAGGATTCACTTTCTTCACTAATGGGAGAGTGAATGAAGAGGGAATGGATTTGGCCTTCTTCTAGTCCCTGTTCCCCTATTTTTAATGGAAGTAGGTTGAACATAAAGTCTATGCTTATAGAAACTATGTCTAGAACTTTTAATGCCACAGGAACAAGTGGTAGAAGTTTTTTTTTTTTTTCATCATGGGCAGCAATGGACTGCACAAAACATAGGTCATTATGGTAAGGTCCATCCTTATCTATTTGACCTTGACTAAAACATGCTTTCCTCCTGTTTTCTTCCCATGAGCTAAAGCTCATGATGAATGGATGGGATTCTATGATAACTATATCTTTGACAAGCATTATAGATGGACAGTGAAATGGACCCAACTTAGAATTGTAGAAGTAGATGGTGTTGGGCCACAGTTAGTAAACTGCAATTCTGTTAATGTTCCCAAACTACTCATTACAACAAAAGTCCAGCTCTTTATCTCTAATGTTCTCCTTGTGATGCTATGTCATCATGAATCATGAAACATCAAAAATCATGAAATAATTAAAATTGCAAAGTAAGCCAAGTCAATGGATGATAAAACATGCTATCTATTACAGATAACTTAAGGATTTAGGCTATACTCAGACCTCCTCTACCTCCCTGAGTCCTCACCATGTCCCAACTCTTCATTCTAAAGCTTCACTCCAACCCTGCCATTCATTCATTGGAAGTACTTTCCATCCCTGTAGCATCTCCTTCTGAATGGTCCTTCTAGAACCATTTAAGGAGGGTGACCAGATCAGTCTTGTCTCATTACTCTCCAGTCAAACAATCAATAAACATTTATTAAGAACTTACTATGTATCAGTCACTGTACTAAGCTGTGTACTTCTACCATTCCTCCCATCCCTCCCATTGGTTACCATCACCCCCTTTTAAGTTTCTCTTATATGTTCTATCTTCTCCTATGAGGATATATGCTTCTCAAGGGCAGGAGCTGTCTTCTACTTGTATTTGTATTTCCAGCCCTTAACACGGTGCTTGGTACACAGTAAGCATAAGAGCTTACTAGCTAGCTTATTGACTAACTACAGACAATCAAAGAGTGACTATATAGTCATAGCTTGACTATGTATATTTCTTGCATGAAATTTGTGTTTCTTTTTTTTTACCCAATGGGGTATGATGCAGAAAAATAAATTTCTGTTAGTTTTTTTTTAAAGGGGGGGGTCTGGTCCTACATATAGCTCACTTTCAGATGTGGTCACTGTATTATTAATGTTATTTAATTGTTCCATTGTTTCACAAAGTAGGAGTAATCTGTAGATGTTTGAAATATAAAAACAAAACATAAGTGAAATGTTTTTAAAGGGAAAAAAGTCAATAATAAGATACATGATTGTTATTGAGTCTACTGGAAGAGGGGGGGAGACTTTAGGTAAACGATTGACTTTATTCTCCACTACTATTAATGAAGCTGCCTGTCCTTCAAATTTGTTGAGGGCTAGCACTCTTGGTATCTTCTAGGCCCTGGGGATACCTGAAAGCTAAACTCCACATAATACAGATATAATGTTACACAATAAAGAACAAGATGAGTTTAATGGGAACCATGAGGCTCATGGACCATAGGAAAATTATCTTAAAAATGACAATTTGAAACTAGTGTAAGTTGTAATCTTTCAAATATGTGAATACCTTGTAAAAAGTTCTAGTTCAGTACAAACAAATCCATACTTCACAAAACTGTTGCTATATCATGAATATTGAAACCTCAACAACAATCCCTGAAAATGACACATTTATTCCTGAAAGGAAGATGCCAATAGCTAGCTAAATAAAGTATGCACAAGAAGACTTCCCTTGACCCAAGGCCAGGTGAATTTCCCAGCTCCTAGAAGAGAGAAGAAAAGAAAGAAAAGGAAGATTGTTTTTTCCTCTTCTGCCTTCCGAAGGAGTGACCTTCTGTCATGCACCTTCACCCCAAAGAATAGTTGAAAAGACACTCTGCTGCCTTTTATTACCCCAACTTTCAGAAAAGAAGTGACAGACACTGACAGAGAAAGAGATAGAGAGAAAGAGGCAGAGGGAGAAAGAGATGGAAACAGAGAAAGAGACAGAGACAGAGACAGAGGTGGGGTGGAAGAATGAGAGGGAAGATAGAGACAGGAGTTGTGATTATTGTCCTTCATTCTCAAAGAGGACCATGACATCAGGAAGATGATGACATGACTTGTGATTGAATAGGATTGGAAGGAGGGCTATGCAAAGGCATCAGCCTCACTTTCTCCTCAGAGTTATTTGGGTCCTGTGGCAAGAAATAAATCAGGGTGAATGGAGATTGCCCAGGATGCAATGGGAGATCTTGACCTTTTTAACCTAAGGTCTTTTAGAGTTCTCATTTTGAGTGAGTCAATTCCTATTCAATGAATAGGCCTGTTTAAGAAGTGAGTCAAGAAATGGTCCCTTTAATCAAAAACAAACAGAAAACATCAAACTGGGAGGGGATGGCCCGCAGGATTGCTGGCAAAAGGGGAAACAATTACTATTTACAATCCCTCTGAGCCAGGAGGACATAAAAATAACTTTTAAGTCATGCTTGAGCTGGGACCTAGAGACAGAGAGAGATAAGGAGAAATAGGGGGAGGCAGAGACAGAGACAGACTGAGACAGAAAGAAAAAGAACCCTCTTCTTCCCCAACCTGTGGAAAAGAGAGCAGAGAACAAGCCTCTGCAATGCCTAGCAAGAGGGGTAAAACCAGTGAAAGCAGAACAGACTAGCAATCTTGTGCTTGTCTTGCTTTGTTCCATTTAAGTGCCTTTAGGGCTTTTACAGAAATTCTTAAATGGGGAAAGGAAAAAGAAACATTTAAAAAGCACAAAACAAAAACAGACACAGAACAATATTAAAAATGGTAATAGTCCAAATGAAAGAGTGACCATAAAGAAAAAGAAGGAAAAAATGTGGAAAACAAGTCAGACATTCTAGATTTCATCCTCCTCCCTTCCAAAAAAATTGTGTCTCAGATGTCAATGTGATGGGTGATGACAAACCTTTGCAGTTCATAGAGGATCTTCTTTTTTGTTATTTTTTTAGTATTTTATTTTTCCTCAGTTACATATAAAAATAAGTTTTAAAATCCATTTTTTAAAACTTTGAGTTCTAAATTCTTTCCCTTCTTCCCTCCCCATACCCTCTCGTTGAGAAGGCAAGTAATTCAATATATGTTATGCATATGTATAACATGTAAACATTTCCATAGTAGTCATGTTGTGAAGGAAAACAGACAAAAAAAAAGAAAACTCAAGAAAAATAAAGAAAGCCAAAAAAAAGTCTGTTTCAATCTGTATTCAGAAGCATCAGTTCTTTTCCTGGGGATGGACAGACAGCATTTTTTGTTATAAGTCCTTCAGAGCTGACTTAGATCATTGTATTACTGCGGCTAGCTGTCATTCACAACTGATCATCTTACAATATTGATGTTACTTTGTACACAGTATCAGCTCATGCAAGTTTTTCCAGGTTTTGCTGAGAACATCCTGCTCTTCATTTCTTACAGCACGATAATTATCCATTGCAATCATATATACAATTTGTTCAGCCACTCCCCAATTGATGGGCATTCCCTCAGTTTCCAATTCTTTGCTACCAGAAAAGAGCTGCTAGAAATATTTTCGTATATATAAGCACTTTTCTTTTTTTTTAACCTCTTTTGGGCTACGGACTTAGTAGTGGTATATACGAGTGAAAGGGGGTGTGGCTTTATACACTTTTGGGCATAGTCCCAAATTGCTCTACAAAATGGTTAAATCAACTCACAACTCCACCAACAGTGCATTAATGTCTTATTTTTCCCACATCCCCTCCAATATTTTTCATTTTTCTTTCCTGTCCTATTAGTCAATCTAACAGGTATGAGGTAGCATATCAGGATTGTTTCAATTTGCTTTTCTCCTATCAATAGTGAGAATATATTTTTTTTCATTTGGTTATAGAAAGCTTTTATTACTTCATCTCAAAACTGTTCACATCATTTATCATTTAGGGAATTGTTTTAATTTTTATAAATTTGACTCAGTTCTCTATGTTTGAGAAATGAGCCCTTTCTCAGAGGAATTTGCTTCAATTTTTTTTCACAGTTTCTATTGCTAATTGTGGTTTCCCTCCATACTATACTCTCTACCCTTGTTATTCTATTCTCTCCCTCCTTTCACTGTGTCCCTTCCCAAAAGTGTTTTACATTTGAATACCTTCTCACCCAATTTGCCCTCCTTTCTTATCATCTCCTCTTATTCCATTCCCCTCCTACTTCCCCATAGGTAAGACAGATTTCTCTATCCAATTGCGTGTATGCTATTCCCTTTCTGAGCCAGTTCTGATGATAGTAAAATGCATTCACTCCCCTTCACTTCTCCTCTCTTCCCCTCCACTATAAAAACTTTTTCTTGACTCTTATGTGAGATGATTTACTCCATTTTATCTTTCTCTCTCTCCTAGTACATTCATCTCTCACCTCTTAATTTTATTTTTTTGAAAGTATCCCTTTATTCAACTCACACCCATACCCTTTGTGTGTATATATATATTTGTGTGTGTATATGTATATGTATGTATACGTATGTGTATGTATGTATATATGTATTATATATATATTCCTTCTAATTGCCCTAATGAGAACGTTCTTATGAATTACAAGTATCATTTTTCCCATGTAAGAATGTAAAAAAATTTAACCTTATTAAGTCCCTTATAATTTCCTCTTCCTGTTTACCTTTTTATGCTTCTCTTGAGTCTTGTATTTGAGATTCAAATTTTATATTGAGCTCTGGTCTTTTCATCAAGAATGCTTGAAAATCCACTATTTCACTGAATATCCATTTCCCCCCTGAAGGATTATAGTCAGTTTTGCTGGGTAGGTGATTCTTGGTTGTAATCCTAATTCCTTTGCCCTCTGAAATATCACATTTGAAGTTCTCCAAAACTTTAACACAGAAGCTGCTAAATCTCATGTTATCTTGACTCCATGTATCCATGTTATCCTGACTCAAGTATCTCCATGATACTTGAATTGTTTCTTCTTGACTGCTTGCAACATTTTCTCCTTGACCTGGAATTCTGGAACTTGGTTATAATATTCCTGGAAGTTTTCACTTTGATATCTCTTTCAGTAGAGGATTGATGTATTCTTTCAATTTCTATGTTATCCTCTAGTTCTAGATTATCAGGGAAGTTTTCCTTGATAATTCTTTGAAAGATAATGTTTAGGCTCCTTTTTTGGCTCTCAGGTAGGCCAATACTTTTTAAATTATCTTTCCTAGATCTATTTTCCAGGTGAGTTGTTTTGCCAATGAGCTATTTCATATTGTCTTTTATTTTCTCATTCTTTTTGTTTTATTGTTTCTTGATTTCTCATAAAGCCATTAGCTTCCTTTTGATCAATTCTAATTGTTAAGGAGTTATTTTCTTCAGTGAGCTTGTATGCCTCCTTTTTCACTTGTCTAATTCTGCTTTTTAAGTTTTTTTTTCCTTCAGTGAATTTTTGTGCCTCTTTTTCCATTTGGCCTAGACTGTTTTAAGGTATTATTTTCTTTAGTATTTTTTGTGTCTCCTTTACCAAGCTGTTTCATGATTTTTTTTTGCATCATTCTCTTTTCTCTTCCCATTTTTTCTCTGCTTCTCTTTGCTTTTCAAAATCCTTTTTGAGCTCTTCCATAGCCTAAGACCAATCCATATTTTTCTTGGAGGCTTTGGATATGGGAGTTTTGACTTTGTTATCTTCTACTGAGTTTTGATCTTCTTGTCACCATTAGTAACTTTCTGAGGTCAGAATTTTTTTCTGTTGTTTACTCATTTTCCCAGCCTATTTCTTGGCTTTTAACTCTTTATTAATGTAGGACTCTGATCCCAGGCCAGAGGGCACACTGACCTAAGCTTCAGGGGTTACACAGTTGTTTCTAGGGACCTGTAAGTTTTCCAAGGTGATCTAAGGAGAGGTGTTTGCTATTCTCCTGGCCTGTACTCTGGTCTGTGAGTGACCAAAAGTTCTCTTTTCTGCCCTGGAACTGTGAGGAGGGTTCTCCCCTCCACTCTGCCTACAAGCTCTAGTGTGTTAGGATACCTCTTCACCTTGGGACTGCTACCAAGGACTACAATCCTGATATGAGTATGGAGAAAGCAATAGAGTCCTGCCTTGGTGCTAGCAAAGAGACTCCTGTAATCTCCTTCTGACCAGTTGTTCAACCCCTTACTGTCTATGGGCTGAGAGCTCTGGAAGCACCTGTTGCAGCTGCTGATTCAATGGCTTCCATAACCTGCTCCTGTTTTGCTGGGGCTAGGTCTATGCTGGCTTGACCTGTGTTGGGATGTGACAGACTTCTCCTACTGACCTTCTATGGAAAATTATTTCACCTTGTCCTTTTGTGGGTTCTGTTGCTCCAGGAATTATTTTATTTTATGGTGTTATTTATTGTCTTTATTTATTTATTTATAAGTTTTCAACATACATTTCCACAAGATTTTGAGTTACAAATTTTCTGTCCATCTCTCCCCTATCCACCACCCCAAGAGAGGAAGCATACTGAATACTCCTTACCCCAATCTGTTTTCTCTTATATCCTCCCCCATTTTCCCCCGCCCCCGCTTTGCTTTCTTGTCGGATGAGATGTGTTTCTAAACCCCATTGCATGTGTATTTTATTCCCTGGTTGCATGTAAAAAGCAATTTTTAACATTTGTTTTTAAAACATTGAGTTCCAAATTCTTTTCCTTCTTCCCTCCTCACCCAACCCCACTGGGAAGACAAGCAATTCAATATAGGTTGTACATGTATAGTTACACAAAATATAGTACTTCTATAGTGAAATACTAACTATATTTCCCTCAGTCCTATTCCACCCCTCCCCTCCTTTATTATATTTTCTCCTTTGACCCTGTCCCTTTTCAAAAGTGTTTGCTTCTAACTACCCTCTCCCCCAATCTCTCCCATCTATCATCCCCCCCTACTTTCCTGTAGGGTAAGATACCCAATTGACTGTGTATGTTATTCCCTCCTTGGGTCAAATCCAGTCAGAGTAAGGTTGACTTATTCCCTTTCACCTTCCTGCTCTTCCCCTCCATTGTAAGAGTTTTCTCTTGCCTCTTTTATGTGAGTTAACTTACCCTATTCTAGCTCTCCCTTTCTCCTCCCACTATATCCTCTCACCTCTTAATTTTATTTTTTAGATATCATTGCTTCATATTCAACTCATCCTGTGCCCTCTGTCTATATACACATACACACACACACACCTACACACACATATATACACACACATACACCCTCCTATACATACATATATATGCATGTATACATACATATATTCATATATATTCCCTTCAACTATTGTCATACTGAGAAAAGTCTCTGTATAAATTATGCACTTTTCATCCATTTTGTTATTTCTGTATGGATGGTTAGACTGAAAACTTCTGAGTGATTATGGATTTCATTTATGAAGTTCTGAGAAATTCTAAGACTTGATATAATCAACCCAATGTCATTTATACACTTGGAAATTTTCTATAGGGAATCCCTCTTCCATTTAAACACTATGATGGATCTCTTCCAGGACAGAGGCAAACATGTTTGGAGATCATACAGTTCCTTATTCTTCATAGCATATTAAAATATTAAACTAAATTTAAAATGAATAACTATAGTGAATAGTGGTGTTGTCCACACCCTGGTGAAATTCCTCATTGGAAAAAAGCATTTAGCCCAGGCAATTCATATGTTCTCAGTTTATTTAAAATGCAGTCTATGAAAACGTCCCCCTAAGCTCCAACTATGAATGCCTTTCTTGTGTGAGTTTTTCTGCTGCTTCCCAGAATTTAGCCTCAGGCCCTAGCATTACTGCATAATGCAAAAGAACTGGGCCCCCAGACCTAATCACAGGGAGGTCTTTTTTCCCCCTCTGTGGCCTTTAGAAAAGTAAGTTACTAGTAGATATTGGTGCTTAGGACAGATTTTCAGGCGCCAGAGAAATAACTAACAACTAGTACCAATCCCCAAATAAAGCCCCAGCATCATTTGGGGAAAAGGTTTACTAAACACTTGAGGTCAGATTCCATGTATTTAGCATTAGTTCATGAATAATTATTAATTAATCAGTGTAGAAACAAATAGCTACCTCTAGTTTTTCCAGAGACTATTCACTACCAAATTGTTCCCTCATTACTAGTAACAACCAATTTAGAAGCGGTATTATTGCATCAATTTTATTAAAGCCACATTCCAAAGGCTACCATAGCAATAAAACTGCATACGGCTGTTAAAGGAGGTTTGCTGGACGTATTAATAATGCATTTTATGGTAGAGGTTAATATTCTGTGTCTCAAACTGAAGTGCTTTATAATCAGGACTGGCAAAAAAGAAAGACTAATCAGTAATGATAACCTATCACTCTTACATGTTCTAATAATAGAGTCCTACATCCCTCTACATCTTGCAATGATGTATGTGTGCACACTACAGTGGCCAAATTCTTATTATTAAACAATATTATTAATTTTAATTTGCAAGATTGCTCAATAAGAAGCTTAGTTATATATTTCTACATGATTTATGAACCCCTTTGAAAAGGAAGCAGGTACCAGAATCTTTTTGTTTGTTCTAAATTTGGCTCTGGGTAAAAGGTGGGCTGTAAGCAGTTTTCACAGTGGCTATTTCAGCTAATTAGGGATTCTACAAGGTAGATTGTCCTATCTCCTACCATTTTTTTTGGTAGAAGAAGCCAGGAAGAAAGGGAAAAGAGAGTAGAAGAACTGCTAAGAAATTTTCCTTTTTTAAAAAAATGATAAGAAAAATCCTTTGAACTCAGGAAGTTACATGCTTTGCCTCTTTATTAGATCAAATAATAATAATAATAATAAACCACAACTAAAATTGAGCCAGTTCTTTAAGTCTGCAAGGCACTTTACAAACACTATTTCATCTGATCCTTACAATAACCTTGGGAGATAGATGCTATTATTCTCCCCAATTTTATAAATGTGGAAACTGAGGCAGGCAAAGCATTAGTTAAGTGACTATGGCTATTATATGATGCCTGATTTGAACTCAGGTTTTCCTGTTTCTATGTCCAGTATCCGATGAACTATGCCACTCAGTTGCCTAAGAGAAAAAAAATGTAAGAAACACATAAGAAAAATTAGATATATATGAAAGATAATGGCCCTAAAATACTCTAGCTAGGGATCCTGTTAATAACAAAGTCCTACTAAAACAGTCAGATAGTCAAGAAACATTTATGAAGCACCTACTATGTAGGTGACAAGTTCTGGGGATACAAATCTACCCTCCAGGAGATTACAGTTTAATGAGAGAAAAAAGAAGAAAACAAATATATACAAATAAGGTATACAGAGGACAAATAGGAGATAATTAAGAGAAGATAATTATAATAATAGAAAATATAGTAGATATACAACAGATATAACATAATAATTGGAGAAGATAGTACAATTTTTGGTAGGGGGAAGTATGGTCTTATATTTTAGGGAAAACAGTATTAAGAGTGATTAGGAAAGGCTTTCAGTAAAAATCCATTTTTTTAGCAGGTAGTAAGAAATAAGAAAACTGAAAATGTGTAGGGATGAAGGGGAGGGTAAGTTACAAAGGAATTTTAATGTATTTAAAATATAGTTAAATCTAAAAATGGATTTCTAAGCATCTTTAGGATTACAGACAATCAGCTCCTTAAGAGTAGGAACTGTTTCATTTTTTGTCTTTGAAACTACAGCACCTAGTATAGTTTCTGGCACATAGTAGGTGCTTAAGAAATGCTCGTTAATCAATTGATTGTCAAGATATACATATGACTAAAATGGACTAGAGAAACAGGGGTAGGGTGGAGTGGTGAGGGAAGCTGGAAAGAACACATGTTCCATATGTTCTGTTTTACCCAGGACCATTGAGATGTTAAGTAATCCCAGCCCAGTCCAGTGAAATACTAACCTATAATAGTTTTCTTTTTTTTTTCTCTCTACATAGGTCTTCAAAAAGCCCCATACAGGGCTTTGTATAAAGGGAGGGTTCAGTTAACACTGTTTGATAGATTAAAAGAAGAGAGGCAGATAGCTCTGGCAATTGTTAAGTAGTCTATTTCAAGCCCACAGGGAGGCATAAGGAAAGACAGCTTAGCTAGCACTGTCTTTAAACCTCTTCTGGAAAATCATGCCAGAAAGAGAACTCCCCATCAGTCTCAGGGATATGAGGCCAGAACTGAAGTTAAAGTTCCAGAGGGAATTCACTGCTGCTTCATTTTGTCCAGAGCACCTCAAGAAAATCTCTCTGAAGAGGAATCTCTTTGGTTAAGGGTTGAACATGGTAAACATCTGTTGAAGGATTATTCTGAATGGAAGGAAATCAAAATTTATGTCACCAACCTTCTCCCTTGTCCCCCATTCCTCGTACCTCTCAGTCCAAGTATACATCTTTCTGAACCTCACCAACGCTTTCTTAACCCATCTGTTTCTCATTTACCTTTGCAATTAATTGATTGTCTAGTCCCTAAATTGTAATCATTTGTGATATTTGATGAGTCTGAGGACACCTTGGCTCCTTGCAGAAGTGATAGTCAGAACCATGTGGAAAAATAGGACTTTGGGCATAATATGAGAGTTAAGTAACATTCGTTGGAATAAACCCTTTGCATCCTCACACAGCTACCAAGGACCTTTCTATCAACAGAAACATTCAATTCAGAACCCAACCCCTACCTCCAATGTTCTTATATCTCCTGCCACTGGTTGACTGAACTGTCATTATGCCAGCTAGTGACAGTTATGACAGCCCTCGTACATGATGACCCTCAATAGATCAGCCAGCCAGTCACAGAGAAATAGAGTGGCACTCTCCTAATGTATTTTTTTTATGCGTTCCATAAATGAAGCTCCATCCAATGCAATTCTTTCTTTAAGGACCTAGTTAGTCATAGAGTACATACAAGCATCAGAGAAAGTTAACACTCCAACTGGCCAGGGCCAATGACCATCCAGAGGAATAAGCTGGCTATCTGGTAGCTTCCTGTTTGAACCAAATTTTCTTGCTTACTCATTTGCTAAGCTTGGAGGTTTCTGCTGCTGACCTGGTAATGCCCTTTAAATTTCATCACTGTGAGGAAAAGCTACAGTTATCCTCTCGCTAGTATACATCTGTTGGTCAAATTATTAAGTTGAAACAAAATTTAAAAGCCATTTCACTAGAAGTCATGGTGACTCAGGTAACCAATTTTTGAGACAACTAACCACTACACCAGTCTTACATTTTAGGCAATATATATATTGATATTTATCATCCTTTGTACCTTTAGGGATGGGGTAATCTCTCATTCTGGTTTGAGGATTTCTGCACTGAGATGTCATAATTGGCCTTGGGTAGTCATTTTGTTTTTTGTCTTTGTTTTTTGTTTTTAGAGGGGGAAGGCAAGGCAAATGGGGTTAAGTGACTTGCCCAAGGTCACACAGCTAGTAAATGTGCCAAGTGTGTGAGGTCACATTTGCACTCAGATCCTCCTGACTCCAGGGTCAGTGCTCTATTCACTGCACCATCTAGCTGCCCCTTGAGTAGTGATTTTTGAAATTAAACTATGGGCAATGCATGGTATATAATTACTCCAAAAAGTTCAGCAAAATCTGAATTGGGAACATCCTTATTCTAGGATGTCCTCTTCTAACCTCCTTGCCATAGCAGGGGAGAGGGGGAAGGAGAAAAACAAAGAAGTGAAAGAAAAAGAACCTTTAGTTGTGGAAAACTCTGGAGTCTGTATTAGCAGCTGGCATATTTTAATTTATTTTTATTGTGACGTTAACAATCATTAATGAATAGAAACCTTTCAATAGAACAGAGAACAGGAAAGAAGATTGCATAAGAAACTATGAGATTCTGTTACATACATTTTAAAAGAATGTATACACGCATATAAATGTCAAATTTAACAGGGCACTAACAAAATTATCCACTTTTTATCTCCCTTCTGCAATTCCCTATCTTTTCTCCTTTGCATTCTAAATAGTGTTTTATTGATTTTCTTTTTTAAAAAAGAATCTATCACTACCTACTTATTTATGATTTGAATGCAGAGGACTTTGAAGAATCAACTGTGAGAATAGTGAAGATTTTAGGTTTATCTCATCTAAACTGCTAAAAAGCCCCAATACTTTTTCCCAATTCCTGTCTAGCTTTTTGTTTCCATCCAAAGGGAAGAACCAGCATGAAATTCCCACAAAGGGATGGCCAAGCCTCCTTCTTGTCAAAAGAGCACTGGAAATCACCAGGCATAGGTCACTCCACGTGTTAAAAATGGCAGTAACTCCTTACAGTGAGAGAAATGAAATGACTCTAAAGACAGGTCAGAGGATAAAATGGAGCGAGCAGATGAAAGAGGATTTGTGGGTGAAACATTGAGCCAATGTTTCCATTTTCCCGTCACTCCTGTCAGAAGGCAATTGCTCCTTTGTTCATGTAAATGACAGGCTTTTAACAGGCCGGCCTCAGCCATTAATTTTAAACAAAAGCTGTTCTCAGTTCCTCTCATGTGGGTCTCAGTGTGTCAGTGAAATAACACCACGTTGAAACTCTTTCCGTTGGATTACCGGTATTGCCTCTCCCACTCACAGTGGTCTGGGTAGATTATTTTTAGACAAAAGAGGTGTGGGTTTTCAGTTCTTTGTATCAGTGTCTCTTCCCATTCATCCAAAATTTCTCTTCTACCAATCTTCAGAAACATAGCTTGTTAGAACTAGAAGGTATCAAGTTGTAGACTTGGGGATTTCATCTGCTTGAGTTCCTCGTTTTACAGATGGGGAAATTAAGGCTGAGAAAACTTAAATAACTTTCTCAGGATTGCAGGAGTTGTAATAGACAGAATTAAGATTCAAACTCTGGTCCAAAGCCAACATCCAACATTTAGTGAGTGTTAGTCTAACCTTCCTCATCTTAAAAAGAGAAAATGAGGCAGAAAGAAATTAAAATGAATTGTCTATCATTAGCTCATGAAGGACCCAGGAAGAGAATCCATATCGCCCTAACTCCTAATCTAGTATTTGTTCCACTATCCCATGATTCCCAAGATACAATACTCTTTGTTGAGGATGCCCATCTACTTGGGCCAATCTTATATTTTGCATTCAAAGGCTCCTCTCATTTTATTAAAACCCCATCTTTGAATCTCATTTCCTTAACTTGAAGGACACCTGGTTCAAAGGTGATACTACTGGACAGTAATATAGGCCACTGAGGGAACTAGTTTATTTTGGTTTTATTGCTACTTTATCAAGTGAGCTTGAACATTGGATGCCAAAAATGTTGAGTGAGGAAGAGAAATGAGTATCTACTTCTTCCCCTCCTCCCCCACAACATACACATATTCCATATCAAAGCACTAGGATAGATACTGAAAAAACCAAGAGATTGATGAAATGGATATCACAGGTCCCCCAGTCCCAGAAACTGAAATGAATCCTAGAAGTAGCTCAGTAATACCCAAAATACAAGAAGCCATTTAAAAATATGTCAAATAAACATGACGTGAAGACATACCACAAAGGTAGCATTCTGAGCAAAGATACTCATTCTCATACTCTTGGAGAAGTTTAATAAATGATAATCTGGAACTCATGAATATTTATGTTATCAAGGTTAGGACCTGCCAATTTCCTAAGGCAGAGGTTACATATCTTGTGCGTAATACAAATCACTTCAGATTTTTTTTTCACAAGGGACTATAGAATTAATCATAAATTAGTATTCTGGAGTGGCCAAGACATTTTTATCTATCTTTTTACTGGTTGTTACTAGACTGTTTGCAAGTATCTCTGTGTGGGGAATTTCTTCTACATACTTAATGTGAAAGTTCCAGTCAAAACAGGGTCCAGAGTGTGACCTAGAAGTTAAGCCACAGGGTATAACTGGACCCTCTCCTGTTTTGGATTGAAAGAGGAAGAGTAAAAGCAAGGAGCCAGGGCAGATGGATTTGGCACTTTTGGAGTTGGCTAAACTGAATTATTAACTAGAAAAGGTTCCCAACTTTGTTGTTATCTTTGATACCTCACTCTCCCATCTCATTTACTAGGCAGTTGTCAAATGTTACTATTTCCACCTCCATGACATCTTTTATACCTGCCCTCTTCTTTCTGCTCATAGAGTCACCAAAGTCATTCAGGCCTTCATCACATGTCTCCTGTACTATTAGAATAACCTGGTTAGGTTCCCTGCCTCAAGTTTCTCTCCCCTCAACCATCCATGCATCCATCCATCCATCCATCCATCCATCCATCCATCCATCCATCCATCACTCACCTGCTAAAATGACTTTCCTAAAATGCAGGTCACTGCCCTACTGGGTAAACTCTAGTGGCTCACTATTGCTTCTAGTATCAACTACAAACTCCTCTGTGTGACTTCTAAAGCCTATAAAAACCTGGTCACAACCTAGCTTCCAGATCTATTATACATCACAGTCTTCCACATACTCTGTAATTCAGCCAAATTGGACTTCGTGCTATTTCTCACTCATGGCACTCCATCTCATCTCCATGCCTTTGTAATTGCTAAGTCCCCTTCCTTACCCCTCACCTTTCAGAATCCCTTATTTTTCTTTCTTTTATTTTTCTTGAAACTTAGCTTAAGCACCAACATGAAAATTTCCCTGATGGCCCCAGTTGCTAATACCACCCCCAATAGCTTTTTATTTAGTTTCTTTGCATCTTATAGGGAGACTAAATAGATAAAGCATAGGCCTGGAGTCAAGAAGACCTGAATTCAAATCTAGCCTCAAACATTTACTAGCTTTATGACCCTATGTAAATCACTTGGCTCTGTTTGCCTCAATTCCTCCTCTATAAAATGAGCTGGAAAAGGAAACAGCAAAATGTTCCTGAATCTTTGCTAAGAAAATCCCAAATGGACACACAAAGAGTCAGACATGAATAAGTAACAATAAAAAATATATTTTGTATATATGTATGTATTTTTATATATATGCACATAATGTCTCTCCCAAATAAATGTAAACTACTTGAGGGCAGGGACTGCTTCATTTTTGTCCTTCCAGCACCTGGCACAATTTCTGGCATGTGGTAGGTACTTCTTGATAAACTGACTCACTGATTGATTGATTGAGAGTCAGAAGATAATATCAAAATTAAATCAAGGTCAAAACCTGAGGTTGAAAATGAGAGTGGAAATAAGACTGGAAAGAAAAAAGGGTTTCAGCCTGAAATTTTTGGTGCGGAGATCTAATTTGTCACAGGTACCTATTGTAATCGTATATACTCGTTGGCTCTGTTCTCCAAACTCTTTGAATACAATCAGTTAGGCACTGTATAGTTCCTTAACTGGTTCCTTTGGTCATTATGGAATCTACATGGTGGGGCTTTTACCAACACATTCGTTAGATGGAGTATTTTCTGTATCACTTCTGCCCTCATCAACTTCCATGGAACTCACAGTGCAATGGACACACTGCTGGGCTCAACAGCAACTTCCTAGGGCAAAGCAGATCGGAGCCCTCAGACTTGTGATTAATATAATATTAAAGGCACTCATTTGCAAAAACCTATGCATTCATAAAAACTAATAGCAGGATCAATACAGTAAACAAGTCAATAAGAATTTTTTTAAATACTCATGTCCCAGGTACTGTGGTAAAATCTGGGGATACAAAGAAAGGCAAAAATTGTCCCTGCCCTCAAGAAACAGGGCTTATAGTAAAGGAAGTATCAAGTTATCTCCAGCTTTAGCTAAGCTACATACAACAAGATGAATTCATTTAAAATACTTGAAAATTATTCAGGCTTTGAGGACTCAGAGGCAATGAAGACTAGGGTGCTCCTATAATGGAGGTTATTTAACTCATTTATGATCTTTTTGGTATAGTAATCAAACAATTTTGATTAGGCTATTTGAAGATAAATGTTTTTAAAATGCAATGGAGAAGTTAAGGGTGTGTGTGAACAAAATTAACAAGGAAATCTGAGGGAGATGAGTAAAAGATTTCATCAAGGAAAGAAGATGGGCTGGTCATGAGCCAAGAGTGAGGATGACAGCTGGCCAGAAGAAGGCTCCACTGGTACCCCAGTGATGAAACTCCACTTTCCATCAGCATCTCTGCTTGGTTTGGATTTCATAGAACAGCAGGTCCCAGCCAGGATAAAGTGATCACCTGAAATTCCATCATCATGGGATTACTCATGAGCTAGATGTCCTCACTCCTCTGATTGAAGGGCTGGAGAGTGGAGCACTAACTCCCAAAGCCATTCTTTATAGAGAGTTCTGAACTTTCAGAACTTTCCAGGTACCTCTCCATCAACAGTTCTGCTTGGCTTCCACTCCATAGAATAGCACACCCTCTCTCTGGGTACTCCCTTGTGGGAAATCCTCCCTACACACACACACACACACACACACACACACACACACACACACACACACACCACATACACACCACATACACACACATATATACACATGCACCACAGACACACACCTCTTTTTTTTTTTTTTTTTGCTTTTTGTTTGGAGGGCAATTGGGGTTAAGTGACTTGCCCAAGGTCACATGCCTAGTAAGTGTTAAGTATCAGGCTGGATTTGAACTGAGGTCCTCCTGACTCCAGGGCAGATGCTCTATTCACTGCACCACCTAGCCTATCATTTTTGTTGTCTTTATTTGTATCCCTAGCACTTAGCACAGTGCACAACCTAGTAGGCGCTCAATAAATATTGGTTTGAGTTGATTGTGAAGAGGAAGTGAAAAAGGGCTCCTGTATATTGGGCAAACCACCCATGGTGAACTTTTGCAAGAATATGGACAAGATTTACACAAGATGGGCAGGCATGCCTGAAATTCAATCTTCATTGCTATAAGGAGCTCCCAAAATGGACCACAGTGAATAGAGCACTGGGTCTTAGACATTTACTAGTTGTATGACTCTGGGCAAGTCATTTTACCTGTTTGCCTCAGTTTCCTCAACTGTAAAATGGGATAACCCTAACACACAGGGTTATAGTGAGGATAAAATGGGATAATATTTGTAAAGCACTTCGTATAATGCCTGATACACCATAGGCACTATATATACATATATATGTTATTATTATTATTATTAGATGTATATATACATATATATGTAAGTACATTATATACATACATACCCACTTTCTTCTTAACTCTTTGCAATATGGCTTCCTATTCTTCCACTTTGCTGAATCTGTTCTTATAAAGTTTCAAGCTGCAGTTTCCTTGACTATAGAATGGGTAGTGTAACAATCTTATCCTGTGCAATTGATGTAAGGAAAGTACATTTCAGACCTTAAGGCACTATGCAGATGTGATTTTTAAAAATCAAATAGACATTATTCAGTAGAATGGAGCACAGTTACTGAATATCTCATAAAAATAACCAGACATCGAAACAGTAATGTAAGTCTTCTGATGCCAGAAAAGAATGAAGGCACCCTTAAGAATTGAAGCTTTTCTCATGTTTAAAGCAACAAATCTGAAGGGAGTTAAAGTGGCAAGAGAATGCAAATCTTCTTTCCAGGAATCTAAGGTTATTGTTTGTTCATTTAAAAAATAAACATTGCTTGAGTCTCCAATAAACTACTCTAACCATGTGATTAAATTTGGTATTTATTGCCCCTTGGAGTGAAATGTTAGTAAATAGGCTGTGTTATGTGATTTCACCCTAATTCAACTGGAAGGACTAATGTGTGCTGTTAAAAGGCAAATTTCTTCTTTTAATTGTGGGACATACAGTAAAGTAAATGAAGTTGTGGTATTGGGATACTGAACATGAAACACCAAGAATAATGGGAAGCCATAACATAACTAGATAACAGATAGAACACTAATAACAGGTGACATTTACATATATCATCTCATTCAATCCTGAGGTAGGTGCTACTATTGTGCCCATTTTACAGATGAGAAAACTGAAATAGACAGAGGTTAAATGACTTACCCAGGGTAATATAACTTGCAATTATCTGAGGCTGGATTTGAACTCAGGTCTTCCTGACTCCAGGGCCAGCATTCTATTACTGTACCACCTACAGATCTCTATCACTGGACATCTTTGCATTGAAGCTGGATGACTCTCTGTCCAGGCTGCAGTAGAAAGGACACTTGACTATCAGGAAGTTAGAAAGTAATAAAAGTGTGACCTTGGGCAAGTCACTTAACCCCAACTGCCTTGTCTTCCCCCCTCCAGAAAAAAAAGCAAAAAAATTAATAAAAGCTAACATTTTTATAGTGCTTACTATATGTCAGGCACTGTGCTAAGCATGTTCCAATCATCATCTCATTTTATCCTCCCAATAACCCTGGAAGGCAGTGCTCTTACTATCTAAATATTACAGATGAAGAAACTGAGGCAAACAGGGTTCAAGTGACTTGCCCAGGGTAATATAGCTAATAAGTATCTGAGGCTAAATTTGAACTCAGGTTTCCTTAATTCCAGGTCTAGCATTTTATTACTATGCCATCCAGGGATCCCTGTCACTGGAGATCTTCTCATTCAAGCTAGATTATCCTTTGTCCAGGATGTGGTATAAAGAGGGATATAGAGTAATGCAAAGACTCCACAAACATGGGACAACACCAAATGAACAGAGTTGATCTAAGCTAAGCTGTTTCTGAAGGGTAAGGGATCCTCTCTACTGATAACTAGCCCTCACAAATAATCATCTAAAATCTACTTAAAGACCTCTGATTATGAGGAAGCCCATTCCACTTTTGAACAACTCCAATTACTAGTACATTTTTTCTTTTATGGAGCCTCAATCTGTCTCCATTGCTCCTCACTCTCTTGAAGTCAGGCAGAAGAAGTCTAATACTATGTGTGTGTGTGTGTGTGTGTGTGTGTGTGTGTGTGTGTGTGTGTGTGTGTGTGTATATATATTTATAAGAATCTGTAAATACTGAAAGAAAGTTACTGTCTCCCTAAGACATTCCAGTTTCTTCAATGGAGTTTTGTATGACTCGATATTTTGAGGAGAAAGCATTGAAAACTGGGGAAATCAAGGAAACCTTCACAGAGGGATGCCCCACTTACAGATCTAGCAATTCATTTTGGTTGGAACATAGAGTTCATGGAGGAGAATTTTATTGCACTGTTTTCAGTCATATCCTACTCTTCATGACCCCATTTGGGATTTTCTTGGCCAAAATAATAGAATGATTTGTCATTTCCTTCTCCAACTCATTTTATAGATGAGGAAACTGAGACAAACAGGGTTAAGTGACTTCCCCAGGGTCACACAGTTAGTATCTGAGGACAAATTTGAACTCCTTTTGACTCCAGCCCAGCACTCCATTCAATGTTCTGTTTTCATGCACTGTATGAAGAAGAATAGCTTGAAATAAAGCTGGTAAGGTAGATAGGAGGCATGTTGTACAGGATATTAGATGCCAGAATGGACACTTTTTTTCCTAATGAGAATTAGGGAGTCATAAAAGGCATTAGAACAAAGAAGGGTCATGCTCATACCCATGGATAAACACGATTGCTTACATTGGTATTGCTTACACTTACTCTGTGAAGGATGGATTAGAAGGGAATAGAAATTTGAACCAGAGTGAGAGAGGAAGGCTTGAAATAGGGCAGTGATTGTGTAGGGAGAGATAAGGTGATGTCATGGAAGTAGCATTGACAGCATTTGGTCATTAATTCTATATGGGAATGGGGTGAAGGATGAGGGAGAAGGAGGGCTCTAGGAACACTCCAAGGCTAGCAACCTGAGTGACTTGCAAGCTGGTGGTGCTTCCAACAGACATAGGACATTTTGGATGACAGTAAGGTCGGTATTTATCCCTTTTGTGTTTAATGTTTATATGCAAGATACATTTTCTTATTTGATTATCACAGCAAGAGAAACTCCATCTAGCTCCATTTTACAAATAAAGAAATGGAGGTACAAAATTATTAAATCACATGACCATGTTCAAGTAGTCTGGATTAAGACACTTTTTCTGGCTGCAAATTCAATGTTCCTTCTATCGCACCACAACTGCTTTCTCCTTCCCTTTTTCTAGCTGACTGTTCACTCGGTACACTCAAACTGAGTCCAGTTATTTTTATCTCAACTGAAGGCTGTCTAATGTCCTAAGTAAACAAAGAGAAGTAAATGGAAGAAAAATGAGAAGGATGATCCAAATGAGAAAACGAAGATAGGGGTGGGGGAAGTTTAAGAAGTCATTAGGGATGATCTGAATCTCTGCCTTTTTGTGTTTCTCTGTGTCTCTGTCTCTCTCCCCTCCCCCACTTCACTTTGCAAGGAATTTGGCTTCTTCCTCTTTACCTCCTTTTCCCTTGTGTCTGTCCCTTCTTCTTCCCCTTCCCTCCACCCCATATTTTTCTCTTTCCCATCATAATTACATATGTGCATACGCTCATTTCTATCTACAGATGGCAGCAGCTTTCTAAAGCAATTGCCAGAGTCAGTTAAAGGGTTTGCATCTGGGAGACATTCTTAGGAGCCCTGGGCACTGCTATAGGGTGTACTGTGGACAGAAACTGTAGTAAGCTGTGTTTGAGAGACTCTCCTGAGTGTGTGAGTGTATGTGTGTGTGTGTGTGTGTGTGTGTGTGTGTGTGTGAGTTTAAGGGAGGGTCCAAGTCATCATCATCATTGCCATCATCGCCATCATCATCATCTTCATCATCATCATCATCATCAACCAGGTGGAATAGTCCAGGGTGACAAAAAGGAAGGTTTTGACTTTTTAACTTTGGACTCAGACTCATTAAAAACAAGTTGTACCCCTTGTCAGTCTGTGATTGTTGCTGCTAACATATGCGGCCTCTTATCATTTCACAGCAGCTTCCAAGCACAAGGAAATCATTCCGCAGCCCACTCTGGTCTATAATCAGTTAAGCGCACATATCCAAATAGATGCCTCTCCCACTAAACCTTAAATAAAGATAATTTATGCTGAGTAAACAACAGTGAGTGCATTTGCCCAAATGCAGATGGCACTGCCTGATAGCAGTGTATTATAGGGGTCATTAAGCGTGGAGGTTCAATAACATCACATCGAAATATGGTCTTTTACAAGACAAATAGCTGATACTAGTGCTATTGAGTCTGTCTTTCTGCATTCAATTTGGCTACTTTTCCAAATAGCTCTGCAGACTGTAAGTCCTAATCGAGCAACCAGAAAAGCTCAATCCACGCTATAGAGACACCCCCACATCTGTTCAGAAAGGATTTAATTTAAACAAACGAACAAAAAACTAGAGGCTTTAAAAAAGTAGAAAGTAGAACAAGCGATTTCATTTAAAGCTGAGAAAAGAAGCTTTGCATAGTGTCTTGGGATCCTACTATCAGACAAAACCAGCTTTCTAAAAGGCTTCACCCCTGAACCTTTCTGGTCTGCTTCTGACTCTCAAGATAAAGAGCAGCAATAGATGAACTAGCTTAGACCTGGTTCTTCATTTTCCTGCCTATGACTCTAATGATTTTGATGGGTTTCTGACTCTCTCAGTGTTATTCCAGCAACTGAGTTGGAGGAGAATTTTAGGTTCAAATGAGATTATAATCGTGATATTCAGGCACTTAGACTAGTATCTGAAACATAGTAGGTGCTTGATAACTGTGTGCTCCTTTCTCCTCCCCACCTTCCAAGAGGTCATCTATCCAATACCTGCCTCATTTTGCAGATGAAAATATCTAGGGGGAGACAAGTAGGTTGGCCCAGGCCTCCTGACTTTGAGTCTACAGCATTCTCCTTTGAATTTACACAGTCTTATGACCTTCTTCTGTATCTTTAGTGCTGGCTTTGTTCATGTGACCCACTGGTTCTGCAGACCTTTTCATTATAGTGAAACCCCAATATAATGTTTATAGGGTCATATATCAAGAGTTGGAAGTCACCTCCAAGGTCGTTTAATCTATCTGCACATTTTACAGAGGAAGAAACGGAGGAAAATCTTGTAAGGCAGGTTCCTGGCTTACTTCAAGTTCCAGCTAAAATCCCACCTTCTACAGGACCTTTCCCAGTTGTTCTTCATTCTAGCATCTCCCTGCTGTTGAATATTTCCAATTTATCCTATATTTAGGGTGTTTGTTCATGTTGCCTCCACTATTAAATTGTGAGTTCCTAGAGAGTTCTCCTTTACTTCTATCCCCCACACTTAGTACAATACCTGGAACATTACTGGTTGGTTGTTATCCTTCATTCTTGAAGAGGATGCTGGGGTCCAGATACAATGTGTCCAACTGTGACTGATCAGACCAATATGAACTTGGAAGGCTCTACCACAGGTCGGGCACAAATAGTTAATAGGAACATTCAGGAGGCAAGTGATGAATGTTCATTGGCTAACCAGTTCGCTGTTCATGTCCATTAGCAGAGCTGGTATTTGAACTCATGTCCTAGGATTCTAAGTATTTATGTTTCTTTCTTTAGCTTTCCATCTCCTTTCAAACTTCAAAGTATTTTCTAACACATCTCCACCACTTTGTCAGTTCTGCAAGGGGATTGTAGATATTCAATTTATAAAATGGATCCCACAAATTAAGTTGGTATTACATTTATTAGAGAAACATCAGTTACCTTCCAGGTCACTGACTATTTGTTCAACAAATATTTACCAAACTCCTAGTATGTTTAGCACTGAGTTAGATAAATAATAACTCATATTTCTATAACATTTTAAGAGCACTTTCCTGTTAGAAATTCAACGAGGCAGGTCATTTAAGTAGTAGTATCTTTATTTTACAACTGGAGAAACTAAGTCTTAGAGAGTAACTTATTTGCCTATGATCACAGTTAGCAAAGCCAAGACAATAATCCAAATCACTTGATTCCAGATTACAGCCAGTGTGCCCTCCTCTTCCTTCTGAAATCCTTGCATGAAGACAAATTTCTTTTAGAAATATTCTAATTTATCTTCTCTGTCCTTGTTTTTTTTTCTTTTCTTTGCATTGGCAATTAGCACAGTGCTTGGCTCAAGTGCTTAATAAATGTTTTGGACCTCTGTGATTTTGCTTAGCTTATACTAGCTTACCTGTGGTTGGTTTGTTCTTTAACTGATCTGAAATGAAAGAGAAAGAAAAAATGCTTATATGCAAGAGAGAAAATAGTATAGAGCTGATAGAAGATTTATCATGGATTCAGGAACACGAGTTCAAATCTTGCCTGTGACACATAGGTTCTAAGACTTCTTAGCTGTTAGGATCTCAGGAAAATCTCTGAGACTATAAATTATAGACACACATCTGTATTAATAGAGGGCATTTCTATCCTGAGCTAGTCCACATATAAAGACAAAAATCCTCCATGTGTCAGTGTGTGCTCCTACATGCATGCATGTGCCCTACAAGAAACGCTTCTTCATTAGTCTCTGAAACTAAGCTTTGAGGTTTAGGTTTTCAAGTATGTTTCTTGGTAATCAGATTTTCTATCCCAGGAAATGGGTGTAATTCTCTACCAATACTGCAAAAACCAAAATTGTTTTTCAGAAACTGACCCTGAGTAAGTGGAAGTCAAAACCAGCTCTGAATACAAATCTGAGAAGTTAGAAATCTCAATTGCTGTTGTTCCCCATGAAAGGTTTTGCAGCCACTAAACAGTTTATCTCCATGACAACCATAGGAGGTAGGTTTTTCAGTTAGATTTTTCCCCCTTTTCACATGTGAGGAAATTATAGTTAAAAGTGATTTGTCCAATGCCACACAACAGGTTATTTGATGGACCAGCCTTCAAACCAAGCATCCCTAGAGCTTTCCTGTGGGGTTAGGCTGTTCCCACAAAAGCAAACCAAGCATGTTTTTATGATGTTAGACCCTCCAGGAGGCATTGAAAGGCAGCTTGTATATTAAAAAAAAGTATATCTATATTTTTAGTAGTAGCAAAAAACTGTGAACATAATTGGTATCAATCACTGGGAAATGGTTGAATAAAGTATGTCTCATGAATGTAATGGAATATTATTGAGCCATTAAGAAATAACCAAGATGAGGAAATCAGAAAAACATGCAAAACTTGTATGTAGTGATGGAAACTGAAAAAAGGAGCTTCAAGAGAATAATGTAATGAATCCAAAAAAATAAACAAAAATAAGGCTAAAAGCCATATTAACTCTCAATAAGTGCAATGAATGATTTTGGTTGTTAAACTGCCCTCAGACCACACTTCACATTCCATATAACTATCAGCTCCAGCCAGATTCTTGCCATTTGACCTGTCACTCACCTCTTCAGAGACCTAACCCTGAGGGAATTCATCCATTCAATTTTGGAACTCCTGCCCCAGGGCAAAACAGTCTGACTGCTGAGTCACTTAGTGCAAACTCAGTCAACAAACACACAAAGTGCCAGGCACTCACATAAGCTATTATATTTTAGCAATCCCAGGCCATCAGACCATGCCATCCACCCTCCGCCATCTTAATATTATCTGGACCCCTGCAGTAAAATGAGAGCATGCCCATTTACTCTCCTACGGCTCTGCACTCATCATCCCTGTGACTTCCCAGACCAAGACACCCTTCCCTGGCAACCAGTCCCCTGCATGTATTATCCCTCCCTATTAGAATATAATGGGCAGGGACTACTATATCACTTTTGAATTTATGTCTCTAATGCTTACCTGAAAGTTTAAGGATTTAATAAATTATGTGTTTAATAAATGTTTTTCATTCATTCATTGTTTGGGGAGAAAAGTGGTTATATCCATTTTTACAACAAAATGGGAGATAATCAGTGAAGAATTCTCCTTTCGATTTCTCTTTATTAATTGATAGGTTGAACGAATATACTATAACTAATACTATCATATTATAATTATATAACATATTATAGGTATAATATATAACACATAATTATATAATATAATTACAATTAATCATATACTATAAATTGGAAGAAACAAAATTTTTGAAGGTTCTAGTTTGACCACTAGTAGCTTCTACAAATTAACATAGCATGAGAGAAACTAGAAACTGACAGTGTATGTAAAGCCACACATGAGCAACTTTCCAGAGGACTGCTGCTGTGAACAGCTTTTCAAGGTTCATCAGTCACCACTTAGACAATTCCATCAGTCCCTACTCAGTACCCATGGGGAGGATTTTTCATCTTGACTCAGGGCAGGCTTTCAGCTTCCATGGTTCCTCTTCCATGGTCTCAGCTCCTGCCCAAATCTAACCAACTACCACCTGAGTTCAAAGGCAGACAGCTCCCAGTTCCTTGTCCAGCTCTCCATGCTGTTCCTGCTCCACAATGAAGCTCAGTGTACAGTCTACCTCAAATCTCTCACAGTCTCTGTTCCTGGGAAGACAAGGCTTAACAAAGCCACAATAACATTTATACACATTAACAAAGTCACAACAACATTTGTACAAAGTACTGGCACCACAATCATGCTTCCTCAGTCTTTGGCAGCTCCAGCTGGCCCTTGGAAGTCTTCTGCAGCTCCAGCACCACAAGTTCAAGTTCTGCCACCAGAAGTCTGAGTTCTGCCACCACAAGTTCAAGTTCTGCCACCACAAGTCCCACAAGTTCTGTTCTCAAAATCAAAATTACTTTCTCCAGCTCTGTTCTCAAAATCAAAATCACTTTATCCAGCTTCCATGCAGCTTGCTCCAAGAAATTCTGTCTCAGTTCTCAATTCTCATTTCTCTTCTCAGTTCTTCTCAATTCTCAGTTCAGTCTTCAGTACAGCAGTAGCAGCCCAGCCTCCAGATGCTAGTTGAGAGAAATTCTCTCTCTTTTTCTCTCTGCCAGCAACTTCTCTGCCTCAATGCTGCTTACCCCTAAGAAATTCTGACTCTCCCAGTTGGGGCTTTTCCTTATATATGGTATTAGATCCTCCCTGTTCAGCCCCTTCCTGTTATATCAGCAACAGGGGTTCATACCTTCTGTTTCTTTACAGAGGCTTAATTTGAAACTAAGTGCTAAGTACCTGTTAGCTTGGCAATGCTAAGGGGTCTTCAAATTTCATTATGATTACAGCATAACATCTTCTACTCACATGGATGTCTCCATGTGCTATATTTAAATTCCTTGCTTGGGCTGGTAATATCACCACACACGTAGATCTGCTGTTTATATCAATCAACAAAGATTCATTAAATGCTTACTATTTGCTAGATAGGCTGCTAAATTCTAGATACAAAAATGAAATTATCCCTGCCCTCAAGGAGCTTACATTCTCTCAGGGGAGACAAGATATGTGGGTATAAGCATATAAGTGAAGGATTTGTGAAATGCTTATTACATTGCAAAGTCCTGTGCTAAGTGCTAGGGATATACATAGAAAAGTAAGACAGTCCTTGCTCTCAAGTAGCTCACATTCTAATGAAAGAGACAATACATATGAAAAGTTTCAGAAGCTAAGATGGAGGAGAGGTAAAAAGCAGTGAGGTGAACTCCCCACCTCCTCACAAAGATCTAGAAAATGCTTTGGACTGAATCTTGATAGGAAAATCCAGGAAAAGTCACAGTGAGTCATTTGTCCAGCCCAACTCAGCTCAGGGAGACAGATAAGGAGGCCACAGACAGTGGGGATACTAGGATCAAGGTTGGGCCAGTTGCACTCCTCATGTGAACCTTCTAGTGCTCAGGGAAAGCCTGTGTACCAGGGCAAGAGGAGACTCCAGACCCAAATATGGGTAATCTGCAGACCTTTATGAGGCACTGCAATGGGGACAGGTAGAAGCTGGCAGTTTTGTTCCCTACTACCCAGTTCTAGGTCACAAAGAAAAGACAGAATGAGAAGTCCTTGAAGACTGGCATTCCTGGTTAAAGATGCCTGAGGTGGTGTACTGAGAAAGAAAGAAACTCAGAAGTAGCAGCAGCAGACCCCAAGCACAAAGAGAGTTCTCATTTCTAGCATCTAGCCCAACCTACAAATGATTAACCAATGCAGGAATACCAGACCAAATGGAAACCTACAATTCTGAAGCAACAGAGTCCTCCAGCTGGCTGATAGTGGCTGAATACAGCAGCATAATACTGTTGCTCAGACCCAAACCCAAACTCGCAGAGCTTAGACCAGAGGTAGCAATTGGACATTTCCCTGGATCAGACTACTTTGGGAGCACTGAAAGCTTTCTGGTCACCAAAAGACCCTGTGTTGCCATAATATTCACTACCTCTAAGCAGCAATAGGACCAATTTAGACTTGCCTCCAGAAGGGCTACAGAGTCCAACCCTAACATCAAGTCAGAAAGCAGACTGGAAGAATGAGCAAAGACACATATTTTTGGATATGATCAATGGAAAATTTTCTTTAATGAACTATACATGTTTGTAATGGACTTTGTTTCATTGTGTTTTCATTTTGTGTATGGGGGAGAGATTGAGGTGGGAGAATAAGAAGGTAGACTTGGCTGATTAAAACAAAATATCTTAAATCCTTTTCCTAAAGTTTCAATTATTAAGTCAGATAGAAAGATCGCATGGTCCTTGGGGTATCAAAGCTGAATATATACAGAATATATGCAAAATGAACATAAGGTAATTTTTGTAGGGAGGGTACTAGCAACTGAAGAAAACAGGAGGGAGGAAAAAAAATCAAGTACATTGTGAACAACAGTGGACTAGAGCTGAGGTCTTTGAGAGATGCCCTGGAATAACTACTCTAATAGTACAGAAAAACAGGATGACAGGAAAGAGGTTTAACTATTGGGAAGGAAAATATACATAAAATAAATTGAGTACAGATTAGATAAAATTAGTTGTATTAATAGTAGATGCAATGGTGCTCACATATTATAATTATGATTATAAGTCAGGCCTCTAAAGAATTTAAACACAGAAAACTCATCATTGGTGATGGTCTACATTTTAAGGATCACAGAATTCATGTAGAAAGTAGTACTTGGGCAATCTTAAATGAAACAAGGGATTTTTAAGAGTTCATGGGGATTCCAGGATGTCTCCCATTCCAGACAGGGTAGATAGCCAGAGTAAACAGGGAGAAAGGAGATGGAGAACTAGATGTGTGAGAAAGTAATACATCCAGTTGACTGGACTATAAAGTACGAGGAGGGGAGTGAAATATAACGAGGCTTGAAAGTTATATTGAAGACTGGTTATGAAGGACTTTAAATGCCAAACACATAACTTTCTATAATACTAAAAGTAATAGGCAGGCAATGGAGTTTATTGATTTTAGGCAGTAATGTGATCAGATCTGTATTTAAGGAAAATCACTTTGTCATTTTAGGGAGGATGCATTGGAGATAGAGAGAAAATAGGGATGGATATATGGATCTGGGAACCATCACATGCATAGAAATGATAAAGAAACCTAACAGAGCTAATGGAGTCACTAAGTAAGAAAAGGGCTCAAGGTGGAGCCGTAGGGTACAGCTGTAGTTATGAAGTGTGAAATGGATGGTGAACCAGTGAAGAAGACTAAGGAGCAATCAGACAACTAGGAGACCCAAGAAAGAGCAAAATCACAAAGGCCCAAAGAAAGTGCCCAAGAGAAGGATGTCAATAGTGTCAAATACTATAGAGAGTGGAAGAGGATTGAGAAAAGGCCACCAGATTTGACAATGTCAAGACCAAAGGTAATTAAATTTCATACAGAAAACGTTTTTGCTTTTAAGACATCCTGACTAAAAGGAACTATTGGTCAAATCCATCAATTTTGTTATTATTTAGTCAGTTCAGTCATGGCCAACTCTTTATGACCCCACTGGGGTTTTCTTGGCCAAGGCACTGGAGTGGTTTGCCATTTCCTTCTCCAGGTCATTTTACAAGTAGGTAAATTGAGGCAAATGGGATTAAGTGACTTGCCCAGTTTATATAGCTAATATATATCTGAGGTTGGATCTGAACTCAGGTCTTCTTGACTCCAGACCCAGCACTTTGTCAACCACACCAATTGTCTGTCAATAGGCATATAGTAAACATTTACTAAATACTGGGAACTTTGCTACTTCTTGGACATTAGGTTGGGCTGCCAGATGAATTCATTTCCTGAAGATATCAAACAGTAAAATAAATAACCATTAGTATGAGATAATTTAGGACCAAATCTAATCTTGCCTAAACAATAAACTACATGTTTTTTGAAAGCTGCTTCTAAACAAGGATATGCTGGAGCTTACACCCAGATGAAACCTGATCGTTAAATTTTCAACACAAGCATTTACACCTTGGAAATGGGCAAATGCTACAGATCAGGGGTTGACTTAATGTTTTTTTTAATTATCTATACTTAAGAAAATGGTGGGGAAAATGTTAATAACGCAGATTAAGCTTAAAAGTATGTCACATCTACTTTTCTTTTTCTTGGAGAGTCAGTTGTTAAACATTAACTGGCGTACACCTGCTTTAAACCCTAAAATTATGTGATCCTTACAATGTATACCATCACCAATGATCAATTCTCCCAAGTTTAGATTCTTTAGAGGCCTGGATTATAATCACAATGATAAAATGGGAGCACCATTACATCTATCATTAACACAGCTAATTTTATTTAATCTGTACTCAATTTATTTTTTGTGTATATTCTTTCCATTAGTTAAACCTCTTTACAATTATCCTGCTTCTCGGCATTATTAGAATAGTTATTCCAGGGCACCCCTCAAAGATCTCAGCTCTAATCCAATGTTGTTCGAAATGTACTTGGTTCCCTTTTCCCCCCTCCCACCATCTGTAACTATAGTACCACGTTATGTGAAAATTGTCAGCATTCACTTTCATTTTCCTGGTGTCATCTTAGTTAGAGCAAAGAGCAGGTTTAGATCTTCATTCATTTGCAGTGCTCTGTGTTCATGCAGTGCCATATAATGCTAAGCCCCCGGCCACTTGAATTTCTTTCTGTGCAGACTCTTTGGACAACATTAAAATAGATTAGTAATAGTCAGAGTCGCACATTGACCAGGGCAATGAAGGCCCACTTAATGTTTTCAGGTTCTTTTGCTCTGAAAGTGCTTTTCTCTTGGCTTTTTAAATCATGTCTTCGTATATGCTGTTCCCTGCACCAACCCCTGTAGCTTTCAGATCAAATAATGCTTTATCATGTGAAACACTATTGAATTACAGAACTTCCAAGGCTGTTTAGCACCCTCTGCCATACTTTGGCTGTGCCTGAGGTTACTGAGGCAAAATTTTCTTTTTCTTTGTCACATTTTATGCTACTTTTCCTTAAGAGCCTCATTCTTTTTCTAAAACATAAAAATGAAGAAAGGTACACTCTATCTTAAGACCATATAGGCAAAAGGGGAAAAACAAAAACCCTGAAATAGTGTATAAAGTCAGTAAAAAACAGGACCACAGCCAGTGATTTGCCCAGATGCAACCACAAGTCATGGGGAAGCAGGACAAAATGCATCCTCAAATCAATTGTATATTTTATTATGGGATGATAATAAAATAAAAGACAGCAAAATTCCAGGGAGTGGGGGAGGGAGAATTAGCATGTCAGAGTTACTAAAGACCTCAGTGGTACCATCCGTGGAAATTGGGGCCCATTTTATTTCTGTTCTACCAGGAGTATCTCTCCCTCATAGCACAGGGAAGGGAAAAGAGTTCGGAAGAGGAAGGGAAAAAGCATTTATATAACACATACTATGTGCCAGGCAAGGTGCTAAAAGTTTTACAAATATAATTTCATTTGAATAACAATAGTATGGATGGTTCTTGCTTTGCTGTGGGGAAGTATAACTGCTAGTGAAAGTGGGGGAGGGGGCAGGAAGGGAGAAAGGCTAGTCCCTCTTGCAAGTAGAAAGAAAGAGGATGCCTTGGGATTTAGAGAATTTCTACATGAGACTGGGGGAGAGAGGGATGGACAAACAAGCTGTTAACCCCATAACTTCCCAGCCCAAACCACCCTTTCAGTGTTCCTTAGACTCTATTTGAGTTCACATTCCTCTCAAGGTCTCTTGACTTTCTCTAGAAGAAGTTATGGCAGGGCTGGGAAGTCTGCAGTATGGAGGCCACATGTGGCCCTCTAGGTCCTCAAGTGCAATCCTTTGAATGAATCCAAACTTCACAGAACAAATCACCTTAAAAGGATTTGTTCTGTAAAACTTGGACTAAATCAAAAGGCCACACTGGAGAAGCTAGGCTATATGTGGCCTCGAGGCCGAAGGTTCCCCAACCCTGAGCTATGGGATCTCTGAAGAGATATCTGAAGAGATAAGGTTAGTCACTTTTTCTTTGTATAATTCCAAATTATTTTCTAGATTACTTGGATAAAGTCATAACTCCAAAGTATGTTTGTTTTAATCTGTGTTTCTCATTATGAGTGATTTGGAGCAATCTTCCATGTGACTAAATAAATTTGGTTTCATTCAAGAATTATTCATATCTGTTAATCACTTTTCTATTGGGAAATGGCTTTTGGTCTTTTGTATTTGTATTAAAACTCACATATTGCTCAGTTCTCAGCCCTTTATCAGAAATATGTGATACAAAGATTTATTTTTCCCAGATAATAGTTTTTCTTTTGTATTAATTTTTTCCAAGAAAATTTTTTCAAGTTCATCTAATGGAAATTAAAAATTTTATCATTTATCATATAATTTTCTCTTTAGCTATAGTTGTAAAAGATATTTGCTTTCATTTTCTTTCAATTTTTAGATAAATGATACGATTGGTTATAGTTAGGCCGTGTCTATTTGGAACGTTTTTAGCCATTCCTCAGCTGCTACTTTGATATATATAGTATTAAATGGGATTTAAACTTTGTTTTATTTATCAAACCGTTTTCCAATTTTTCTAGCAGTTCCTGTTAAATGGGAAGTCCTCTCCTAAATCATTCATGTTTTGTGGTTTATTGAAAACTTGTCAATTGATTGAAATTGTTTCAAATACTTTATTTTTTTTATTTTTTATTTTTTTTTGCTTTTTGGAGGGCGATTGGGGTTAAGTAACTTGCCCAAGGTCACACGGCTAGGTTTTTGTTTGTGTGTGCATTAAGTGTCTGAGGCTGAACCGAACTCAGGTACTTCTGACTCCAGGGCCAGTGCTCTATTCACTGCGCCACCTAGCCGCCCCCAAATACTTTTTTCTGTTGTTTTTTTTAAAAAAATAACTCTTGGTGATTATTGCTTTGTTAAAGTATTTGAGGTTTGGATGTGCTAGCCGCTCCCTTCTTTCCTACTTTTTTTTTTCCATTAGTTCTCTTGAAGTTCTAGATCAGGGGTGGGGAACTTGCAGCCTCAAGGCCCTATGTGGTCCTTTAGGTTCTCAAGTGTAGTCCTTTGACTGAATCCAAACTTCACAGAACAAATTCCTTAGACTTTTGTGCTTCCAAACTAATTTTGCTATGATTTTATCTATTTTGAAAAAGTAACGCTTTGGTGGTTTGAGTGGCTAAATATATAGGTTTGCTTAAATAATGTCATTATTTGTACTATGTTGGAGTAGATTAACCAAAATGAATGAAAATTATATCAGTTGTTTATTTCTATAAGGGTATTTTATAATTTTTATGTCATGAAAGTATCTTCATAGTTTCACTCTCATGCATTTTAAAATTAACTTGAATGGGATTAGTATTTCCATTATTTCTTATGCATTTTACTATTATTATATAAAAATACTGATCCTGTTGCTTCCTGAAGCTGCCACTTACTTCTACTAGTTTCTTTGCTGATTCTCTGGGGTTTTCTAAGCACCATTACATATCTCATTAATGCAGTTAAATTTATCTAATCTGTACTATTGTTCATGCCTCCAATTTCTTTCTCTTAATGCTAGTGCTAGTACTTCTAGAATTATGTCAAATAAGAGCAAAGAAGACTGATTGCTTATACTTTATTATTAAAGTTTCTAACTTTTTCATTGCAAATACTACTAGTATTTATTTTTTATATATTCTGTAAAATTACATTTTTATTTCCCTTCTGTGATTAAGCTTAAAAATATATAAAGAATAATTTTACATATATATTTGAGCTGTTAAAGCCTTTTTCTGAATGTATTGATGACTTTTGTTGACTTTTATTTTTAAATAATTGATTGCTTTGTTTTACTAATGTTGTATTTCCTTTCATCCATGGTGTAAATCCACCTTGGTACATAGTGCATAATTTTAGAATATTTTAATATTTTTATATATAGTCTTTATAGTCGTTTATATTCTTATATATAGTCTTTTCTACTATATATTTCTACTATACTATACTATACTATACTACTATACTATATCTACTATATATATATTCTTATATATAGTCTTTTCTACTAGAATTCTGTTTAAAAATTTTAATCAATATTCATTAGTGATATTCTGTAGCTATCTGTCTCTGTTTTGTCTCTCTCATATTAAGTTATTAGGGCCATATTTGTCTCAGAAAATGAGGTTGGTAGATTGTTTTCTTTTTAAATTATTGGGGATAATTGTGTAGCATAGGTATAAATTGCATTTTCAGCGTTTGATAGAATCTACTTTTAACCAAAGGGTTGTTTTTTTTTTTTAAATAGCCATCAAAGGAGCTATAAAAATTTCACTGATATCCTATTTCACTGATGTTCTATTATTTAAGATGTCTATTTGTTCTTTTTCATTTGAGTATTTTAAGTCATATATTTGTGTAGATAACTATTCTTTCCTTCAAATTCTTTACTTTGCTCCTATAAAATTATCTATGAGAAATTCTGATAATGTTTTTTAATTATTCTGTTCATTGTGAATTTACCTTGTTAATCTTTTCTTAGCTAATTTGATTTTCTTCTTTCTTATAAAAATTAGATTGACTTAAAGGTTTATTGATTTTGTTAGTGGGTTTTTTTTTTAGCTCAGTTCTGTTTATCATTTCTAATCTTTTTGCTTTACATTTTTCATTTTTTGTTTCTTTTTGAGATTGGTACCTTGCTAACTTTCTAGCTTTTAAATTGGATGCTTAGCTCATTATTCTATTTTACAAATGTGTGCTTTCAGGGGTACAATTTTTCTTTTGCATACTGCTTTAGCTTCACCATAACAATATTGGTATGTTGACTTGATCTCTTTCACATAGGTTTTTCTTTGTTTCTTATTTGTTCCTGGACCCTGTCATTATTTGGGATGTCATTATTATCTTCATTTATATCAGTATCTTCCATTTAGCTTCCCTGGGTTGAGTTAAATGTTAACCATAACATTTTTATTTTTAAGATCTTTAAAATGAGCATTTAATATTTCTTCCTATTTGAGTGTATGTATAAATTCTCTGCATTAGGTCTTGGTTTTGTAAACATGTGTTTTGCTGAAAATATGTATATTTTAATGTTTCTATTAAGAAAAGTTCATGATTTTGAATCTTACTTCTCCAACAGACTGTTCAGTTCCATGTGTTCTTTTTATCATGGAGTTAGATTTCTCCTGCTTTTACAGAAAATCATTAAAGTCTCCAAATATTACTTAGTTATATTTAATGACTTTCTACAATTGTATGTTATTTGGTGAATAGATTTGATATTTTTGTTTTCTCATTGTCTATAATGTATTCAGATAAAATGTAGTTTCCCTGTTTATGTATTGACATTACAAATTCCTCTTTTAGCCTTATCAGATAACATGATTGTAACTCCTCCTTTTTTTATACCTGACATATAGCAAATTTTTTTTGCCTCTCATTTTCATTTGTCATGTATCTTTTAAATGTGTTTTGTACATGTAGCAGATTTTTAAATTTTACTTTCATATATGTCCTAACATGATTTATGTTTTATTTGGTTTTTAATTTATTCACCTTTAAAGTTATTATTGTTACTGGTCCTTCTTACTGTTGAGGGAATGATCATCCTTCCAACCCTCCATCCTTGCGACATAGGTTTCATTCTTGACTCCTATTTCTCACTCCCCAATATCCAATCTGTTACCAAAGCCCATTGATTTCATCTTTTGCAATATCTTTCAAATATACCCTTTTCTCTCCTCTGATGCCCTGATCTAGGGCCTCATCACCTCATGCCTGAACTACTGCAATATTCTGCCTGGCACAAGCCTCTCTTCACTCCAATCCATCAGATTCAGCTGTCAAAGTGATTTTTCTAAAGCTCTTATCAGACCATATCACTCCCCTATTCAATAAACACTAGAGGCTCCTTATTGCCTCCAGGATCAAATACAAAATCTTCTGTTTAGCATTCAAAGCCCTCTACAACCCAGTCTCTTCCCTCTACCTTCTTATCCTCTATATACTCTGCAATCCAGTGACACTGGTCTCCTTGATGTTCCATGAACAAGACAGACAAGAGAAACCTTGTAGAAGAATCTTTCTCAGTTCCTCTTAATTTTAATGTCTTCCCTCAATCACTTCCTATTTAGACTGTATATAGCTTGTTGGTACATATTTTTTTGTTTGTTTGTAGTTTCCCCCATTAGATTGTGAACTCCTCAGGACTAAGGGAAGTCTGATTTCTTTTTGTATCCCCAGCACTTAACATAGTGCAAGGCTCATAGCAGGTGCTTTAAAAAAATGTTTATTGACTGACTGATTTACCTTTTCCTCTGTTTATTTCTTTTGTATTAATTTTTGCTCCTTCCTATTTTTATATCAACACTCTCTCTGTGATTAGCTTTTTTTCCCCTTAGACTAATTTATATTAATCTATTTTCATAGGTATTCCTTCTCTCGTTGGCTTACTCTGTCCCAAGTTCCTTGAATTTATTTTATTAATTTATCTGTCTTTTCTTTATTTATCAAATCCACAAAACACCCATGTTTTCACCCTTCCATTTCCCTTTCTGTATAAACAAGAGGCTTAAAATCCTTCATCCTCAGCCCTGTTCAACTTCTTAGTTTAAATGATACTTTTGTCATGTTGTTTTCCAAGAAATGTTCATTTTCTGGTTCCTCCTTATTTCTGTCCCCTTCTAATCTATTTAGAATTGTTTTCTTTCACTCATTTACTATATACTTACACATTTATTCTTTCTGTCTCACTCTAGAAACCTAAACTTTTGGGAACATATAAATTGAACTTTTTCCTCTATGTAGCACATCAGTAGATCTCAGTCTATCTTCTATTTTGTTTGATTTTGTTTGGTTGATTGGTTGATTGTGCTTTCTTTTTCTGTGTCTCCTAGAAATATCAATCTTTGGTAGGAACCAATTCTGTAACATTACCTATTAAGTTCCATCTTGCCCCATACCTTTTCCTTGACTATTAAGGTCAATGTATTTTACTTCTGTATCTATGTCCTGCCACATGAGGAGTGGTTCAACTTTCAGAATTTATATGCCCACTCCTCTGTGGTAGAATGCAGTCCTGAGAAACACAACATTTACTTAGAAAGAAACAATCTATATGTTCTAAAATGTTTATAACAACTCTCTTTGTGGTAGCAAAGAACTGGAAACTTCAGGGATATAGATCAATTGGGGAATAGAAGAAAAAGTTATGGTATATGGTTGTGATGGAATACTACTGTGATGTAAGAAACGATGAGCTCAATAATCTTAGAAAAACATTGAAAGATATACAGGAAATAATGAAGAGAGAAGTGAGTAGAACCAAGAGAACATTGTATACAGTAACAACAATATTGTTTTAAGAATGATTTTGAGTAAGTAAATTATTTTTACTATTATAAATACCAAATTAACTATGAAAGACACATGAAGAAAGACACTGTTTGCATCCAGACAAAGAACTGATAAATAGAAGTATGTAAAGAATAATTTTACATATATATATTTACCTATTTGTTTCTAATGGGGGCCATCTCTAGGATGGCATGCTGGGAGAGAAGAAAAAAATAAAAAATCTAAATCTACATGATAATTTTGCTGTATATTTAAAAAGAATAGCAAGTTGTGCATAGTAAATGTGCAGTCCCATGTGCAATCATCTTTTTATTACACTATGTTATGGAAATGCTTGTTTTATTCCATAAATTAAAAATAATAAATTTTTTTTGAAAAGAGAAAAAAAAGAAAGGGTAGTCACTTAAAGATGCCTATCTACCCATATAGAGTGCCCTTGTTTCTTCCCCACCCTGAACCCTATAAGAATGTTCTTTAACAGTCTCCGTTAATTTGCTCTTTTGGGAGATGCTGGTCTTCCCACCTCCGCATCCCACTGTCTTAATTTCATTGTTCCTACCCTAATGTAGGAAACAATCCTACATTATTACGTAATACACTCCATACTGAGAGACTAAAATGATCACTATCCCTTTCCTGCTCATAGCCAAGTCAAGTAGTATCCATCTTTAGGTCCCCTTGGTCTCTTTGAATTTCTGTTGCCCTTGAGTCATCTTGGGCTCTAATAGATGAGCTTTCATCTTACCTTGCCCAGATTCATGTCTCCATCTCACTCCTAGATCATCTACCAATCCTCACATGCTTCTGCTTTCTAGCCCCCTTTCATATGTTCTCTTCACCCTATTAGAATGTAACCTCTTTAAGGGAAGGGACAGGTTTATTTGCTTGTATTTGCATTGCTAGTGCTTAGCATGGTGTCTGACACATTCTAACTCTCCAGACCCCTGCCATACTTCAGCTGCCTTCTTATCTCAGAACATTCTTTTCTCCCTGTGCCCCTCTTCTCCCATTTGCAAGTTCCTCCCAGAAACCCTGTTTTTAAGAGCTATTCAAATTGATATTCCTCCTTAGCTAAAGGCTTTTATCCTGGATATTTGAAAAATGTGTTGTTTGACATTGAAATCCTAAAATTTATATGTGTTAGACTTTCAAGTATGGGAGATTTTCTCTGGTTACAATCTGTGAATTCAATCAATTATTGCTTTTTTTGTCTATATTCAAAAGTTTGGGGCAGCTTTCTTTTATTAGGTCTTCCATATGTTATTCAGTTTTGTTTAATTTATTAAACTTTTCTGGAAAACCTATGCTCCCTAAATTAAATGTCTTCAAAGCTTTGCTTATAGAAAAGTTCTGTGTTCTTTCAAAGTTATTGTCCTTTGCTTCTGTTGTCCAAATTGTCTCCCACACATATTTTTGAGTTCCGAATTTGGCATTCCCCTTTTTGGAGCTGCTTCTATCTTGGAGAGATTCTCCATTTCAAGCTTTAATTTGTCTTATTCTGCCAGTTGTCTTACCTATTTCTTCTTTGAATACTTTGATTTTGCTATTTATCTTATTTCTTTGAGTATTCTGATTCTCACCTTAAAATCTTCTTTTAAAAGTTTTATTTTTCTTTTGGAAGAGTCTGGAAATTCTTGATATTAGTCAGTGCTCTCTAGGAAATCCACACAATTCTCTTTTCAACTGGGCTTTAAAAATTAATTTCATTTTAAAAGAATAATAATTGTTCATTGTGTTTTGGCCTTTAAAAATTTCTCATTCATTTCTCTTTCTGTCTCTTTGAGTTTTAGTATTGGTTGATCTGATAATGATATTCATTATCATCATTACCATAGCTAGCCTTTATAACCATTTAAGGTTTGTAAAGTATTTGACATGTGTTGTCTCAAATATCCTCACAATAAGCCTATGAGGTATTACTAAAATTCTAATTTGCCTGAGAGGTAGACTTATACTTAGCCTTTTTCTTTAGGACTTTTTGTCTTTCAGCCTTTTCTTCATCCCTCCAGCCTCCCACCTCATCATTTATCTCATCATTCTTCTGACACGTGATTTCTATTCTACCCAGAACCCCAGGGCTAACCATCCTCAGAATCTTTGAGTTAGATGTCAGGGGGAAGGTAGAGAAGCCCAGCTGGATATTTGGTTACAATAAGTACATGAAAGAGAGAGGGTTGATCACAGGTTTTTAGTCTCCTTTTTTATAAACATAGAAGCCCTTTCCCTTGTAGCAACTTAGTCCTGCTATGCCTTTGCCTAATCCCCAGTTGTTCCCCTTTTATGAGGTTTGGCAGGATCAGTGTCTTCTGCTTCTTCTGGAGTCAGGGTTTCCTATATAAAAAATTGCTGTAGAGGGACCTGGTAGGGCCTAACCCCAACTGGAGTCTGAAAAACAAGCCTAGAAGGTTGTTCATGCTATCTGCTTTTTACAGGGTGGGCTAGAGTTAGGTAGGACCAGAGGAAGCTTTAAGTAATTCAACTTTCAGATGTTCTATCAAGTGTTTTCTTATCTTTTTATCTTTCATTTTTAATTACTGTACACATGGCACAGATTTCCTTTTTTGAAATTTAAATTTTGGAGAAGTTATGCTAAAAACAAATAGCCCACCTTTTGGACAATCATTGTGCACTATAGATGTCTCACACTTAAGCAAAGCCCCAGTTGCTCCACACTAGTTACAGTTCTGACGCAATGAGATATACAAGTAAGAAAATTCCAAATATATCCCTAAAATATTTTCTTTTTCATAGCACATATATGGGGTCTATTAGTCTTTTTACCCACATTTTGTGGCAAGACTCAGAGCCTAAGTGGCAGGTGAATATTTTTCAACCTGATTCTCCTTTCTGAGACATACAGTACAACAAAATATTTTCTGAAGCCATGCAGCAGAAAACTCTCATCCTGCTTGAAATCTTTCTTGATCCTCCATTCTGCCAGCACCTTCCTTCTCTCTCCCCCCATTGCCTTGTTGTACATAGTTATTATGTACATATTTTTCCCCCAGATACATTATAAGCTCTTTAAGGGCAGGAACTTTGTCACTTGTATATTCATGCACTAGACTCATAGTAGGCACTTAATACATGCTTGTTGGTTGGTCAATTTTTCTGTTTTCCTTCTGAGAATTCATCATGAAAAGCTATGTAAAAGGGGTCTCATCAGCCCCCAACCACAGTCTTCAAGACCTACTAGAAAATAGTGATTAAAAAGCCTGATGCGAGTGGGCCAATGCTTCATTTTTGTTTGATGTAAGCTTCATGGAACCTTTAACATTCTAAAGGATGTTAGGCATCATGTGGTTCTTTAACCTTATTTTTGCAGATGATGAGTCTGAGACTAAAAAGAAATGAAGCAACTTGCTCAAAATCACAAAGCTTTAAAACAGCCTTAGAACCTAGGTTTTTCATTTACAAACTACTATTCTTTGTGCCATACTGTAATATGTTTCCCAATACAGATATGCTTACTTAGGTCCTAGCAACAGTTAGGTTCATTTCAATTAAACAGATATTTACTAAGTATCAAATAAGAGTATATATTTTTAAAATGCTTAGCACAAAGTAGGTGCTATATAAATGTTCTATTCCCTCTCCCCATCTATTCTGTGCCATGAACTGTGCTAAGCAGTTGAGATACGGAGATTAAAAAAATAAATAAATAAGGAGAGCCTTCCCTCAATTGGTATACATTCTAACAAGAACATTCAATATTTTTCTGTTTAGTAAGCACAAGCTGATTGGGAAGAGGGCAATGACAGTTACTAAGATTTCCAAAAAGTTTTTTGGAAGTGGTCATATCTGAGCTGAGACTTGAAGTAGAAAAAGAAGCAGAAAAATACTCATGTAGGATTATTAAGTAATAAGAGATAGAGATAAAAATATTCCAATAGGAGTATATTCCAGGCATGGGAACATCCTTTGTCACACCTCAGAGGACAGAAATGGAAAACCAAGTTCAAGGAATAGTAAGTGGTATTGTTATAGAGCTAACTCACAAAAGGAATCATATGAACTAGGTCTGGAAAAATAAGCTGGAGTCAGATCGTGAAAAGTTTTAAACACCAAATGAGGAGTTTGCATATATCTTCCATATAATAGGGAATGACTGGAGATTCTCAGGTAGAGAAATGACATGGTCAGATCTGTGGTTTAAGAAAATTATTTTGACAGATGCTTGGAAGATGAATTGGAGATGGGAGAAACTGGAAGCAGGGAGGGAGAGCAGTTATGGGGCTATTACAATAGTCCATAAATAAAGGGATGAGAGTCTAAGCTAAGAAGGTGGCTGTGTAGGCAGAGAGTAAGGCACTGATATGAGAGATATTGTGGAAGCGAAACAACAAGAAGTGGGAACTCATAATTTACTCCTTGGAGTAACTCTGGGTTGTCCCTGTGATTTCAGGGCTCTCATCACAACTCCTGAGGACTTCAACAATGAAAAAGCCTGCTCTCAAGAAGTTCACATTCTAATAAAAAAGACAACATACATGGAAGGTTTCAATTGCATATCAGTTGAAAAATCTTGTTGGTCCTTTGGGTGTAGAGGCAAAGTAGATTGCCATGGATCTTTTTAAAAATTTATATTCATTTTTTAATTCATGGAATAAAACATGTATTTACATATAATATATAATAATATAACAATATAATTTTTAGAAAGATTCTGGCACATGGAACTATAAGACTATTATGTACAACTTGCTATTCCTTTAAAATATATACTAGTTGGGGCGGCTAGGGGGAGCAGTGAGTAAAGTTCCAGCCCTGGAGTCAGGAGGACCTGAGTTCACATCTGGCCTCAGATACTTAACATGCACAAACAAAAACCTAGCCGTGTGACCTTGGGCAAGTTACTTAACCCCAATTGCCCTCCAAAAGGCAAAAATAAAAAAAATAAAGATAATAAAATATATTATAGTAGTCATGTAAATTTCTTTTTTTTCCATTTTTCTCCATGTGGTTACCATTAGTCACAAATACTTATATGTGTGTACATGTGTATGTAGATATATGTATGCATATATCTACATATATGCAAAATCATCCATACATACTTCTAATTATCAGTTCTTTCTCTGAATATCCTCCTACATGCGTCCTATAATTTGATTGTTTATAATTATAATTTATAATAAAATATAATTTATAATTATTTCACTCTTCATTATTTGGTACAACTGTATCCATGTTTTTCTAAGATCATCAAGCTCATCATCTCTTATAGCACAGTACTATTCCATCATAAATGCCATGTATCTTCAAAACAATAAGCTCCTGGGAAGAATAGGTACCAATGCCATTTTCCACCTTGGGATGGAGGCCCAGAAGAAAACCTCCCAATTCAGAGGTGTGTGTTAAGTCCTGCCCTCCTATTATTAAAGATAAACTCCAGTTTTGTAAAATTCACTTGCTAGAGAGAAGAGGGGAAAGGAAGAAATGAGAATCCACATTACAAAGCTGTCCTTTTATGCAGTATGGAGTAGCAGGAAATCCAATGGAGTCAAAGGCTCTTGATTTAAATGTCAGCTCTGCTACTTCCTCCCTGTGTAACTTTGGGCAAGTCAAATAGCCTCCAAAGGCTTTACCTGGAAAATAAGGGAGAGGAAAGATTGAATAATCGCAAAGATTCTATTGAGCTCTAAATGATGTGATTCTATATTCCGGATTAACCAGTCCTCATTTTGTCAGAATTTCTCTTGTGGTTCACAGGCCTCCTTGCTCTTTATTAACAACTCCAATTCAACTTCCCACATGTGTTTCTTTCCTTTCAATTACTTATTGTATGCTAGATATAAAATAATTGATGGGTCTTCCTCATGCCCTAGACCAAGTTCAAATCAAATTCCTTTTGGGGAATTGGGAATGAGGTTCACTAACTCTCAGTGTTCTGGAAACCTGCTTAAATGTAATGAGCTTTCCAAAATAATTAGCACTGGCCCATGGATTTCCACCTTGGTTTTCTTAATATGCTAGGCAAAATCCCATCTGGAACCCCTTTCTCACCCCAACCCCTCCCCTTTTTTAACATTGTTCTAATTTGCTTAATATTTCTGCCTTAGTGATCATAATTCATTCAGGAGAATGAACACACATACCAAGTCCCAGGTAACCACTGTTTGGGCACTCTGTGGCTCCTTTCAAATCCATTTTTTCAATTGTTCACTTGATATAATGCTGCAGCTTTTCCCCAGCCACTGGAATTCAGTAATTCCGTTGTCTTCTTAAGGGATATGGTTGAAATTCCTGTAATATCTTTAGGGAAAATTAGCCCAACTAAAGGACAAAGGATTATGTTGAAGATTCTAATTAGGGGAGTGGGCTGAGGAAGTGATCTAGGGAATTAGGGAAGGGGCTGGAGCATTAGAGATCTAGTTCAGCTAAGAATCAGCCATGGTGCAGTGGAAAGAACGCTTTATGTACTCAAAGTGGGGAAATCTGGACTCAAAGCCTGACTCTGATGTTTATTAACTGTGTGACTATGGATAAGTCACTGAACCTTTCTGAGTCTCATTTCTCATCTGTAAATCAATCAACTAACATTTATTAAACACCAGTTATGCACCAGACAGTCTTCTAAGCAATATAAAGAAAGGTAAAAATCAGTGCCTACTGTCAAAAAACTCACAGTCCAAAGAGGGAGACAACATACAAACAACTGTACAAACAAGATATGTGTGGGGTAAATTAGAGTTAATCCAGGAGGGAAGGTGCTAAGATTGAGAACTGGGAAAGGCTTCTTGTAAAAGTCAAAACTTTATCTGAGAAGACTTGAAGGAAGCCAGGGAAGCTAGGAGGCAGAGATGAGGATGGAAAGCATCCCAAGTATGGAGGGTGGCAAATGAAAACTATTTGGAATTAGGAAATAGAGTGTCAAGTTTGAGAAATTGCAAAGAGGCCAGTGTCACGGGATTACAGTGTGTGGAGGTTAGAAGGGCACAAAATAAGAATAGTGGCACTACATCTCTCACAGGGTTATTTTGGGGGAATTGCTTTGCTAACCTTTAAGTGCTATATAGGAATTATTAAAAATGGAAGGAACCTTAAGGAATTATCCCTTCAAATTAACTCATTTTATAGACTGAGGAAACTAAAGTTCTAAGAAATAGAATGACTCTCCCAAGATCATACAGGTAGTAAATAGCTAGAAATTAAACCCATGATCCCTGGCCCTAAGTCAGGTTCTCATTTCCCTATGCTACTCTCTCTCTCTCTCTCTCCATATATATATATATGTACACACATATATATACATATATATAATATATATACACATATACATATAAATACACACATACATACATGTGTATATGTATATATGTATATTTATATGTATATGTATACACACATACATATATGTATACATGGATATGGATATGCCTCTATACTATCCCCTCTAACATTTGGGAAATTGGTAAATTTATTTTGGTAATTTGGTATAATTGGTAAAAAAAAATTACACCAGTAAAATGTGACTGGAATGGATGAATGGAGTAGATCCTCCCATCGCCAACTCATACATGTTGAACTAAAGGAAAGCTTGAAAAAGAATTTGTTAAGTGACTATTATGTGCTAGACATGTGATACAAAATTAATAAAGGGAGGCAATCTCAACCTTCAAACCCCTTAAAATCTGGGGTGGCTAGGTGGCGCAGTGAATAGAGCACCGGACCTGGAGTCAGGAGGACCTGAGTTCAAATCTGACCTCAGACACTTAAGATCTTGGTTTGAATCCTGCCTTCTCAACAGACCAGCTATGTGACTTTGAAAAATCACTTATTTTATATATTACTTTACATGTTCATGAAATCAGAAATATAGCACTTTCACTACCTATCTCAGGAATGTGAGGAGAAAATTAGATTGCATATGAATATAAAAATGGTTTGGGAATTTTAGTTAAGGTTCTGTATAAATATATATGTATGATATAATCTTCCCTCTTTATAATTTTAGCTATTAGCTATCTTTTCATTATCTGCCTCTAAATGTGTCGCTCTTCTCTAAACATGCCTCTAAAAATCATCTCTTCTCGTAAGCACAAATTAGCAGGACTTGTCCACACTTTGACTGTTTGCCTTCATTCTCACCAATTCTTTTTCCTCAATCCACTCTTCATTTCTTCACCTTGCCCCTTTGGCCAGACCCTCACCTTCTCCTCATCAAAAGCAGCAAATCACATAGCATAGCTACATATAGACATATGGCAGGACCAGGGGTTGTAATTTTATCCATCTTGCCTCTCAGTGGCCTTTAAAACACCTTTTGCAAGTTTTTTTTTCTTTTTTAATCCCAAACCATTAGTGTCTTTTCCCATATTACAATTCCATAAAGGACATTTAAAAATTATTCAATTATATCTCAATCTGAGTTCCCATTCACAAGCAAAACTGGAGAATAAAGGCAGCTCAAAGAAGGGTACATTAGAAGGAATTCTCATAGAAATGCAAAATCATAGCTCTAAAGCCAAAAGCAACCTTAAGAATCTTGTAGTCCAACCTCCTCATCATACAGATAAGGAACTGAAACCCCCAGAGATAAATTCCTTGCCCAAGGGTCATATAATTGGGACCACAGAATTTAGATCTAAAGCTAAAATGGATATCTCAGAGGCCATATACTCCAATTTCCTTATTTTACAGAAATGAAAAATGATGAACATGGAGGTTAAGTGGCCTATCCAAGGTCACATAGTTACCAAGTTGTCAGGGGTCAGATTTGAATCTCAGTCTTTAGACAGCAGAGACAGTGGATATTCCATGCACCATGATGCCTTCTAGTTAGACTGGATGACCTCGGGTACCTGACTTCCAAAATCCCCTCTTCAACTTATAATTGGCTGATGAACAACGAAATAACTGTGTAAAAAAAGGACTGTTTCATGAATTAGAATCTGCAAAACACTTCCAATTTCCATGTATGTATGCCCTTCAAAGAGAACTCTCAAAGCATCTCTTGTATTATGCATTTCTCTTTCAAAAGAACAGCATGATTTCTTTTAAGGCATATCCTTTTGCATCATCTGTTGCCATGGTGATTTTTTTCCTGATCCCAACATGTGTTCTTACATTGTCTTTAATTTAGGTAGATTATAACACAATGAGCAGCCCAAACTCCCACCTGGAACTTTACATCTGTACTTTATGGTGGCATCTTTTTCTGTGTGAATGGTTTCTTGGTGTGTGTGTGTGTGTGTGTGTGTGTGTGTGTGTGTGTGTGTGTGTGTGTGTGTTCTAAACTTTCCATTGACTTGCTAGGGCTAACGACAACATTTGTCCATGTGCCCCTGATGTTCACAAAGAGAATTCTTCTCACCCCCATCAAGTGGAAATAATGATAGCCCTCAAAGGAAGCCATGAAAATGAGGACTGACAAAGCAGAGAGAAAATGAACACTTTTTTTTTGGAGTTTCAGTTACTCTTTCAAGTCAGGCATGTATAACACTTTGTCCAGTATAAATGGTAATTACTTAAATATCTAAAAGAGGAATCATTCATTTATTTCTCATTCCACCCAATAACTATGTATAAAATATATCCAAATTAGTGAGATGTTTCAATGTATAGTGTGCTGGACTTGGAGTCAGGAAGACCTGAATTCAAACCCTCCCTTACACATTTACTAGCTGTGTGACCCTGGATAAGTCATTTACCTTCTGTTTTTCTCAGTTTCCTCACCTGTAAATTAGGCATGATAATAGCACATACCTCTTAGGATTGTTGCAAAGATAAAAATAAGATAATACTCATAAAGCACTTTGCAAGCCTTATTCTAAAGTGCTTGTTGTTGCTGTTATATCATCATCATCAGTCTCAGTGATGTAGAGGGAAAACATTTACCTTGGGGTTAGTTAAACTGCATTCTAATCCAAATTCTGACCCATACTAGCATATAATTTTGGCCATGTAACTTCAGTTCGGTTGGATTTAGTATCCTTATCAGCAAATTGAGATGCATGAATTAAATCAATTAATCAATCAATCAGCCAACAGACATTTATATTTGTGCCTAATATGTGCCAAGCACTGTCCTATACCCTGTGTCCTATACAAATATAATGAAGAAGAATTCACTGCTGAGCAGGAGCTATATTCCAACGATAATGTGAGGCCCCTTGCAGTTCTAAATTTATGATTCTATGATTGTGTAATACTTAATGAGAGTTAGTAGATAGTTGGTTAGATATGCAGTTAGTTAGTGATAGCTACTATTTATATAGCACCTACTGTGTTCCAGGCATTGTGCAAAGGGCTTTATTCTCACTACAACCCTGGGAAGGAGGTATTACTAACATCCTTATTTTACAGTTGAAGAAATGGAGGCAAACAGAGATTATGTGACTTGCCCAGGGTTATGTAGCTAGCAAGTGTCTGAGGCTGGATTTGAACTCAGGCATTCCTGACTCCAGGCCCAACACTCTATATCCATTGAACCATTTAGCTGCCTGTTATTATGACTCCAAAGCGCTATAAGACATCTGAGTAGGACTAGATTGTTTGTGGCTTGGGAGGATCTGGGAAAGTTTCATTTAGGAGACGGCAACTAGGATGGCGGGTGGAGGAAAGCAGTACATTATAGGAAATGGGGCGTGTGAGAATAAATTCACAGAGGAGGAAAGGGGAGGACAAGTTTAGGTGTCCATTTTGTCACAATCTTAATTACAGAAAGTAAAGGACTGAGATAAGATAGAAAGGTTGGTTGGAACTAGGCTAGTCAGGGCCCTACATGCCAGACTAAGGAGGGACACAGACTGTTCAGTAGGTAATTGAGAGGAAGTCATTAATATAATAAGGAGTTTTTTAGTAGATCAGAAATAACATCAGAGATTTGAAAGCTTACTCTGACAACAGTGTTTAGGATGGATAGGAAGAAGAAAAGACTGGAGGCAAGAAGATATTGGGAGGCTCTTTTAATGGCCCAAGTTTGACATACTAAAGGTCTTGATGATGAAAACAGCAGTTAGAATGAAAAGGAAAGGATGGACATAAGGGGTTTTGAACCGGTAATTGGGAAGATTATCAATAGCAATAAGGAAGCTTGGAGGAGGGGGAAGTTTAGGAACAAGAAAGGATGAGTTTGGATTTGGGTTTGGACATTGAGATTCAGTGCTAGAGTGGCATTGAAGTGATATATACAAGAGGCAATGACCAAAGTCTTCCATAATTGGGCTTCCTTCCCATCACCATGCCCTGTAGATTTTGCCCATCAGAGAAGATAAGAGAACAAATAAAATGGCAAGGTGAGAGGGGAAGAGTTGGGTGAATAATTTTCATCCACACAAAATGTAGAATGAAAGGAAAGCCCACTGAAAACAAAAACAATCTGTTCCTACTACTTCTGACCCATCTCACCCTGAGCTTAATGGATGTCCTTGTTTCTTTCCCTTTTTTGATAATTATTTTTTGTTATTAAAATTCTTTACAAGTGAAGGAAGGAATTTGATTCAGCTGATTTTCATATAAAGCATTAATGTAATAATTATAATGGTAGTGGTGGGGAATCCCACTGCCACTTCCTACATACTTCTCCCTAGCTTATTCAAGCTCTGTGCTTTATTTGCTTAAGCCACTGGACAGGGTCTATGTCTTGTGTCGCAATTTCTATTCCATAGGGACAGTAGCACACTGGTGGAAATCTATAAAGGAGACAGACAGAAACAGAAAGAGATAAAGAGAGCTCTTTTACTGGCAAAGAAAAACAATCCAGGACTTAGAGCAAGTTCTGCCAGAGCAGCCCTTCCATCTGAGACTATAAATTATATCCTGAGTTTATGTGTGTGTGTATGTGTATGTTTGTGTGTGTGTGTGTGTGTGTGTGTGTGTGTGTACCTACACACACAACTAATCAGGTTGGAAAGTTATCTGCTGGCTGTTTGTCCTTCATTTCCAAAGAGAATCAATGACCTCACAGGGTGATGTTTTGACTTGCTCATGAATTAGATTTCAGTATGGCAAAGCTGTGCAAAGTTGTCAGCCTCACTCTCTCTTCCAGAATCATCAAAATCCAGTGGCAGGATAAAAATCAGGATGACTGGTGATGGCCCTGGGTGCAGTGGGTGACCTTGATATCTTTGATGTCTTGACCAACCTCTAAGCACTCCACAGCACCAACTTCAGCAGCCTTCATGGCCCTTGGAACATATCATTTTCATCTACCCATTCTGAGTCTTCAACCTGCTTGGGGTAGACATTTTCCTAACTCACTGATGGGTTTGAGGCCTTTTGGTCATGCTCAGCCTGGTTTAGCCTGTCTGCAGTGATGATTTTTAACCAAGATGTGGCCACTGTGCATGTTACAGCTTCTTGGAGCCACAGATGAAAGCTGGATAACAAGACGGACACCAAAGGCAGGTGAGCAGCTCAGAAAAGGGCTCAGCAGAGGTGCCAGACATTCCTTAACTCCCTATACACTGTGTTTGGAGGCTCAGGTTATGATGAGTGTCTAAATTGATGCCTAATTTACACACACACACACACACACACACACACGCACAGTTTGTATTATACCTACATACACAGATATACACACTTTCCCTCCTATTTATCAATCAGGAGAAGGAGGTATAAGGGAAAAATATTCCACCATCTTGTCTCTGGGCCTCTACAGGCGACTTATAAGGTCCCAGGAGTTGCTTTTAGGGCCCCAAGCTGAGACAAAAATAGACATATCATCATGGAACTGGAAGAGATTTCAAAGATCATCTAGCTTAATCCCCTCATTTTACAAATGGAGTGAGACCTAGAGAAAGGAAAGGACTTTTCTAAGGTCTCACATACAGGTTATAAGAATCGAATAGAGAATCAAACCCAGTTACTCTGACTCCAAATCCAGCATTCTTTCCACTTTACCCTTCTGCTTCCTAGATAAATATTTTAGGGATACTGAAAGGGTTCCCCCTGCCTCCCAATATATGGACTCATGCCTAAAAATGTCATCATTCAAATTTTATACTCAAAAATCTGAACTAAACTAAAGTTGTTTAATGATAATAACCTAGAAGCTTTAGAAAGTTTGGAAATAAGAGAAGTTTAGAAACTGCTCCTCCTTTTCTTATTTCTGTAAACATGAGGAACAATATGGTAGAACATTGTATATATTGTTAATTTTGGTTGATGTCAAGTTGGTTTAAATAAAGTGCTTTTGTCTCCCTTTGAAAAATTCTTCTTTATATGGGATGGCTTGCTAAGTAGGAAAGGGAGAGGGATATATTCTGAAGATGATATGAAAACAAAACATATCAATTAAAAAATTTTAGAGACCTTTAACTTTATTAGCCTATTAAAAGCCCTGAATATGGTAACATTTTAAGTTATTATCAATCATTTGCAACTTAAAATGTATGAACAGTGTCCTAAGAGAAGACAGATTTTTATGACAAGAGAATTAAGAACATAATAAAATTTTAAAAATTTAAAAATGAAAACTTTACAAAATTAATTAATTTTAAAAAAGAGAATTAAGAGCATAAAAACACTGGCTAGAAGGAGATGAGAGGAAAGAGGCTTACTGAGGGAAGATAAAAGGAGTCAGGGGAAAATGAAGATTGAAAATGTCTGGGACCAACATAGACAAATACAGACCCTAGTCATAACCTTACCCTCCAACCAGAAGATAACTTTCCAACTTGGTTAGTAGTAGATTTTTTTTCCAATTCTGGATTTCTAAATTTCGGTAAATTAAATCCAGTCAACATATGGAATGTTTGCTTTCCCAGGCATCAACTAGCCCCTAATGGGGTTAAATGCTTACGGAATTTCATTCATTCTTCTGGGTTAGTGATTTATCATTTAGTGAACTGAAATAACTTTTTTTGCAATAATTGGCTTGTTAATAATATTCTCTCTCTTTTTTTTGTTTTTGGAGGGGAGAAGGCAGGCAGTTGGGGTTAAGTGACTTGCCCAAGGTCACACAGCTAGTAAGTGTTAAGTGTCTGAGGCCGGATTTGAACTCAGGTCCTTCTGACTCCAGGGTTGGTGCTCTGTTCACTGTGCCATCTAGCAGCCCCAATAATATATTTTTATTGTGAAACTGAGAGCAATGGATTTGGAATTAAAGGATTTGTGTTCAAATCCTACTTCACTCACTTCCTACTTGTTTGATCTTGGATCAGTCACTTAAAATTTTTGTGCCTTAGTTTTCTCATCCACAAAATGATGGAGTTGGACTAGATGGTCCCTTCTAGCTACAAATCCATGATCACAATATACACAGGATGTAGCTTGATAACATGATAAAATGTAGTTTAAGGGGAAAACCTAAGCTCTGTAAGAATGAATGTATCTTCCTCAGTAAGACTGACTTTACTTTCATAGTGTGCCCTAGGCACTAAAGAGAGCTTCACTTGTAGGGCTGAAATATATAGCCTTCCTTCTCACCTTGGGATCCAATAATTTTCGGCTTTGTGAGGACAGGATATTATCAATAGTCTAAGTTCTTGTTGGATCCCATTTAGAGTTTATAATCATATTCAGTCCTGACCTCCCTCTTCCTTGTCCCTGTTGCATCCCCTCCCAACACCATTCCCCATTCACTGCTGTTCTGCCCAGGCCCCATCTACACACACATACACCACCTTCAATGTCAATGCCTGGCTTGTGAATCCAGTTTTTCAGGGAGATTCTTCCAAGCTGTCAGTCTAACAAAAAACTAATAACCAGCCTGTATTACATGTTGGTGATGTGACAATGGTACTGATGCTGTTGCTTTGGGAGAACAACGGCAGTGTTTCTTTGATTGCTTGTGGGAGCACTTGATGGCAGAAATATAATTCCATTTATTAGAAGCCGACGGCTTTATAAAAATGTGTGAAGCAACAGTCGCTAGAGGCAAAGCTGAAGAGTCTAATGAGGCCATGGGAGCTGGGCTGTAGAGAAGGCAAGGCATTACAACTGGTCCTGTTTGCATGTCTTTTTAGACACAGATCAATCAGAACCTTCAAATCAGATTATCTCAGCCCATCGCAGCGAGCCTTTTTCATCTGAAATTAATGATGACTTTGCTTTTAACAAGGAAAAGGAAGAGATGGAAAAGGAGTGTGCGATACCAAGACATTAATCAGAAGTCCAAAAGAGAACACAGCCTCTTTTAAAGGAGGAAAAATAAGTGATCAAAACATTTTAGGGCATCATATGGTTCATCCAGGATTAATAAGTAATGAGGAATTTTCTAGATAACTAAAATTTCAAAAAAGAAAAACTTAAGCATTTTTAAAAGAACTCTTTCTACTGTGTGACATACAGGCAATTCACAGTAAAAAAAAAAATAAAATACTAAATTTGAAGTTATAGGCTGTCTCTACCTGTGTAGACCTCTCTGGTCCTCAGTTTCCTCATCTGTCAAATGAGGAGGTTGGGCCATCCAGCTACAAATCTTTGATTCTATTATCTCTGCCTTCTTAAACTATGAGTCACCATCGCATCTATAATATATAGTCTTAGAGAATTTCCTGAGGCTTACAGGGGTTAGTGGAGATGCTTGAGGTCACATATTTAAGAGTCAGAGATAGGATTTCAGGCCACATCTTCCTGACAGTCTCTCCAGTAACCTCATCCAACATCCCTCTTCAACAAAGGAGGGAGGGATGGGAGAAACTGAACCTTTCCTTATTGAATCAGGGTCTTTATTATCATGTAATTCTGGATATCTTCTTGATGGCAGGGACTGTGTCTTATTTAAATGTTTCTCCTCTTTCTCTGGTCACAGTGTATTATATATAAGGTACTTTAATAAATATTTGTAATTTTTCATTTTGGAATTTTTATGAACATTCATTGCTGTGCAACTTTGTTCAGTCACTACAGTCATGTCTGACGCTTCATGACCCCATTTGGGGTTTCTTCTCCAGCTCATTTTACAGATGAGGAAACTGAGGCAAACAGGGTTAAGTGACGTGCCCAGGATTGCACAGTTAATAAGTGTCTAAGACCATATTTGAAGTCAGGAACATGAGTAGTATAATTCCATCTCTCTATCTTTTTGGTTTTGTTTTTGCCTTCTCTCTTAATGGTAGGATATCAGTCATCATTTAAGCTTACCCGACAATCCCCTTTACCCTTCTAATTTATTATATCCAATTTGATATGGCCTAGGAAACCAGATAACTAACCTTATTAAAAACCCAAATCCCTTTCATGCAGTGTTTTCATGGCAAAATAAACAAACAAAACCTTTCAACTTTAGGTCTTAGTTTACAGCCACCTGAAGGCTTACCTCCAGATAAGTGAGATATCACCATATGTATTTTTATATGAACAATGCCAACTCTCCCGGTGTAAGTGTAGATCATTGTAATAGGTATCTTTCCCCTCTGGCTGCCTCTGAACAAAGTCATATTAACCCCAGAAGTCAATTAAGCATTTACCTGGCAACGTGTGTCATAAACTGTACTTTTTTTAAAAAATGAAATCAGGATGAAGAGAATCAGCAGTAATTTCTTTCTTTGGAATTCTACCAAGTAGACTAGAATGCTGAGATTTATGCTGATTAGAATTTCTGAGATCCTATCACTGTGACCTCAGATTAAAATCACTATTTCCAAGTGTTTTTTTGCAACTATTGCAATTAGGCACACTGTGGCCAGATGGAGCAGTCAACTTTTTCAGTCCTGGTCTGACTTTCTATATAAGAGCTGGATCTTCTGACTTTTTGTCCTTTCCCACAATGTAGTTGTGATGGGTGGGGGTGGGAGGGAAGCTTGGTGGCTCAGTGAATAGAGCACTGGTCCTGGAATTAGGAAGACTTATCCTCCTGACTTCAAATTGAACCTTAGACATGTACCAGCTGTGTGACCCTGGGCTAGTCACTTAATCAGAAGACCCCCAAATGAGGTCAAGAAGAGTCAAACACAACTGAAATGATTGAACACCAATGACCTAGTTGGATGATCCAAAATATTTCACTTAGAGGTAGATTGACAATCTATTCAATAGTTCTAGTTTAAATGAGGTCATATAATTTAAGACAAATATCCATCCAGCTAGGTAGCACTGTGGATAGATTGCCAGGCATGGAATCGAGAAGACACGGGTTCGAATCAAGATTCAGACACTAACTGTAAGGTCCTGGGCAAGTCGCTTAACCTTTGTCTGCCTCAGTTTATTCTTCTGTAAAATGGGGATAATAGCACCTGCCTCTTTAGGCTGTTGTGAGGATAAAATGAGATAATTGTTTATAAATCACTTTGCAAACCTTAAAGCACTATTAAATGTTTTTGTTGTTATTCAGTCATGTTTGATTCTTCATGACCTCATTTGAGGTTTTCATGGCAGAGATAACAGGATTTGTTTTCCTTTTTCTCCTCCAACTCATTTTACAGATGAGGAAACTGGGCAAACAGAGTTAAGTGACTTGCTCAGGATCACACAGCTAGTAAGGGTCTGAGGTTGTATTTGAACTCTGGAAGATGAGTTTTCCTGACTCCAGACCAGGCACTCTATTCACCATACCACCTAGATGCTCTATTAAATGCTAGCTATTGTTATTAGTTAATATCCAGTTATCTCCAGCCCTTCTGTTATAATTAGACTTTGCCATATGTCTGTGAAAACTGGACAATCTACCAACATAATGCCAACAAATTGAACCACTTCCATTTGAATTGTCTTCAGAAGATTCTGAAGATCACCTCGCAGGATAAGACACCAAACTCTAAGGTCCTCTTTCCAGCCGAACTGCCAAGTATTCAAACTGTTCTGCAGAGAGTACAACTCTGATGGGCTGGCCATGTTGTTTGAAAGCCAAATGCACACTTCCCTGAAAGACTATTTTACAGAGAACTCAAACAAGGCAAGCACTCTCAGGGAGATCAGAAGAAGTGGTGCAAGGACACTCTTAAAGTCTCTCTGAAGAACTTTAATATTGATTATGTGACTCATGAGACACTGGAACAAGACCGCCCAGTATGGTGTACCTGCATCAAAGAAGACGCTGTGCTCTATGAGCCAAGCAGAATCACAGTAGCACAAAGGAAACACGAGATGTATAAATCTAGAGACATCTCCATCCCAAATGTTCAAACAGGCTATTTGTGCCTGACCTGTGGTAGAGCCTTCCAAGCTGGTATTGGAATGATCAGCCATGTCAAACACACTGTACCCTGACCCCAACATCCTGATGTCATTGGTCCTCTTTGAGTAGGAAGGATGAACGTCAATAATAACAGTAACTGCTGCCCTCTTAACAGCAATCAAAAGTTGACCTCCTGTCCCAGAAAATCAAAGATCCCCAGGGAGAAATTATGGTCAATCAAATATTTTTCGAACCAAAATAAGGAACTTGGGACACTTCAACATAAATGTGACCTCACTAAGATGGGTGCTACTTCAGGGATGCAGATCTTGGTCCATCCATGCCTTGTATCCTACACAATTCTTGTCCACTTTTTCCATAATTTCGGATGCATAAGGGATATACCCAAAATGCCAGGGGATTTCTCGGACTCCTGATGTTGTATGGATGCCAGTGGAGCACTTGAACTGCCCATATGCTCAAAAGAGAATGGCAATGGAGTCAGAAAACAACTCAGAGGAACTTTTTTATATGTGGGGGGGACAGGGAGAAGAGACATTTAATCCACTTGAGCTCATCTACCTATCCTTATGGCTAATAAATAGAACCTCTAAGCACCTCTATAAACAACCACAGCAATAACAAGAACAATCATCATAGTTAGCATTTATATGGCATTTACTATATGCCTGGCATTGTGCTAAGGGCCTTACAAATTTTATCTCCTATTATTATCCCATTTGACATATGAGGATACTGAGGCAACAAAGGTAAGTGACCTCCCCAGGGGTTACCTTACTAATACAAGTCAGAAGTGGGATTTTAACACAGATCTTCCTAACACCAGGCACTCTCTAGTGTGTCACCTTTCTTTGTTATTGTCATGTCTGACTTCATGATCATGTGTGGGGTTTTCTTGCTAAGATACTGGAGCAGTTTGCCATTTCCTTCTCTAAATCCTCAGGTACCCTGTGCTGGGGTCAAAGGTATACCAGCAAATACCTGCTCATAGCAATTTTGATTAAATTCCAGCTAAAATCACTGATTGGCTTTTAGGGAAAGTCAGAGCCTTCCAGTGATAGAGATGAAGACAAGGATGAATGCTTCATTAATAAATATATTTTAGGCTCTGTGACCTTGGTCCCTTTGATATCATGTCACTCACTGAAGTGACAGTCTACTTCTTCCATGTTAGCACATCTGAGAGAATCCACAGGCACGCACACTCTCTCCCCACCCCATAGCTGCTGTCCTAATTAACATGCTACATTTGCCGTGCAGATTCTGCTAAGAATACAAAGATGGTTCGGCTGTGGGCTAGGGGTGACAAAGAGTCAGCCTCTTTCAGAGTTCTTCCCATTGTCTTTTCTAGTCATTTATTTGTTAGATTCCATTTTACCCTTAACATCAAGCACATCTAATAAGTGTGATTTAATTTTAACAGGATCCCAAGATCTTCAAAGGTGAGCTCTTTATGCATTTGCCGCAAGATTGATCTTTTTCTTTAACTTATAAAAGCAATCTTAGATTTTTCTTTCATATTGGTTCAAAAAATACAAGCAACTCATAAATAATAGAATCACAGACTTAGATTTGGAAGGGATCCTGTTATAGTCTATCAAGTCCAATATATTCTTTAAAAAAATAAAAATAAAAATCATCTGTTACCCTCTTGTATTTGACAAGAGATTTTTCCAGCCTTTCCTTGAAGAGTCATGGCAATGGGAAACCTATGACATTTGGAGACAATCTATTCCATTTTTTGAAACATCTAATGGTTAGACTAAAATGTTTTTTTTTTCCCAACACTGTCTAAATCTGCCTTTCTTCAAATTCTTCCTATTTTTCCTAATTCTTCCTTCTGTGGATATTAGAACATGTCTAATTTCTCACAAGCTAGCCCATCAAATACTTGAAGAGGGCTGACATGTGTTCTTCCCCTTTCTCTTGCCCCCTCCCCCAAACCCAACTGTCATTTTCTCTGGCTAAACATCCTTAGTTCCTTCAATTGATCTTTCTAAGGCATGAACTTGATACCCTTCCCCATTCAGATTTGTTCTCCTCAAAAGTTTAACATTATCCTTCCCAAAAACACAGCACCCAGAACTCAACATAATATTTGAGATTTGGCTTTCTGTGGATAGAGTACAATATGACTATTGACTCCCTCATTTTGGAAAATATATCCTTCTCAATACAGCCTAAAATTACAATAGCTTTCAGGTGAACCACGTTATTGACTTATACATACATACATATATATATATATATATATATATATATATATATATATGGCTTAGAGTCTACTAAAATCATTTTTGGATAAATTTACTACACAATTACATCTTGTCTAGGCTGCTTAGGTGGCACAGTGGATAGAGTACTGACCATGGAGTCAGGAAGATCAGAGTTCAAATATAGCCTCAAATATTCACTATCTGTGGGACCATGGGCAAGTCATTTAACCCTGTTTGCCTTAGTTTACTCATCTGCACAATGAGCTGGGGAAGCAAATGGCAAACCACTCCAATATCTTTGACAAGAAAATCCCAGATGAAGTCACAAAGAGTCAGACACAACTGAAAATGACTAAGCAACAACAGCAACAACAAATAACAATACATCTCCATCTTATAATTGTGAAGTTGATTTTTTAATACAAATGTAAGATTTTTTTCATGAATCCATATTAAAATTATTTTTCTTAGAGTCACATAGTGATCAAAGGGCAGGACTAACCCATCAAGTTCTTTTTGGATCATTATATCATCAAAAGTTATTTATCCCTCTAAGGGTGTGCTGGAGCCAGTTTGAACCAGCTCTTGTGATCACATTTCTGAATTTTTGAAGTAAGCATTTATATCTTGGAAATCAAATTTCCGTGGTGTAAATCAAACTACAAATCAGGGCTTGATTTATTGTTTTGTTGGTTTCATAGACCAAAGGTGCTGGCTCTCATGCCTGAAAAAGATTGTATTATAACTGGAAAGTATTTATCAAAATACATAAAATATAAGTATGATATAAAATATAATAGAACTTTAATATGTGGTTTCTAAGTTAATATGCAGCCTGAAGAGAATCTTATGTACAGGTTTAGTGGGCCCATTTCTATTTTAGTTTGACACCACTGGTGTAGACTTAAGAAAGTGATAGAAAAATATTAATAATGCAGATTATACTTAAAAGTGTGTCATGAAAGCAATGGATGCTTTTTTTTCTTCCAGGGCACCAGTCATTAAACATTTACCAGCATATCATTATGTCTTGTGTCATCTGAAAATTGAATATTTTCCTTGTTATTTATACAAAGGCCCTTCTGCAAGTCTCTCTTGAAAATCATTCCACAGAACTGAAAGAAATAGGTCCAATAAATGTTTGTTGATGGTGCTTAATGATGAAGACTGAGGATGATTGATAATGAATGTTCTTCTTCCTTACCTCTGCCTCTTGGGACCCCTGAATTCCTCCAAGGCTCAGCTCAAGTATGACCTACAAGATGCCATTCCTGACTTCCCATGATACCTCTGCCTCTAAAATTAACATAGGTTTATAGATTTAAAGCCTGAAGAGACCTTGGAAAACCTTGAGGCTAATCCCCTCATTTTATAGATGAAACATCTGTGGCACAGAGTTGTTAAATGATTTGCCTAAGCTTCTGAGGAAGGATTTACACCCAGGTCTTTCTGACACTAATTCCAGCTCCCTATCTACTGTTCCATAACACATTATATTTATTCAATTTTTTTTCAAATTTTCTCCTCTAAATATGTTTTTTTCTCCACTTTTTGAAGGTAAGTTTCTTGAAGGCAAGCACTTTTTTTGTCTTTCTACCCCTAACACCAAGCACAATGACTAGCAGACAGTAGATATTTAATGATTATTTCTTGAATTGAATGGGAGTGTCAGGAGAACCTTGCAAAGCACAGGGAATACTCTTTCCTTTGGGCTCTGCACTTAACCTTTTTCATGAAGAAGTACAAAAAGCACATGATATATTATAAAAAACATTAGATATGGAGTCAAAAGTCCTAGGTCTAAGGAACAGATGTGCTACTTATTATCAGTGTAATCTTGGGCAAATAAGATCATCTACCTCTAAACTTATGACCTTTTATAATTCTGAACTTTAATATGCTCCTCTATAAAATAAGGGACTTAGATTGAATATCATCTAAAGTGCCTTTAAGTTTCAGGTTCTATGTTTCTATGACACAGGACATAATCTGTATTTGTGGATAATATGATAGGAATATGAAGTCCCAGAACACTAACTGTCCTTCCTAAGCATCTATAATCATCTTAAATAACTTTAACATAGCTATCCACTTTGGAAAAACCAAGTAGATGAAGAATGCCTATTATGAAAGCTATAACATGTATCAATTGGATCAATTGGATAACCTAGCACAGCTAATCCCTCAGGGTACTTGACAGATTTTCTGATATCTACAGAATATTTCTTTATACCCTTAAGGTTAGATGTTCTAATTTTCACAAATGACCACTAAGTCTAGTTATTCTGGAAAGAAAAATAGACAAAGAAAAGGAGAAATAAAGGAGCTGCACATTAAAGAAAAAATGGACTAAGAATATTATTATATTATTACAAAAGAAAGGATTATTTTATTTTTCACACATAAAACAAATAGAGAAATATATAAATTATATCACATTGGAGACAGGATAGCAGCAACTACATGAAAACAATATTTATAATATTATGATATAACATATGTATATTATATTATATATTATATGTATAGCATGATGTAATATTATTTATAAATATCAGTGATTAATTTTCTTAACATATTTTAAAAAGCATTTTTGTATACTAGATTTTTGCAGTGAAAAGAGAGAAAAAGAATGGAATGTGATAATCAAAAGAAGTAGAAAGGAGAGAAGAGGATCAATAGATGAAAAGAGATTAAGTAGCTTTTTTTTCAGCCAAGAAACTAGGAATTTATAGACAGAAGAAGTATTAAGGTTAGAGAGTTAAGGGATAGTAAGTCTAACCATCAACTTAGAAAATTTATATGAAGAACAGAGAGTATACTCATACTCTGAGAGGAAATTGATCACACAGAATGAATAACAAGGTTCCCAAGGATTTTTAAATACGGAGATGACGAACTAAAAAACAAAACAAAAATAGTTTGGAATCAGAAAGCCAGGAAAATTAGGCAGAAGAAACAATGTGAATGTTCAGCCATCACATGAAAAATAGGTCAAAAGATGACACTTAAAGAGGAAATGAATTATTCTACTTTCTAAAATAGATAATTCTGAGTTAGTGACATATAGTGGATGGAAAGAAGCAAACTTATAGTATGAGTGAATATTATAGCCCTCTTGCCTGGGAATTAGACAGTGAAACCAGTGGGTAGGAACTTCATATTAATCTATACTTTACAAAGGACTTCACAATTGGATTCTTAACACATAATCAACCACATAATAAGAACATGCTGTCAATTCTAAAATGGTTTAGATAGTTTAAAGAAAATGTACTTTTTTAGAACTCTGCACTGAAGTTTCTATAGGCACTCTACTATGTTTCAATTTCATATGGAGACATAGAACTCCATACTAAACTAAACACTAGGTGGAAGCAATATGGGATTTTTGATTGGTACCTGATAATGACACAATAACATCATCTGTATGGTATATGTGTTAAAAATCTTTCCAACATAGCAGTTATGGCAGATATGTAACCAGGATGGAACAATCAGGACTATATCCAGGGTACTGATATTTGAAGGGTGCAAACATTTCAGATTTAAAAAATATATTAGGGGTGGGTAGGTGGCACAGTGAATAGAGCACCGGCCCTGGAGTCAGGAGGACCTGAGTTCAAATGTGGCCTCAGACACAACACAAAAAGCTAGCTGTGTGATGTTGGGCAAGTCACTTAACCCCAATTGCTCTACCTCCCCCTCTCCAAAAAGCAAACTAGATAGATAGACAGATATAGATAGACAGATATAGATATTAAAGACTGCATTTTTGGCAGCATAGAACTGGAATAAATGTAGATACCCATCAAATGAGGAATGGATAAAATCATTGTGAAACATAAGTGTAATAGAATATTACTACACCATAAGAAATTAGAAGGATGATGAATATAGAAAAGCAGGAGAAGAAATTGATGTAAAAAAAAGTGAACAGAACCAACAATGATGAAAATAGTGTAAATGAAAATAACAACTATTGAAGTTGAATGATTTGAAATTATAATGTGGCCAAGCTTAGCCCCAAAGAAGTCAAGACAATGTGTAGCTTATTAAGCATCTGTGCCAAGAACTGGGAATACAAACAGAAAGATAGTGCCTGCCTGTCCTCAAAGCACTTCCAAGGAGAGATATGAATATGGACCATGATCCATTCATTACAGAGGTATGGTAATATAGATATGGAACATTGTGTAATAGTGGAGTTGGTTGGCATGTAGCTTAATTTTGCTGAATTATGCTTCTTTTTCTGTTTTAAAAATTCTCTATTGTAAGAGATGATTTCTGAGATGCTGAGGGAGAAGGCATATATTTGAAAATGCAGGTGCTATCAAAAATAAACATTTTAAAAGAAAAAAAATCACATCAACAAAACCACAACTGACATTGTCATCAGAACGAAAATTCTATTTAGACAACAAGAAAGTTTAATATTTGTTCTTCTCCCACTAACAGCCACATCACATTTTATTACTTTTTAAAGCGAAATAATTTTGTTTTCTTCTTATGCCACAAATAGTCTAGGGCTTGAGAAATAACGTGGGTTTTTTTCAGCTCTCTGCCTCATTCTCCTGAAACCAAGTGTCTATAGCCAGAAGTTAGAGAGGAGCAGATTTGTGGATGATTCATGAGGTAGAGTGGGATTCAGCTTGGCTTTTCCACTGGCTTTACAGAGCCAAAAAGGAGCCCAAATGGGTTTGCCTTCACACCAAGCAGCTTTCACTAAGCGACACACAGGGAACAGACAAGCAGAAGGCAAAAAGATTGTTGAACATTTTTTCTGAAACATCACCTTTTTCTGAACTGACAAATACCACTGTTATCCTGGATCAATAAACTTTCTTATTAAGGTCCAAAAAATATGGCCAGACCTGGAACACATAGCTTTGAAGATTAAGGAGCTCAGGATGTTGCCATGTAAGATTTATTTAGAAACGGTACCAAGAATTCAGTGACTTAACTTTTTGCAGAAGCCAGAAGTGTATTTGTTTAGAAAAGGAATCTTGGGCTATGTGGAATGATTTCCAATGGAAATGTCTCAAAAGCTGTATTTGTATACCAGGACAACCTGCTTGCCTTTTCTTCCTGCTGAATTGCATTTGAATTGGCTACTGTGAGGACACAATATAAGTGAACTTGATTCCTAAGTAATAACTGCTGGACTTAGTGTAACTCAGGCAATCAAGCCATGCTCCAAAGACTCCTCAAAGATGGAGCATGTCCAGATTGCCCAGGTTACATTAGTTTTTAGCAAAATTGTGGGGAAAGGAAGCATCCCTGGCTCCCTTTGAGTTCCAACTAAAATCCTACCTTCTAAAAGAAGCCTTTCCCAACCCTTCCAATTAATTTCAGTGCCTTCCCTCTTTTAATTATTTCCTATTTATCCTGTAAATAGCTTGCATCTAGTGTATTTATTTGCATGTTATCTCCTCCATTAGATTGCAAGCTCCTAGAGGACATGGATTGTCTTTGGTCTCTTTTTGTATCCCTGATGCTTATCACAGTGTCTGGCTCATAGTAGGCATTTAATAAATGTTTATTGAATGTTCTACATGAGGACACATGTATAACTTCTATGAAATTGCTTGCCTTCTCAGTGATGGGGTAGAAAAGGGAGGGTGGGAAAGAATTTGTAGCTCAAAATTGTAAAAAACAAAACAAGGTTAAAATTGTTTTTACATGTAATTGGGAAAAATAAAATATCTTAAAAAATCTTAAAGCAAAAAAGGAAAAAATAAAAGTGTTTACAGGATGAATTTATTATTGAATGAACTTGAGGTCATTTAGGAAAATTAAATTGGAAAATATTTAGAGATAATAAAAATATCTTAAAAACATATATTACTTTAAGTTTGCAAAATATATTATGTAAATTATCTCATTTGATCCTCACAACAACCATCTGAAACAGTTACAGCAAGCATTTTTACCTCCATTTTTTTTTTTTTTTGCATTTTGGAGGGCAATTGGGGTTAAGTAACTTGCCCAAGGTCACAAGGCTAGGTTTTTGTTTGTCTGTGTTAAGTGTCTGAGCCCAGATCCGAATTCAGGTCCTTCTGACTCCAGGGCCAGCATTCTACTCACTGTGCCACCTAGCCGCCCCTTTTACCTCCATTTTACAAGTTATTTCTGTGCTGAATCTGAGAATCAGAAAAGTTAAGGGACTTTTAGGTTAGTAGTGAGGTGTGAGGTGGAATTCCAACTTCAATCTTTGTGACTCCTAATCTATCTGCCTTCCTACCCTACCACACTACCTTCTTAATCACTGAGGACATCTAATCAAACTTCCACATTTTATAGATGAGGAAACTAAGGTCTAGTGACATAAATAGCAAGGTCACAAAAATAGTAAATAAAAGTTAGATTCAAAACCATATCCTCATTGGAAATTGAGGGGAAGTCCATCAATTGAGGCAAGGCTGAACAAGTTGTGACATAAGATTGTGATGGAATGGTAAGTACTATTATTCTATAAGAAATGAGAAGCAGGTTGTAATGGAAATGTAAATGTAAAGATCTTCCCTGCCCCTAGGCCCTTTGGTGGGCTTAACAGACCCAGAGAAACTTCCTTGACTTGAAAATATACTCTGCCCCCAATAGGCTGAATGTGTTCACATGGAGCCTGTGGCAGGAGGCTTGGTTTTCAGAAATGCCCATACCTTGATGCTGTGTGATTGGGCAGTGGGTCAAGAGAGTGGTTATATTCTCTGACCCAGGAGAAGGCTATATAATCCCTGATTTGACTAGATGAGACTCTGGGCAGCTGTTGAGAGACCCCTGGTTTGAAAACCCAGATGTTGATGCTTCTCTCTCTGGTAACTGTGATTTGGTATTGATGTAATGTTGGGACAGTTTGGAGGCCTGTCTGCTTGATCTGTTTGTTTCTCTGTCTTGTAAGTTCTGTCTGTATACTTTGAAGTTCGGGGTGCTGACCTTTTTCCCCTGAACTAGGTAAATGATATATGTTTGATTGATTAAAGTAAGCTTGTTACCCATTTTGAGTTGCTTTCCTTTAGAAACAGATCTAAGAACCTGTGTTGGCAGCCACCTTGGAGATGTTGGGGTGCTTGCTGCTACACAGGTTGATCTCAAAAAAAACCTGGGAAGACTTATTCGAACTGATACAAGGTGAAGTGAGCAGAACCAAGAGAACATTGTATATAGGAACAGCAATACTGTATGGTGATCAACTAAGAATGATTTAATTATTCTCAGCAATACAATGATCCAAGACAAAGGACTCATGATGAAATAATGTTATCCACCTCCAGAGAAAGAACTGATGGAGTATGAGTGACGATCAAAGTTCATTATTTTTCACTTTCTTGATTTTTTTTCATGTTTCTTTTTTTTGGTCTGTGTTTTCTTTCACAACAGAACAAAGGCAGGGGGTAGAGGAGGGAGGGAGGAAAGGAATTTGGAACTCAAATTTTTTTAAATATTAAAAATTATTTTTACATTGGTAAAATTGGTAAAAAATAAAAATATTATTTAAGAATAAAACAGTTCCTCTGATTCTGGAGGAATCTTTTATACCACACTGTGCAAAGGAGCAGAAGTTCTACCTGGGTAATTTTTCAGAGGTTTCCATGAAGGTTAGTCCAGAAAATTACACCAAGGTCTACCAAAGACTTGTAGTCAAAAAAGTTTATATGAGTGACTAACTAAAACCTCCCTTGTGGTCATTTACAATCCATTCAATGCAGATGAATGGTTTCTAGCTACCTTCTACCTTTTCATTGAAAGTCATTATTCAAAATCACTTCTTTCTAGTTATTAAGATACCAACTATTTTAGTCATTCTACATTGATACTACAAGATAATTTTGTGACCTTGGACAAGACACATCACCACCCCAGGCCTCAGTTTCCTCCACTGTAAAGTGAAGGACTTGGATCAGATAATCTTTAATGTCTCTTCCAGCTAACAGTCTATGATCATAAATCATGGAAAACTTTTTGAGTTGCCACAGATCTAGTGATTCAGTAAAAACAAAAACAAAATGTTGCATTATCTCCTCTAAAAACTGATTTGGGAAATCCTGGTAATTTTGCTGAATGATTTCAGTTGTACTAAGTCAAAAGAAAAAAAAAATTTACCCAAACTCTTAACCCCTTTACATACTTAGAAATAAAAAGGGATGTCACAATTGGAAATACTTAAGTTATAATTGTTTAAAATTATTACTAGTAGCATCTTAGCAATATTAGGAGATTAATAAATATTTGTTGAATTGAATTATTTCCAGCCAACAAGCATTTTGTCAAGTGTTTATGATACTCTAGGCACTATGCTAAGGGTATGAGATTCAGAGAAAGGTGCAGTCACTGACCTGCACCCAAGGAGCTCATTTTCAAATGTGGGAAACATCACGTAAATAACCATGTACACACAAGAGTAGATGAAACATAATCTAAGTGGTTTTTTTTCCCCACAGTAGCACTATGAGAGAAATTGTGTATATATTATTAATTAGCCTAATTTTCTTTGAACCAAATCAGTGATGTCATCATTATAGAAAGTTCCTGGCAAAGAACTTTTACTATTAATTTGAGTTAGCACCTTTCTTCATTTTTTAGTCTTTGAGAGTGGCCTAAAGCACTGAGAGTTTGAGTGATTTGTCCAAAGGCCAGGATAGCCAGCACATATCAAAGGTGGAACTTGACCTGAGGACGTTCTGTCTCCCAACTATGTGGCACTATGGTTGTCCCGCTGGGCATGGAGTAACGAAGACCTGAATTCATATTCATCTACAGATATTTGCTGGCTGTATTGCCCCGAGCAAACCACTTAACTTCCATTTGTTTCAGTTTCTTCATCTGTAAAATGGGGATAATAATGGAACATACTTCCCAAAGATGTCATAAACTTAAAATTTCTGAAGCATTTCCCAAATCTTTTTTTAAATTTATTTACTATTAGTTTACAACATTCGATTCCACAAGTTTTTGAGTTCCAAATTTTCACCGCACCCTCCCCCCTTTCCTCCCCATGGCAGCATGCAATGCAATATAAATTCTACATATTCCTTCACATTAAACATTAGTCACATTGTAAAGAATGATAGCCAATGGAATGAATAATGAGAAAGGAGAAACAAAACAAAATAAAACAAAAAGAGAGAAAGTAGTTTGCTTCAATCTGCATTCAGACTCTGTAATTCTTTCTCTGGATGTGGATAGCCTTGTCCATCATGAGTCCTTTGGAGTTGTCTTATAACCCTTCACTGCCACAGAGCATTTCACAAATTTTAAAGTGCTGTATAAGCATTATTACGACTACTATCCCAAGCTAACTCTCGCTCCACTATCTCACAATGCTTCTCATGCCCATTTTATAAAGACACAGGAGCTTGCTTTCTTCATCTGTACAATGAGGAAAATAACACCAAAATCCTTACAAAAATGAGCTCCTTTTAAGCCATATCTCCTGTGAACGCAATCCAGTTAGCATAGTATATTATCCTGAGCAAACCAATATCAAGAGGTTTAAATGTTCTTTTAAAGCAAGTTGCCCCAAATTTGTTCACATCTATTTGGGGACCTTCGTATTTCTTAAGGCAATCCTATATACTTTATTGCACTGGTGTTTTGTTTTTTTTCTAGGACAAAATTAGAAGCTACTCCCAAAAGATCAGGCATGCATGTCTGAACTTGTACAGCCACATGAAGCAATACCTTCCCTTCTGGATTTGTACATAACACTGATAATGAATCATGTTAACTTTTGCTACAGTAAGCATAAAATGTCAATCCATTAATCAGTAAATGCTTTTTGAGTACCTAATATTTGCTCACAGAAGGGATGGAGACAAGAGGCAACAGAAGCATGTCAGTATAAAAGGATCAGAGTTCAAGGGGCACTCAATTAATCAACAAACATTTATTAAATGCCTACTGTGTGGTTATGCAGTGTGCTAGGACCTGAATATACAGACAAAATTGGCTTTAAGAGCTTGCATTATTCTTAGGAGAGACAAAATGTTCACAAAGATGCACACACACATGTGCACACAGATACACGGTGATGGTGGAAAGGGGGAGTGCACATTAACAACTAAGGGAGTCAGAAAGAGATCCTTGGGGCGGCTAGGTGGCGCAGTGAGTAGAGAGTCGGCCCTGGAGTCAGAAGGCCCTGAGTTCGGATCCCGCCTCAGACACTTAACACACACACAAACAAAAACCTAGCCTTGTGACCTTGGGCAAGTTACTTAACCCCAACCGCCCTCCAAAAAGCAAAAAAAAAAAAAAGACATCCTTGTAGGAGGTGACATGAACTGAGTTTCGAAGGGAATTAGAATAAGAATTCTAAGAGGCAGAGGTGAGTGGAGAGAGCAGGCACAAGAGCCTGTTTGTTCAAAGGTGGAGACAAGAGATTGGCGAGGGTGTGTGGGGAGAAGCAAGAAGACCAGATTGGTTGGATACAGACTGCATGAAAAGGAGTAATTTGTAATTAGCCTGCAAAAATAACCTGAAGCCAGATTGTGAAGGGACAGAGGAAGAGATGGACATCTAGGTTAAGCAGAAAGTTCAGAAAAATGGTTGGAATTTCACAAGGAGTTTGAAATAGTTTGTGGCCTGCTGAGACTCCAAGACACGATATTCCTAAGTACTTGTGGTCATCCCTACCTTCCTGCTTTACCTAAGTTAACTTTAACTGAACAGCCTATAACCCAGACAATCCCTGCCCACCAGCAATGAGTCCAAAATCAGTGTTCCACTCCCCAACAGGTACATGCTCCTAAATCATTGTAACTTGTCTCAGGTTTGCAATCTAAGTATTTTCAAGAATTCTTCACTGTCGCTCCATCCAACAATCAGTTGTCCCATCTTGCTATTCTATCTTCATGGCATATCTCTTCTTTTCAGGCTTAGACTAAACTCCTGATTGTTGTTTCTTAATGGGGAGAGTCTCCTAAGCTTTATATCTAAGGCTTGATCCCCTTCCTACCAAATGCCGGTCCCACAATGAACATACACAGCAAATAGGAAAAAAACACATTTATGTAAGTCCATAACAAAACAGAAATCAAAAGAAGTACACACTTGAGAATATATATCAGGCAATACAAACTGGAATGAACTCTCCCTTTGGAAGTGAGATAACTCAGTTCAACCAAGAGTCCCTGATCTCTTCCAAGGGGAAATTCCACAAAGTCACTCGTGTAGCAAGCTGGGGATAGGGATAGCATAAAGACTGCCAGCACTTCTCATGTTGGCTTCTTCCCAGAGTTTTTCTCTCCCTTCAGTGACTTGAAGAGAGGTTGGAATCATGCTTTTTCTGTCTCAAAGCTAGAAGTTAGAAGAACCAAAAGAGAGCAGATCTCTCATCTCTCCTGCTGCCACCAACTCCACCCCACTTCTCACATAAATATGGGGCATTAAATAATTAATCCCTACCAATGAAGAGAGAGTCCCATACAACTGACCCTTTGAGCCAAGGGCTACAATTATATATGTGTGTTTATTGATTTTACCTTTATATTTTATATGTATTTATGTGTGACCATTATCCTCCCTGTTAAAATATATTCACTTTTTTACAAGTAGAGATTATTTAATTCTTTGTATTTGTGCCCCCAGTGTGTCACACAGTGCCTAAACACTTCATAAATACTTGTTGATCAATTGGCTAATTGACTATTATGTATATTGAGGGAGGGAAGTGGTTTCTAGGCTAGATGAGGTCCTGCTGATAATAATAACAGACTCTGGCTTAGTATTTTTTCTTAAGTTTACATTCACCTTGTCATGTGATCTTTATAACCATGTGAGGAGGAGAGATGGAACAAGTATTACTATCTCCACTTTACAACTGTAGATGAAAACTGAGACCCAGTGAAAATAAATGGTATCTAAAAATCACATGGCTAGTAATTAGAATAACCACATTCAGCTCCAGGTCTTCTGACTTTAAGTTCAGTGCTCTTTCCGCTGAATCAGGAAAGTATACCTGAATGCTATATATGATGCTGTTTATTGCACATGCTGGATTGGGGGAAAAATTGTCTTAGAGATGATGGCTTGGATATGTGACTTCCTGGGGGAAAAAAAATGCAGATGATCTCTGATGGGAGATTAGAAGCACCAGATAGTAGGAACATTCAGGAGGCTCTGAGAAGGGCAGCTTAATTTAGAATTGGGCAATGGATTAAGGGTACAGAGAAAAATGAAACCTTGATTTCTTAGATCTTAGGAGAAATGGTGAGACATAATCATGGTCTATAGTGGAAGTAGAGTACATAAGCATGAAAAGTCAGTTAAATCAATCAAATTAGCCTGCCATTTGCAATTTTTTTTCCTCTTAGAAAAACTCTACGGCTCATACCCAAGTCATGGTGAGTCAAAGGTGCCCTAGCAATCAACTTGTCCAACCCCATTAAATTACAGATGAAGAAGCTAAGATTCAGTGAAATTATTTGACTTGCCCAGAAGTATGTTGTTTTGTTGTTCAGTCATTCAGTCATATTTGACTGAATGGGATTGGTTTGAATAAAAATAATAGGGCAATGTAAGCATAAGAAAAGAATAAAATGTTGAAAAACTGTTTGTACATGTTTCATCTTTTGTGTAACACAGTTAAAGCTGTAGTGATTATATTATTTTCCAAATTAACACACAAAATGCAAGTTATAACCAATCAGTGGTCAAGTCTGTCAACAAGTCTTAACAAGAAAGTGTTGGCAGGAAAGCATGTAGCATTGTCAGGAAGTTCAGTATGCATCACAGGAACATGTGCATGTAATGACTTGTTTACAATATAATACTATACAGTTACATAATGCAATATTGTCTCATCAAAATTTCAAGGGGGGTGGAACCCCCACAAATTTACAATAAATTATTAAATCTAAGATGTGTCATTTAAAAAAAGATATATTTCTAAAAAATGACACAAATTTCAAAAAACTGTTAAAAGTAGCTTTCCAGGGGGGGCAATGAGTAATTTTTTTTTTGAAATGGGGGTGGTAAGCCAAATAAATTTGGGAACCTCTGCTTTAAATCCTCATCAAGTTAAATTCTCATCCATATCACGTCCCAATAACTTACTTATTTTTGCTATATGTAGCTGGTATCCAGTGATACACAGACAAATGTTAACAAATAACTCTTCAGAACAAAAATAAAATGTAGTAATGGAACACTTTTACATTTAATCTGATTGTTAATATTTTCTGTATGACTTTTTTAAGTGTAGACAATCAACAAAATAATACATCAATCCTGTTTTGTAGTGTTTGCCAACTTCTGAGGTGCCAATAACTTACACTGAAGATTTAACAGTTGGCTATGGAATGTAAGTACTGACTGGTTCCATCATACTCCTGCTTGTCTCTTAAGACTCTCCTGGTAAAACTGGTTTATTCATGTAAAATTGGCAGCATAGACATTCACTGCTTTAGCGTACAGGGTCAGGGCCAGGCACCTTAGGAAAAATAAAAGAGGACTTGGAGATTGCCATCCTATAACCCACTAACTCCTATTATCCTCTGGGTTACAATAGTGGAAAATAATCTAAGCAATCAGTAGTCAGTGCCTGTGCAGAAGTTTCCATCAGGTGTCTGCCTTAGGAGCCTTTCTTTCATACAGTGGATGTTTTTTGGTTTTGTTTGTTTTGTTTTTATAAATGGAAAAGTGGGGAAAAAAAACACTGGCTCTTGGGCCAAAGAATATGGGTTGAAATCCCACTTCTAACACTGTCTATGCATGACCTTGGGGGAACCATTTAATTTTCTTAAACCTCAGTTTCCTCATCTGTAAAATGGGGGGGGGGGAGGGATGATCATAGAAAAATACTCAAATACCAACATTTATACTGGATGGCAGCTAAGCTCCTTTTCAGCGACACCACAGCTGGACATGCTGGACACCAACCCTGATATAGTGCAGTCGTTTAGGTTGTCTTTGAGCATGAAGGAAAAACAAACAGCAGCAAATGACGATCCCAAGTTACTTTAAACCCCTCTGGCTCTTAGTTTCTTCTGCTGTAAAATGAAGCAGTTATAGGAGGTCTCTGGGGTCTCTTCTAGCTCTAAATTTATGTCCCTATGATCTTATGCATCCGCTGGGTCCACAGAATGATATTAAATACTGCTGCTGCTCTTCAGTCATATCTGACACTTTGTGACCCCATTTGGGGTTTTCTTGGCAAAGATACTAGAGGGGTTTGCCTTTCCTTCTCCAACTCATTTTACAAATGAAGAAATGGAGACAAAAGGGACTAAGTGACTTGCCCAGGGTCACACAGCTAGCAAATGTCTGAGGCTGAACTTGAACTCAGGTCTTCATGACTCCCCTAGAGCTTTATATACTGTGCCCCTTAGCTGCCTAATCACAACATGAACCGAAGCCATGATTATTATTCCTAAGGATCTGATACACTACAGCCCAAACACAATAAAAAGGCAACAGCTCTTCAAAGAGCAACATATTATACAAGCTGTAAATTTAATAATCGAGTAATTGTCTGGGGGGATACAGACTAAGGTTAAGGGAGCCATCAGTCAAGAGCAGTTAAATCAGAAAAGGCCTCCTGAAGAAAGGAACTTCATGGTATGGCTTTGAAGGAAAGTTAATGAGTTGATAGAAATAGAGATAAAGAAAGCGGCATATACCTTCCCACCTAGGTGTCCACAAAGACTCATCTTAAAGGGATAAACACAAACCATGCATGACTCCAAGTAATTTCAGCAGCCTCGGGTAGTTGCAGATCTCAAGAAAATAAAGGGACTTGGGTAATGCCTTACGACAACAGACCATGTAGACCAAAGCAGAAGAAATCTATGAGCCAAGGTCTTCCAGGGTGTGCTTTAAAAACTACACATTATGTGCAAAGCTTTATGGCCTCCTAGGGAGTCCCCATTAAAATAAATGTCATCTGCACTGACTAACAAACTGATAAGACTGAATTATTGATTACATCATGAAGGTTTCCATTTGAAATGTTACATGGGTTAATGCAATAATCGAATCCATTTCCCCAGCATGTTCCCTGCTTTTCTAGCTCAGCTCCAATTTCATCTCTGAAATGTAAAACAGGACATGGTTTTATCTAGGGCCTCTCTCACTCTACATATCCCAGAGCTCTCAGCAGTCATAATAAGCCAGGGCCTGGAAGCCAAGGGATTCAGCTTTCGAGGAGAGCAGGCGCGGTGCCATTTTCCTGCAAAGTAATTTACAAATGGAAATTGGAGGCTGTTGCATGAGAGGGCTTAGCTTCCTGCTGCCTGACAGGTCAGAATTTGCAGTATACAAATCCCTAGCTCTTTTACAATACTTGCACCATTTTTTGTTGGGATGCTGAGTTCACCTGCTATACACTAATGTTTGCTCAGGCAAGGAAGGTGGTGGCAGGGGGATAAGGAAAAGAAGTTCAAGAGCAGAATTAGGAAGACACCAAATGAACTCTTCTTCCATAGCTTGGAGCAATATTCATTCCTAAAATTCTCCCCTTGGCTCCAACCCTCTGCTCACAGAATGACCTTTATCTCCATGATAGCTGGCAACTGCAAAGCAATGATTTAAAGAAAGATGGGCCAAACAGGAGAGGAAATAAATAGCAAGTAAAAGGAACAACTTTCTCCCAAACAGGAAAATAAAATATTAATCAGCAAACAACAATGTAATAAAAATAACCCATTTTGGATAAAGTGATTGCTTTTATTAGTTAAATAAAATATTGGGAAATGAGCTTAAACTTTGTAGGCTTACAGAAAGCATCCTCTAACAGCAGACAAGACAACGGGGAGGAATAATCTATTCCAACATGACTTTCTTCTCCTCTCCTAGATCTCTATATTTTGAAAGTATTGCATTCCGCGTAGCTTGGATATCATGAATATTTGGTATAGAGATATCTATTAAAATAGTCTTAAGTTTTTATAGGTGATTATTACATGAGGCTGATCGTAAGCAATAGTCCAGGCTGTGATAATGATCTGCTACTAGTAGAGTTTATTGACTGAGCTTTCCAGAATATTTTAAGGCCTATTTGTAGTATGGGGATTTATCATCTTTCTGTTCATGAAAGAGAACAAGTTGCTAATGTATAATTTGAGTTACCAGGTCGTATCTTGCCAGGTGTTCAGGGGTCACTAAATTTTCATCATTGTTTTTCCTTTTTACGGAAGGAAACAGTCCACCTCCTTAAAAATGAACAAGACAGAAATGAATAGAGGACAATAATAATCATAGCTCACACATGTCATAATATTATCATATGATGTTATATTATGTAGCATTTATATTGTTAAGGCTTGGAAGTCACTTTATAGATATTATTTTTATAAATATAATTAATTTTGTAAATTTTATAATTTTTTTAAATTTTGAAGTTTATTATGTACCTTTTTCATAATAACCATGTGAGGTAATGTGTTATGATGCCTATTTTAGAGATGAACTAATTGAGGCTCAAAAGACGTAAGTACCTTGCCCACAGACACAGAGTCAGGAAGAAATACTATGGGGAATTCAGAGAAATCCAGAATATTAGAGTTTGAAGGAACATCAGAGCTCACTTAGCTTTACCTTTATCTGATGAAATATATATATATATGTATATATAATAGATATATATATGTATGTGTGTATGTATGTATCCTATAGTATCTCAATAAATAGTATCCTGTCTCCATTTTGCATTCAAATGACCTCAAGTGAGAGGGCACCTACTGCCTCCTGAGTCAGTATTTCCCTCCTGGGGTAGATCTAATTGTTAGGAAGTATTTGCTTTTTTTTATTCTTACATCTATTCTGTTAAATCTGTTAATACTAGTCCTGACCTAATGGGGCTGAGAAAAATAAGTCTCATCTCTCTTACATTTGAACCTATCTCTTTCCCCACAGCTTCCCATTAAATTGGCTCTTGGATAAACTAGAGCTACTCTTATCCCGTCTCACAGAGTGAAGATAGCAGTCAGATTCCTGATACATGAGAAGAACTAGTTTAGCAAATACTAGGAAATACATATTAATGGCCATTTGAATGTCTCTATTTGTAGGTGATAAGATGGTTTACTTAGATATTCCTGAAGAATCAGTGAAGATAGGGGCGGCTAGGTGGCGCAGTGAATAGAGCGCTGGCCCTGGAATCAGAAGGACTTGAGTTCAGAGCCGGCCTCCAACACTTAATCCGCACAAACAAAAAAAACCTAGCCGCCGCGTAACCTTGGGCAAGTTACTTAACCCCAATTGCCCTAAAGGGGAGACTAGGTGGAGCAGTGAGTAAGAGCCCCGGCCTCCAAGTTTGGATGACCCGAGATCAGATCCGGCCTCAGAAAATGAGCACCCACGCATAAATAATGACTAGCCTTGTAACCTTGAGCAAGTTACTTAACCCCAATTGCTTTAAAAAAAAAAAAAAAGAATCAGTGAAGATGATCAATTAACAACTTCAGTTATCATTTTCATTTGAAATGTTACATGGTTAATGCAATAATCGAATCCATTTCCCCAGCATGTTCCTTTTCTAGCTCAGCTCCAATTTCATCTCTGAAATGTAAAACAGGACATAGTTTTATCTTTATCTAGGGGCCCAAGGTTCTCTAGCTATTGCCTAAATACACAGAACTTCCCTATGTGTTTCAAACTCCAAACCCAACCTCTCTAGTGCAATGATCCTTGATCCAGAATTTCACTATCTTCATGCAAATGCACTTTGTGGTCCTAAAAATCTGTCTTGGGTCTTATTAAATAGCATGTTAGAGATGGTTGTAATCTTAGAGATCATTTATTATAATATTATAATGATACTAAGTAGATATGTAAAATTGTCATAAATTATGTATTTTACTTGCCACAAACTCCTACTAAATGCAAGCCCAAGCTCCTTCTGCAGCTCCAGCGAGGACCACAGGAAACTGGTCACCAGAATTGCCAACCTGGAAGTAGAAATCCAGAGTCTGACTAAAGAGTAATTCAGAATTACTGCTGAACATGCTGGACAAATGTTCTCCATCCCAGTGCTCTACAGCTCCTTGGACCAGCATATCTGTCCTATGCAGAAAGTGGAGCTGTCCACCCATCAGGAAGGTGACCTAACCAGCAAAGAGTAATGAAGACAATGGTGGTATCTGCTTTAGCAGTGATGGTGAGGAAGAAGACAAGGAGACAGTAAGGCTTTCAGAGGAGTGACTTCAGGAGTATGAAGAGAGGAAGGTCAAGACTTTGCCATGTCTCCCATCCCTCTGGATGTCAGCCCTGGAAAGATGAAACAAGCATGCAAAGCTGGAGGAGCATCTCCCTTCTTCTATGCAGTTGGACTTATGATCTGGCCAAGCTAAAAGTCAGAATCCACGAACTATAGCATCCAGAAACTATAGATGCAGTATGTACAAGGGTGGACATAAATATCCTAGAGCAGAAAGTCTATGCCCACCAAGTTCAAGATTGCATGCAAAGAAGTTACTTGGGTAATGTCTCAAAATAATAGACAAGTGGACAAAAAAAAAAACAACCAAAAATATCTCTGAGTCGATATTATAACATGTGCTTTTAACATCACACATAATGTGCAAAGCTCCATGGATCCCCAGGGAGTACTCATTACAATAACTGAAGCTTTTAGAGCAGTGGGTGACAGTGGTCAGACTTTTTAGCTTAGGAAGATTATTTCTCCATCTGTGTGAGGGATGGACTAGTGAGAGAAAAGACTGGAAGCAGAAAGACCAATTAGGAACCAATTACAATAGTCCAGATAAAAGATTATGAGGTCCTGAACTAGCACAATGACATCAGAACTGATGTGAGAGATTTTTGTGAAGTTTAATTGAGTTTCATTCAGAGAGAGGATGCCATCATGGATGTAACGTTCCTTTCCTTTAATGTATCACAGAACTGGTCACTGGATAAAGTATCAAGGTTCTCAAAATTAATTAATTATATTTAATTGCATTGCCCTAATTAAAATCATTTCTAATAATATTTTAGTGAATGCAAAACTGATTTAATATTGCTAATTACTTTCCAAATATTAATTCATCTTTATCTCCCTTTTAAATTTCTATTTTGTCCATTTTACAATGAACATAACTATTAGCAGAATAGTACATGTATATAATTTATAAATGTACATGCATATGTTAGAGCGCTTACTCAAATTTTTTTTACTGATAGAGTTGCATGACCAAAACAGTTTTGGAGACAACTGGTCCGGACTATTGGCATTCTTTATCTACTTGGGTTTTTGCTATGTGAATAATCAGAGTAGATTTTTTGAAAGTTCATTGATCTTACGGGGAGGTACTATAGTATTATGGGGACTGCTGTAATTAGCACAATTTCATCTACAAACAAGGGCACATCTTTGTAAATCAAAGCTGGTTCATGTGTTCCTCCTACATCCACATAGATCTCTAAGATGACAATTCCCTTATTCTCTTAATTGGGACTATTTGATTTTTTTTGTCTTCACAATTCCATTTTTGGGAGCTTCCTGATGATCTTGGGCTAACTGATCCCATAGGATTTTAAGCCATTGAATGCTACCTATCATTACTCTGAACCTTTTGAGATCTGTACTAAAATTGAAAGTGTTTATCTGAGTAACCAGACTTTCCTGTCCTTTTCTATCTCAATTCCTAAAATGGAATTGTTACTTCCCACCCTAATCTCACCCTCCATCTCCCAAAGCTCCCATTATTTCTAATTTGAATAACCAGTTCCTTAATGTTAGTCAAAATTGGGTCCAGAATGACAGTTGTTCTGGTCAATTCCTCCACCTTTCGAAGGATGGAATTATCATTAAGCCAAGTCAAGAAAATATCAGTTGTTCTGTTTTTAGCAAAGAGAGTACCAGCAGATGTCTAGATCATTGAAGTCTCCCATCTGTGCCAGGTTTCTAATCTGTTTCCCAAACTCTTCATCTGTTTTTTTTTTTCTTTATCCGGGTAGTTTATTGTATATTCCCATGACACTATGGCTTCTGTTTCTCTCTCCATTAATCTTTAGCCAGCTTTCACCTCTGAAATTCTGAAATTTCTTTATATGAATATATCTTTTCAAAAAAAAAAAATCTGCTTTGCTTCCCTTCTCCTTTGACTTTTATCTGTTTTTTTTTAAATTAAATATCTCTTCTAAAGACACTCTAGTCATGAGTCCCACTCCACAAAGTTCCCATGATAGATCTGAGGTCAAATTTTCCTCCTTTCATTACAGTCTCACATTCACCTTGTTTGATATCCATTCCTTGTATATTTCTAAATAGACACCTGAGGTCATTACTTTTATTACTGACTCCTTTTTTTTAGTTTTTCATGTCCTGTGAATTATTAGATGTCATTAGTGCTATTCTTTATCATGTGCTGTGGCTACTCTTTTGTGTTATCAACCTCAGTAGATACACATAGGCAGACACATGGGGTAGTGGATAGAGTTCTGGACCTTGAGTTATAAAGATTTGAATCTAGCCTCAGACATTGTGTGATCATGAAAAAGTCACTTAGCCTCTGCCTGTCTCAGTTTCCTTGTTTGTAAAACATGGATAATAGTAGCACCTACCTTCTAAAGTTGTTGTGAGGATAAAACAATATTTGTAAAGTGCTTTGCAAAACTTAAAGAGTTATATAAGTGACGGTTGTGCACTGGGACTCATGACTGGAGTGTCTTTAGAAGAGACATTTAATTAAAAAAAGACAGATAAATGTCAAAGGAGAAGGGAAGCAAAGCAGAATTTTTTTGAGAAGATATATTCATGTAAGGAAATTTCAGAACTTCAGAGGTGAAAGCTGGCTAAAGATTAATGGAAAGAGAAACAGAAGGCATAGTGTCATGGGATTATACAAAAAACAACTAATTCAAATCTCTAGAAAAATATGGACAACACACTTTTATTAATAGTAATTTATTTTCCCCAGTTACATGTCAAGAAAATTTTTAGCATCCATTTTGACAAGATTTTGAGTTCCAAATATTTCTCCCTCCCTCTTCTGAAAATGGTAGACAGTTTGATATAGTTTGTAAATATGCTATTATGTAAAAATATTTCCATATTACTCACAGTTGTGAAAGAAGAAACAGGTGAAAAGAAAAAAAAAGAAAGAATAAAGTAAATGAAAAGACATGTTTCAATCTGCATTCAGAGTCCACTAATTCTTTTTCTGAATATGGATAGCATTTTCCTTCATGAGTCTTTTGTACTTGTCTTGTATCATTGCATTGCTGAGAGGAACTGAGTCATTCATAACTGATCATCACACAATTTTGCTCACACTGTGTACAATGTTGTCCTGGTTCTGTTCATTTCACTTTGCATCAATTCCTACAAGTCTTTCCAGTTTTTCTGAAATTTGCCTGTAAATCATTTCTTACTACACAATAGTATTCCATTGCATTCATATACCACAGCTTGTTCATCCATTCCTCAACTCATAGGCAACCCCTCAGTTTCCAGTATTTTGCCACCATGAAAAGGTCTGCAGGTCAAATTTTTGGTTTAGTTCTGGTCTTCTCCTTATGGAAGCTTGAAATCTTTATATTTCATTGAAGGACCATTTTTCCCCTAGATGTATATTATACTTAATTTTGCTAGCTAAGTGATTTTTTGTTGTAGTCCCAGCTCCTTTGCCTTCTGGAATATTATGTTCCATGACCTCCAATCCTTTAATGTTGCAGCTGCCAAGTCCTGTGTAATCCTGACTATAACCCCAAGATATTTTAATTGGTTTTTTTCTGGCCACTTGCAGTATTTTTTCCTTGACCTGATAACTCTGAAACTAGGCTATAATATTGTTTTGGAATCTCTTTCCTGTAGTGATTGGTAGATTTTTTCAAAGCCTATTATTTTGCCCTCTGGTGCAAGGATATCAGGGCAGTTTTCCTTGATAATTTCTTTCTTTCTTTCTTTCTTTCTTTCTTTCTTTCTTTCTTTCTTTCTTTCTTTCTTTCTTTCTTTCTTTTTGCAGGGGGGAGAGAAAGGCAGTCTGGATTAAGTGACTTGCCCAAGGTCACACTACTAGTAAGTGTTAAGTGTCTGACACCGGATTTGAACTCAGGTCTTCCTGATTCCAGGGCCATTGCTCTATTTACTGGGCCACCTAGTCTCCCCCCTTGATAATTTCTTGAATGATGCTGTCCAAGTCTTCCTTTTCATTATGGCTTTCAGGTAGTCCAATGATTCTGTTAGTGTCTCTCCTGGATCTGTTTTCCCAATGAGTTGTTTTTCCCATTTTCTTCCACTTTTTCATTCTTTTCAATTTGTTTGGTTGATTCCTGATGTCTCATAGAGTCATTAGCTTCCATTTGCCCAAATTCTATCTTTTAAGGTGTTATTTTCCTCAATTAGCTTCTGTACTTTCTTTTCCAGTTGGCCAATTTTTCTCTTAAGGAGTTGTTTTTTCAGTGTATTTTTTGTTTCGATTTTTGCAGTTTTCCAAGCTGTTCACCATTTTTTCATAATTCTCTTGCATCACTCTCATTTTTTTCCCATTTTTGCTTCTACCTATCTTATATGACTTTTCACCTCCTTTTTGAGCTCTTCTATGAATTCTTACTGAACTTTAGAACACTTCCCATTTTTCTTTGGGATTTTGCCCATAGGTGTTTTAACATTGTTGTCCTCTTCTGAGTTGGTATTTTAGTCTTCCCTGTTACCATAATAACTTTCTATGGTCAGATTCTTTTTCTGTTGTTTCTCTCTCTCTCTCTTTCTCTCTCTCTCTCTCCCCTCACCTCGGCCTTTTTCCTTTCTTTTAAATTTGATCTCTGTAACCAGTATGGAAGGGTCAGTCTCAGGCTTCTTGTGTCACTGGCTTTAGGCCCCAACTGTTTACCTGGTGTTGCATTGATGTTCCCCTGAGGCCCCCAGGAGGACACTCATATCCAATTCTGTGCTGAGGGTGTGGTATGAGTGGTACTGCTGAAGGTCAGGTAGCTTACCTGGTGCTGACCTGGGGTCCTAGTGGTGGTATCTGGAATGTACGGAAGTCTGGTGGGGTGATTCTGAATTTCCCTGGGGCTACATTAAGGTATATCGAAGTCTGGCTGCTGAAGGATGCCTGTGTTGTGATATTTCTCAGAGTTGAAGTCTGTCAGTTCCCCTAGCTATGCTTAAGGCATATGGGCAATCCTGGTGTTGGCATCTACCTGTTCCACTACACGGGGGCTCAGGATCTCCCACTGGTTTGCCAAGATGGGGTTTGCTGCTGGCTACTGGGACACTTCCTGTCCTGAAATAAGCTCCCCTTTTACTTGAGTGAAATGAATCTTGCTAATCTTCCAAATTTCTCAGGCTAAAAGATTGTTTTACCCCATCTTTTTGCCAGTTCTGATATTCCAGGATTTGTTTTGGGGGTGCTATATTATGGCTGCCTGGAGATGAATATAGAAGAGCCAAAGAGACTTACTATTTACTCCTCCATCTCAGCTCCTGAAAATCCCTTCCACAACACACTTTTGTTTTATTTTTTTAATTAATTTATTAGTTTAGTTTCAGTTAACAAGATTCAATTCCATAGTTCCTTGATTTTCAAATTTCCTTTACTTCCCTCCCCCCTCCCCACACAACAGCATATAGTCCAGTATATGATCTGCAAATGCATTCATATTAGACATTATTCCAATTACAAAGGCGTATTGTACTAGGTGGGATGAAAGATGGTAAGGAAGAAATAAAACCAAACAATGAAAAGAACAAGATCATTTAGTTTGCTTCCATCAGGATTCAGGCTCAGTTCTTTCTAGTTATATCTCTGGATGGCGCATTTCTCACTTTCTTGAGTCTTTCAGGATTAACTTATATCACTGCGTTGCTGAAAAGAGTCCAGTCTGTCATAGTTGGTCATCACAGATATGGTATGTCTGTGATTGTATACAGATTTCTTCTGATTCTACTCTTCTCGCTCAGCATCAGTTTGTATGAGTCTCTCCAGGTAATTATGAAATCTGTCACCTCTTCATTTCTTATAGCACAATAATATTCCATTACATTCATATACCACAACTTGTTTATCCATTCCCCGATTGACGGGCACCCCTTCAGTTTCCAATTCTTTGCAACCACAAAAAGGGCTGCTAAAAATATTTTTGTACATATGGGTCTTCCTCCCACTTCTATGATCTCTTTGGGGTATAACGCTAGAAGTGGTATGGCTGGGTCAAAGGGTATGAAATTATTTATAATCCTTTGGGCATAATTCCAGATTGCTCTCCAGAATGGTTGGATAAGTTCATAACTCCACCAGCAATGTATTAGTGTTCCAATTTGTCCACATCCTCTCCAGCATTTGTCACTTTCTTGTTTTGTCATCTTAGCCAATCTGACTGGAGGGATGTGGTATCTCAGAGTTGTTTTGATTTGCATTTCTCTAATTAATAGTGATTTAGAGCATTTCTTTATATGCTTATAGATATCTTTAATTTCTTTCTCTGAAAATTTCCTGTTCATATCCTTTGACCACTTATCAACTGGGGAATGACTTGTATTCATATAGATTTGGCTCAATTCTCTATAAATTTTAGAGATGAGTCCTTTATCAGAGACACAAGTTGTAAAAATTCTTTCCCAATTTCCCACCTCCCTCTTGATCTTGGTTACATTGGCTTTGTTTGTACAGAAGCTTTTCAATTTAATGTAATCAAAATTATCCATTTTGCATTTTATAATGCTCTCTAATTCTTGTTTGGTCCTAAAGTCTTCCCTCTCCACAGATCTGTCAGGTAAACTATTCCTTGCTTTCCCAAATTGCTTACAGTATCATCCTTTACACCTAGATCATGCACCCATTTGGACTTGATTTTGGTATATGGTGTTAGATAATGGTCTATGCCCAGTTTCTGCCATACTGTATTCCAGTTTTCCCAGCAGTTTTTGTCAAATAGTGCATTCTTATCCCCAAAACTGGGGTCTTTGGGTTTATCGAACAATAGATTGCTATATTCATTAACTGCTGGGTCTCCTGCACCTAATCTATTCCATTGATCCACTACTCTACACCTCTGCCAGTACCAAGCAGTTTTGATGACTGCTACTGTATAATACAGATTAAGATCTGGCATAGCTAGTCCACCTTCCCTAGCGTTTCTTTTCATTAATTCCCTTGATATTCTAGACCGTTTGTTTTTCCAGATAAATTTTGTTATTATTTTGTCTAACTCTACAAAGTAGTTTTTTGGTAAATTGATTGGTATGGCACTAAATATATAGTTTAGTTTGGGTAAAATTGTCATTTTTATTATATTAGCTCGACCCAGCCATGAGCAATTGATATTTTTCCAACTATTTAGATCTGCTTTTATTTGTGTGAGAAGTGTTTTGTAGTTGTGATCATATAGATTCTGGGTTTGTTTTGGCAAGTAGATTCCCAAATATTTTATAATGTCTACAGTGACTTTAAATGGGATTTCTCTTTCTATCTCTTGCTGTTGAGTTTCATTAGAGATGTACAGGAATGCTGAGGATTTATGTGGGTTTATTTTATATCCTGCAACTTTGCCAAATTTATTTATTGTCTCTAGTAGTTTTTTACTTGATTCTCTAGGATTCTCTAAGTATATCATCATATCATCTGCGAAGAGTGATAGCTTGGTCACTTCTTTACCTAATTTGATTCCTTTGATTTCTTTTTCTTCTCTAATTGCTACTGCTAGTGTTTCTAGTACCAGATTGAATAAGAGGGGTGACAGTGGACACCCTTGTTTCCCTCCTGATCTTATTGGAAAGGCTTCTAGTTTATCCCCATTGCATATAATACTTGCTGATGGTTTTAAATAGATGCTATCAATTATTTTGAGGAAGGCTCCATTTATTCCAATATTTTCTAGTGTTTTTAATAGGAATGGGTGTTGTACTTTGTCAAAAGCCTTTTCTGCATCTATTGAGATGATCATGTGGTTTCTGCTAGTTTTATTGTTGATGTGCTCAATTATACTGACAGTTTTCCTAATATTAAACCATCCTTGCATTCCTGGAATGAATCCTACCTGATCAGAGTGTATTATTTTTGTCATAAGTTGTTGGAGTCTTTTGGCTAATATTTTATTTAGAATTTTTGCATCTAAATTCATGAGGGAAATTGGTCTATAATTTTCTTTCTCTGTTTTATCCCTTCCTGATTTAGGAATCAGTACCATATTTGTGTCATAGAAAGAGTTTGGTAGGACTCCTTCTTCACTAATTTTCCCAAATAGTTTGTAGAGTATTGGAATCAATTGTTCTTTAAATGTTTGATAGAATTCACTAGTAAACCCATCTGGCCCTGGAGATTTTTTCCTAGGGAGTTCTTTGATGGCTTGTTTGATTTCTTTTTCTGAGATGGGGTTATTTAGGTAATTCACTTCCTCTTCAGTTAATCTGGGCAGCTTGTGATTTTGTAAATATTCATCCATTTCACTAAGATTGTCATATTTATGTGCATACAATTGGGAAAAATAATTCCTCATTATTTTTTTGATTTCCTCTTCATTGGAGGTAGATTCACCCTTTTTATTTTTGATACTCATAATTTGGTTTTCTTCTTTCTTTTTTTTTATCATATTGACTAAGGGTCTATCAATTTTGTTGATTTTTTCATAAAACCAGCTCTTAGTTTTATTTATTAATTCAATGGTTTTCTTAATTTCAATTTTATTAATCTCACCTTTGGTTTTCAATATTTCTAATTTAGTACTAAATTGGGGATTTTCAATTTGTTCTTTTTCTAGCTTTTTCAATTGCATGTCCAATTCATTGACCTCCCTTCTCTCTGCTTTAATTAAGTATGCACTCAGGGATATAAAACTTCCCCTGAGAACTGCCTTTAGTGCATCCCACAAATTTTGGTATGTTGTTTCATTATTATCATTCTATTGAATGAAATTATTGATTGTTTCTATAATTTCTTGTTTCACCCACCAATTTTTTAGGATTAAATTGTTTAATTTCCAATTAGTTTTTAGTCTATCTTTCCATGGCCCTTTATTGCACATAATTTTTATTGCATCATGATCTGGGAATGATGCACTTAATATTTCTGCCTTTCTGCACTGGACTGTGAGGTTTTTATGCCCTAGTACATGGTCTATTTTTGAGTATGTACCATGCACTGCTGAGAAGAAAGTAAATTCCTTTTTATCCCCATTCAGTTTTCTCCAGAGATCCATCATATCTAGTCTCTCTAAGATTCTATTCACCTCCTTAACTTCTTTCTTGTTTATTTTGAGGTTAGATTTATCGAGTTCAGAGAGGGGAAGATTAAGGTCCCCCACTAGTATAGTTTTGCTATCTATTTCTTCCTCTAATTCCTTTAACTTCTCCTCTAGGAATTTAGATGCTATACCACTTGGTGCATATATATTAAGTAGTGATATTGCTTCATTCTCGATGGTGCCTTTTAGTAGGACATAGTTTCCTTCCTTATCTCTTTTAATTAGATCTATTTTTGCTTTTGCTTTATCTGAGATAAGTATTGCTACCCCTGCTTTTTTTACTTTAGCTGAGGCATAATAAATTTTACTCCAACCTTTTACCCTTACCCTGTGGGTATCCCTTTGTTTCAAATGTGTTTCTTGTAGACAGCATATTGTAGGATTATGGTTTTTAATCCATTCTGCTATCCACCTCTGTTTTATGGGAGAGTTCATCCCATTCACATTCACAGTAATAATGACTATCTGTCTCTTCCCCTCCATCCTATTCCCTCCCCTGTTTATGTTTTTGTTTCTTCCTTCTCCCTTCCCCTCCTTGAAGTTTTCCCTTTTGACCACCCCCTCCCTCAGTGTTCCCACCCAGTGATCCCTCTTCTTAACCTACCCTCTCCCCTTATTACTGTTTCCCTCCCTTCTAATCCCCCCTTTAGTCTCCTCTTTTTCACCCCCCCCTTACCCTTCTGCTTTCTATAGGACGAAGTAAGTTTTTATACTTATCAGAGTAAATTACTCCCCGTTTGATTCCAAACCAATGAGAGTAAATTTCAAACATTGCTCCTCTCCCTCCCTCCTTTTCCTCTATTTAATGAATTTATGTGTCTATTCACATTAAAATCTTAAACTTCACTGATTTAAGTTGATCCCTCTTTGAACCAGAACCAGTGAGAATAGTGTTTAAATGATGTTCCTCTCCCTCTTTCTTTCCCCTCTTCTATAGTGTTTTAATGTCCCTTCAGATGGCATATTTTACCTTTTCCTACCTAATCCTTTCCTTTTTCCCATTACAGTCTCTTTGATCCCCTTAATAGTTTTGTTTTGTTTTGTTTTTTTAGACATCAGGTTAGTTCATTCATACCCACACCCTCTATCTAAGTATAACCCTTTTGAAGGTCATGATAATCATAAAGATTTTGAATATTGACAGTTATCAGCTCCACATATAGGGATGTGAACATTTTGCTCTTGTTGCATCCCAAGTAATGAGCGTGTGTTTGTGGGTCTGGGTGTGTGCACTTATGCATGTGTGAGTCTGTGTTTCTCTTGTTTACCTTTTTATGTCTTTCTTGAGTCTTGTAATTGGAGATCAAATTTTCCATTGAGCTCTGGCTTTTTCATCAGGAACATCTGGAAGTCCCTTATTTCATTAAATGTCCATCTCCTTGCCTGGAATATTATGCTCCGTTTTGCCGGGTAGTTAATCCTTGGTTGTAGTCCTAGCTCTCTTGCCCTATGAAATATCAAATTCCAGTCCCTCCGCTCTTTTAATGTAGAAGCTGCTAGGTCCTGTGTGATCCTAACTGTAGTTCCTCGATATTTGAATTGTTTCTTTTTGGCTGCTTGTAGAATTTTTTCTTTAATCTTGTAATTCTGGAATTTGGCTACTATATTTCTTGGAGTTTTCAGTTTGGGATCTCTCTCAGGAGGAGTCCGGTGAATTCTGTCGATAGTTATTTTATCTTCTGATTCCAGGACCTCAGGACAGTTTTCTTTGACAATCTCTTGGAGGATGTTGTTTAGGCTGCTTTTTTCATCATGGCTTTCTGGTAGACCAATAATTCTTAGGTTGTCTCTCCTGGATCTGTTCTCTAGGTCAGTTATTTTTCCAGTGAGATATTTTACATTTTCTTGCAATTTTTCGATCGTCTTGTTTTGTTTGATTGACTCTTGCTGCATCATAGAGTTCTGAGCTTCAATTTGATTGTTTCTAATTTTTATCGAATTACGGTCTTCAGTTATTTTTTGAAGTTCCTTTTTTAGGGAGGTATTTTCTCCAATTACTTCACTGAGACGTTTTTCCAAGTTGGTTACTGCCTCCCTGATTTGGTCTTTAAAATTTTTCTTAAGCTCCTCCAGGAATGCTATTTGGGCTTGAGACCAGATCATGTTTCCTTCTGTGGTCTCAGGTGTGGGTAGAGAGTCTATATTGTCCTGTGTATTTTGTTGTTCTTGTCCTGCATAGTATGCTCGAATAGACTTTTTTGCCTTCCCCTTCTCCTTCTCAGCTTCTTTTTTTCCCATTGTGACTTCCTGTTTCTTAGTTTCTCAGGCTATGAGTTTAGGGCCTGATCCTTGACTTTGAATACCTCTGGGTGGCTAGTTTATGGCTAAGTCAGGGAAGTCAATGAGGGATGTAGATGAGTAGGTATGGGTGCATCTGACCACTTCAGATTTCTGCCTCTATACCCCTGGGCTATAAGTAGGCTTTTGTTGGTGAGGAGAGGTGGGGCTTGTTGGGACCCCACCCTCTCTTCTCTTCAGACTCCTGGCAGTCTCAGTTACACCCCTTCTTGGAGACTCTCAAGCCTGGGGCTATTTCCATTAACTTGGGATTTCAATCTGGGTGGGAGACTTATCTTTGGGTTTTCTGCTTCATGAAGGAGGGATGGGAAGATTGGAGCAGCTAGAGTTTACTTTGCCATTCAAGCCCCTGTATTATACAGGCAGGCAGTTTCTAAACTTCCAGGCTGGGGGCCGAATGCAGCTAGAGAAGCCTCTCTTTCCACTGAGGGCCCAGCTCTCCTACCTGACTCCAATGATCCTACCTGTCCGAGAGATGACTGTGATTCATCCTCGGTAAGTCTGCAGGCTGGGGCTTTTGCTCTCTCTGGTGTAGTCTGCTTGTCTGCTCTTAGGTCTTGGCTGTGCAGACACCAAGTGCTCTGCGCTCAACCAGTCCGGACCCACTGGGCAACCTCCTGGGCTGGATTCTGCCACACTTCGTCTTCCAGTGGGCTCCGTCACTCCGGATTCCACTCAGATTCACCCCTTTTGTTTTATTTTAACAAATGCTTTATTAACTTCTGGTTTACATCATTCATTTCCACCAGATTTTGAGTTACAATTTTTCCCCATTTTTCCCTACCCACCACCCCAGAATAGCAGACCCACAAGATATCCCCTCATCCAATCTGCTCTCTCCCATATCTTCTCCCATACCCCCTTTGACTTTGCCATTAGGGCAAGGTGAATCTCTGTGCCCCAATGCCTGCACATCTTATCTCCCAATTACATGCACAATAGTATTAATAATAGTATTTATATACATTTGAAACATTTAATTTTAAAACTTAGAATTTAAGATCCATTCCCTTCCTCCCTTGTTACCCACTCTTGCTGGGAAGATAAGCAATTCAGTATGTGTTGTACATGTATAGCTATGCAAAACATTACCATAGTAGATATATTGTAAAAGACTGCTTATATTTCCCTCCCACCCATCCCACCCCCCACCTGGTCCATTCCTTACTTTGATCCTGTCCCTCTTCGAAAGTGGGTACTTCCAACCTCCCCTCCCCCCAGAATGCCCTCCCTTCCATCATTCCCCCTCGCATCCCCCTTCTCCCTACTGTCTTGCAGGGTGAGATATCCCATTTAGTATGTATGTGATTCTCTCCCTGAGCCAAATTCAATGAGAATATGGTTTTGCCTTTTTGCCTTCCTGTTCTTCCCCTCCCTTGCAACTACTTCCCCTTGCCTCTTCTACATGAGATAGTTTACCTACCCTGTCTCTCCCCATCTCCTCTTGCCACTTTCCTCTCTCAACTCTTAACTTTACCCCTTAAGTATCATCCCTTCCCACCAAATTCAACCTGTGCCCTATATCCATGTATACCTGTAAACATATATACACACATTCACATATGTATTCATATGCCCATATACCCTCCTTCAATTATTTTCATAATGAGGAAGGTTTCATCAGACACAGTTATTGTTTTTCCATGTAGGAATGTAAATAGTTCAACTTTGATAAGTTCCTTTTAATTTCTTTTCCCTGATTACCTTCTCAAGCATCTCTTGCTTCTTGTGTCTGGATGTCAAATTTTCTATTCAACTCTGGGTTTTTCCTCAAGAATGCTTGAAAGTCCTCTATTCCACTGAATGACCATATTTTCCCCTGAAAAAAAATACTCAGTTTTGCTGGGTAGGTGATTCTTGGTTTTAATCCCAGTTCCATTGCCCTCTGGAATATCATAGTCCATGCCCTTCAATCCCTCAGTGTAGAAGCTGCCAGGTCCTGGGCTATTCTGATTGTGTTTCCACAATATTGAAATTGTTTCTTCCTGGCTGCTTGTAGTATTTTCTCCTTGATCTGGGAATTCTGGAACCTGGCTATAATATTCCTAGGACTTTTCTTTTTGGGATCTTTTTCAGGAGGTGATTGGTTGATTCTTTTAACCTCTATTTCCCCCTCTGGGTCTAAAACATCAGAGCAATTTTCCTTGAGAATTTCTTGAAGGATGATTTCTAGGTTCTTTCTTTGATCATGGCTTCCAGGTAGTCCAATAATTTTTAAATTATCTCTCCTGGATCTATTTTCCAGGTCAGTGGTTTTCCCATGAGATATTTCACATTGCCTTCTATTCTTTCATTTGTTTGGATCTGTTTAACAGCATCTTGATTTTTCATAAAGTCATTAGCTTCCATTTGGCCAGTCTAACTCTGAAGCAATGAATCTCCTCAGTGAGCTTTTGAAATTCTTTTACCATCTGGCAAATTCAGCTTTTTAAGGCATTCCCTACTGTCCTCATTGCCTTTCTGAGCCTCTTTTGCCATTTGACTTAGACTATTTTTAAGGTGTTATTTTCCTCAGTCAGGCTGTTGACTGTCATTTCATACTTTTCTTGCATCTTTCTCATTTCTCTTCCCAATTTTCTCCCACTTCTCTTATCTGCTTCTCAAGGTCCTCTATGGCCTGTAGCCAGTTTGTATTTTCATTTGCGGCTTTTGGTACAGGAGTTCTGACCTCACAGTCCTTCTCGTGTTCCATGCTTTGATCCTCTTTGCCCCCAAAATAGGAGTCTAATGTTGCATTTTTCTATTTATTTTGTTTCCTTTGCCTAGGCATGTTGCCACTTAATTACTTGATTTTTGGGCTTGTTGCCACAGTAGGACTCTGCCACCAGACAGGAGAGCTTCCATCCCAAACGTTGGGGTCTTCACAACTTCCACCAGTTAGGTGGCCTCTGTAAAGCCTCCACCCATTCTGGCAAGTTGAATACCCACCCCAGACCTCCCCCCCCCAGACCACAATCCAGATCCAAGCAGGTTAAAGCAAGAGTGATTAACCCCCAGGCTGCTGGATCTCCCTACAGTTTGCAGACCAGGAGCTGAAGCTGCCACTGACTCTGTAAAATGGCCTCTGTGTCATGTGTCCTCAGCTGCTTTTCACCCTCAAGGGAGGAAGCTGATGAGTTCCCCAAATACTGGTCCCAAAGTCCATAGGGCACTTACCTCTCACTTTGTCCTAGGCATATCTGTGCTGATAATTCTGGAATCGCCACAGCTGCTGGTGTTCTGGGGTCCCTCCAGCTGGCTGCTGGCCCGGCCACCCTGGGGCTAAAACTGTGGCTCACTCGGGCCTGGGCTCGGCTCCCAGAGTGTTGCACTGTGCTGTGCTGGCAGCTCCCTGCAGGGCTGCTGGGCTGTCCTCAGCAGGAGGTTAGCTTCTCTGTGTCATTATGTGGGTGCTGGGGCTCCAGAAGTTGTTCAGAGTCTACCTTTTACATTGTTTGGAAGTGGTGTGGGGCAGAGCACCTTGGAAGTGCCGTTGTTACTCCACCATCTTGGCTCTGCCCACCCCCCCAACACACTTTTAAGTTTAATATGCATTGTCGACATTTTCTCCATCATTTTCTTAAGTCTAGATATTTTAAAATTGTTGATTGGTTGTTTATTTTCAAAGTGTAAACGCTCACCCCATTCAAGTTGGCTCTAGCACATTTCTGGACAGAGGGGTATTTGAAAAGGAAAGGTGGGATCTGTGACTAGATGAATTCATTCCTTTTCTCAAGAAGGTTTGTTGTGAGAAAAATAAATGCAGTAAGACAAAGTATCATCATTACTTTAAAAAAAACTTTATTTATGTAGCATTTCTTGGTGCTTTACTGGCAATTATGTAGAGAGATTTAAAGATGTAGTTCCTGCCTTTGGAAAAGCACTTAACAATATAAAACAATACCAATACAGATAAATGAACACACAAAGAACATACAGATTACAAAGTACCAACTTTAAACAAACATAACTGAAATAAAGAAGTAGGGTTTAGTGCATTTCAGACATAGAAATTTTAAATTAAGTTTATAGGATATTTGAGGCAGGGAAAGATATCACCTCCCTTCAGAGGGTTATAGGATCAGAGATTTAGAACTGGAAGGAAAAGTCCATTCAAAATGACCTAGTCCAACATCCCATTTTACAGATGAGGAAACTAAATCCTACAAAGGTAAAGCGGCTTGCCCCAAGGCCACACAAGTAGCAAGTGACAGAGGTTGGGTTTGAACTCAGGTCTTCTGACTCTAAATCTAACTTCCCTTTCATTGTACCTCAAGGCTGCGTCAGCTTGAAATCTGGAAGGGATTTCAGAGATCACCTGGCCCAAAACCATTATATTGTATAAGAGGAAAATGAAAACCACAAAAAGATTAAATGATTTACCTAAGGTGATACAGATAAGTCACAAAAGCAAGATTCAAATTCAGGTCCTCTGCCTCCAAAGCTAATGCTCTCCATCACACCATATACCCTCATGGAATAGGTAATATTTCGGCATCTATTAAAATAAAATGACAGCTTGGTGATCAGGGCTGTGGAAAAACATTCTAGCCATAGAAAACCATGGCTGAGCATTCCCAAATGGGAGATGAATGACTGTATCATGCACAAATGTTTCCTGAATTGAGTTAAAGCAGTAAGAGGAAGCCCAATTGACCACATGCTAGTTTAAAAAAAAAAAACAATAGGAAATAAGTTATATTCATTCATCAAACATTTATTAAGCACATACTACAAGAACATTGTGTCAGGCCGCCTCCTTTGTGTTCCACAGACATGCCAATAATAGTGTCCCCTTCATGAAGGCAAGAATCATTTATTAAGTTTGTACTATCAGCCACTATGCTAAGCACTGGAGGTGCAAATGGAATCTGGCCAACCTGGGCCTCACCCCCCCCCCCCACAAAAGGGAGAGTCCTAGAGGGACTCATCAATGGAAGAATGCAACCAACATGGAGAAATAGTCCATAGTGAGAAGGCTGTAGGAATTGAGGGTAACTCAGGATGAGATGGTAGCTGAGGTATGGTGGCAAAGTTAAAAAACTCAGAAACAGAGGTGGGAGTGGCATAAACATAAACACTCTAAAGCCTTCAAGGTCCCTTCAAGAATTCATGAGTGCATCAAGCTCAGTGCCATGCAACTTCCTAACAACCCATGTAATCTTTGGCTATAGAAAGAGGAACTGATTTTTTTCTAGGTGAAACTTGGCGTAATTATATATTTCTCTATAAATAATTTTCCAAAGAGAATTTAATTTAGGTCTGATTTGGGAGGGTCAGGGAGAGATTCCTACCCTCTTTTTTAGTCACTTCTTCCATAGATAAGTGATCTCATTAGTATGGGTACTTTCTCCACTGTGGAGATCACTCTGTATAGTTCTTTCCATAAGTCCTTTATGGATGATCTTCCCTATGTACTGAGTCCTTCCTCTGAATCTTCTAATATTTCTTGAATACCAGGACAGCACTCAAGATGGTTCCATCCTCTTGCTACTTGAGTGGCTCATCTTTTCTAATAGCATGTGTCTAGGATAATGGTTTTTATACCTCTTCTCATGCATAAATCATCACCAGTAATAAATAAACAGTAGCCAAATTTTGCCCACCATTCAATTATATATCACCCTCTGAGTCACAAGTAATTATTGGGTTTTTTTTTAGGTGTTCCATAATTTACATATGTATAACCATTAACCAGAGACTATTTTTAATGGGCTTTTATAATCAAAAGAAGTCTGAAATCGAGTCATTAATTTTCCAACTGTAAATCCAGCCTAATTTCATCTTTCTATTTAGTTCTAGCCCAAACTTACTGTTGCTCTGTAGTACCTTTACAGGTTATATATATATATATATATATGCAGATGGACCAGTTTAATAAACTATCTATCCAACTGTGTAGCATATTCTATGCAATATGCATTCTTCATCCACTGGGGTTTTCTAGTGTGGATGGTTGAGTCAATCTTTGAATATTTATATACCTCAGTGAAGAAATTCTGTAGCATTTCAGGGTCATTTTCAAACAGAAGCATCTGAATAACCACGCTATTGATAGGGAATACCTCTTTTATTTGGGCTCTGCATAGAATATCTTCTATGACACAGGTCAACATATCATATGAATGAAATATCTTTCTAAAAAATTAAAAATTGATAAAACTAGGTAGTGGGGGGGGGGGGGAATCTAGCTTGAGAATATAGAAAAGAAAAACATTTCCAGAGAAGAGAAACATTTATTTCTGTCTGGGAAAGTATACTTTTACAATTATGCTCATAGTAACCTTTTTCAATTCACTTATACTTTTCCATAATGAGAAAGAAAAAAAGTATTACTCATATCTAATTCTTTCAGCTACAGAAATTGTCATTCCATCAATGTTCATTGGTGGAAAAACCATAGTAGGAAAAGAAATGACTTTTCCACTGGAATATTAATAGACTGAAAATGGTGTTATACAATAAAAAAAAAGAACTAAAAGTAGAAGAGAGGAAAAACTTGGTTCATGTCCTACTAAGGTAGGATAAAATTTGTTACCTTGGGTAATTCATTTAATTGCTTTGTGCCTCTATTTCCTCATCAGTGAGACTAAAATAGACCAGATAATCTGTAAGTTATATTCCATCTCTACAATTCTATTCTAATATTTTGATATGATTCAATGATTTTTGCATTCTGAGGAAATAGTGCCTTATACAAAATAGTTGCTTAATATCTGTTGGATTGAAAATGAACAAGGGAACATCACATAGATATAAAAATATGTAAGGTACTACTTTTTGTAGTAGCAAGGAATTGTAAGGAAAATGGGTACACTTCAATTAGGGAGTGGCAGAAGAGTTGGGGCAATGAATGGAATGCTGGGCCTGGAGTCAGGAAGACCTGAGCTCAAATCTGACCTCAGACACTTGCTAGTTGTGTGATTGTGGGTAAGTCACTTAATTCTGTTTGCCTCCATTCCTCATCTGTAAAATGAACTGGAGAATGAATGGCAAACCACTCTAGTATATTTGCTGAGAAAACCCTAAATGGTCTCATGAATAGTCAGACATGACTGAAACAACTGAATAACAACAAAGAATAAATCGTGGCATGTGATACAATATTATTGTGCTATAAGATCTGTATGAACTAGTGCTCAACTACGTAAACAGAACCAGGAGAACATCTAAATAGTGACCCCAATATTGTACAGAGAAATATACAAAATGTCAGAATTAAAAGAACTGAAAGTCAAGCACATCTCCTGCCTCTCAGAAGAAGTGGTAGATTGTAGGTGTGGAATGAGACACATTTTTTGAGACATGGTTAATGCATTGATTTGTTTTGTGTGATTCTATTTGTTACAAGAGAGGCTCTCTTGGCAGAGGGGAGTCATTTTGAAGGGACAATGATTTTTTTTTTTTAAAGAGAGAAATAAATCATTAAAAAGAAGGGGGAAAAAGGAAATACACTCTCTGGAAAAGGTGATCCTGCATGGCTATACTGACTTGAACTAATAACCCTGAAGATTAAATTAAATTCTGAGTAGCAGTGGAGCAGAGTGCAAGCTACTTTTCCTTACTCCTATTGTATTATGTAATTTCACCACTTAGTCATATGTTGCCTTATTTTCTAATTATTTTATGTATGTTCTAGTTATTTTATGTCTTTTCCTTCCAAATAAATTCTAACAAAACTATGCAAGAACACATTAAGGTTCTTGCCTATGAGGTCTCCACAAATATTTTTGTACTGTTAAAATAAAAAAATAAAAAAACCAAGGGAGTGAGAGGTAGGCCTCTATATATTTTCCCTGAGGTTCCCCATTTCTACCCATGGTTATGCACAGGGAGCCCCTTGACCTCCTTTTCCTATCAGTGGATTGTCCCCAGAAATAAAGAGAAGTACCTGAAACTCTTTTTTGCCTAAATTTCTTTATCTACAAAATAGAGAACTATTCTTTCCCGCTCTAATAGTCTATGACTGCAGGTATTGGGTGGGGGTCTGGGATCTATGTCTTTTGAGTCTGGGGATAGCTAGTCAGTCAGTACCTAACAGAGTATTTGCTAAAACCAACTGGTCAGAAGTCTCCAAAACAGAGATAAACTGAATCCTTAATAATGACTTTCTAAGCCAGTGGAATAAGTCAGTTGGAACATGTCACTGCTCGTGCTCTTCCCCCCCACAGCCCCCCAAAATTAATCAGACAGGTTTCTGCCTAGAAATAGATTCTCTAGCCTCATAGAAACAAAAACCTAGGAATTTCTTCATCATTTTCCAGTACTGCCCTTTTGTGTACTCAAAATACATGCAACTCTGTGCCCTTTTAAAACTGGCTGGACTCTGTATGTAAAAAATAAGTTAATGACCAACAATCAGAAGAATAAGCGCATTAAGTTCAAGTTGGCTTTTCTGAAATGGTACATTGAATCATCCATATTGTCCCTCCCCCATTATTACCAATAAGATAGGTCCATGAGACTTTCACTGTTACAAGGATAGAACTAATTGGTCCATATTAGAAATGAGAACAACAGCTTGTTGGCTCATTTTCATTAGGCCAACATGCATTTACTGCTCATTATATATAAAACACACACCATGCTCTGAGTATATACATAATATGCATTAACCTCAGTTCAACTTCTTAGAGCTTATGAAAGATATCAATAAAACTTAGACCTATAGATTTTAGAAACATGCAGTATCGGTTAGATAAAAAAAATTAAAAATAAAAAAATAAAACATTCAATGAAATGTGGGACTGCATTCATGCAGATGTCTAGTTTACATATTGCCAAACATCTGGATATTTGGAAGCTGTTAGGTGTTTTCATCCAGATTTTTAAAATTCTTTTTTAGGTACAGTTGCATGTGCAATGGCCTTTCAGAATGTTAGACTACTAAGAATGAGCAGGTGCTTAAAGGTGAATTCATGGTACTGTCCAAGGTACTGTCATTGTACTCACATTCATAATGATTTCATTATCTGATGGTAATTAATGATAGATATTTTTCACAGTGAATCTAGACACCAACTAAGTTGTCTTAAAGATCAATCAGTTACATGGGAGAGTTTTAACATGTAGCACCAGTACACTTACAGGGATGGAGGGATGGAAGAAGAGGGGAAGAGGAGTTAATCTATCCTTGGGTAACAGAATATGGAGTGATTTTCCTGATGTGACATAAATTACAGATATTTCATGTTATGGTACTAGCATACATATTGCCTAAGTGCTTCTTGAATGGAAGATGATCACAAGAAATCTATTTATTTTGTGATTTAAAGAGGGAGTCATGTTGCCTAACTGGCCAGTTCCAATTGGATCCCCATAAGGGCAACTCCCACTGTTACTCAAAAAGGTGGTTGTCCTTCCTCCTTGAAGACCAACATCTCCCACTTCATTTAGGACCATCTCCAGTAGTTCTTGCTACTAGACCCAAATGGCTCAAAGAGGAGAAAGTGAGGCTTGTGATTTTGCATAGCACTCTTTCTTAAATCCTATTTATTTGCATGACATGATATCACCTCCCTGATGTCATGCATCTCTTCAAGATGAAAGGACAAACAACAACATTTTGCAATCAACAAGAGTGAAAGTGTCCTCAAAAACTTTTTTTCCTGGCTCCTAGATCTTAACCTTCAGTCATTGGCTCCTGCAGGACCTTTCCAAAAGAAGGAGGAATGGGATAGGTTATAAAAGCTGCGCACAAAATTACACAGAGCATATTTCAGACTTTGGGTTCTACTTTTACTGACTTAGTTCTCTACTTTTGTGCCTTGAAGATTCTCTTAGGATTATTTTCTGTTTCTATAATTCACCTACAGTGGGTATTAGAAATGATACTTTATAAGCAAGACTGGAATAAAGTAGGATGTCATAGTCTTTCAATACTCTAGTTTTTTGTTTTGTTTTGTTTTCACTTGCAGCATCACTATCTTTTCATAAAATATTCAGGGAAAAACTATTACTAAAGAGTCAAGGGAGAAAATATTATGGATGATTGTAAATTGGTGAAGTCTATTTTATTATCATTCAGAAAAAAATACAAGGGCTGTGAGGGTTCTCCATCAGATATACAGATTATTTCATTGCCAAAGTACAGGAGACACATTCCCATTCTTTGTTAGGTTCATAGAAATATAGATTCCAAGAGTCAAAATGGATCTAAGAGATAATCCAACATAACCCATACCTAAAGCAGAAATTTCCCCAGGAACACCCCTAATAAGAGGTCATACAGCTTCTACATAAAGACCTTCAATGATTGACAGCTTGTTCAATCCCAATCTCACTTGAAGAAAGCTGTTGTTGCTAGCAAGTGTTCCATAATATTGTGGCAAAGATGGCTTTTCTATAACTTTCATCTTGTTCTATCCTCTGGAAATGAGATGAAGAAATATAATTCTTTGTGACTGTCGTGAGGAAAGTTGTTTGTGAACTGCAAAATGAACCATTATTATCTGTTTAGAAGAACTTTTAAATTTTAAAAGGACAGTATTTAAATGGTTCCCTCTGTCTTCTTTTCCAGACTAAATATCCCAGTTATTACTATTGAATAAATTGTTGTATTTGAATGGAATAGAATGTGAGTTATTTTATCATTACGAAGAACCAATATGGGGCGGCTAGGTGGCGTAGTAAGTAGAGCGTCAGCCCTGGAGTCAGAAGAATCTGAGTTTGGATCCAGCCTCAGACACTTAACACACACAAACAAAAACCTAGCCTTATGACCTTGGGCAAGTTACTTAACCCCAATTGCCCTCCAAAAAGCAAAAAAGAAGAAGAAGAAGAAGAAGAAGAAGAAGAAGAAGAAGAAGAAGAAGAAGAAGAAGAAGAAGAACCACCAATATGTGGCATTGAGAGAAATATAAGATTTATATGAGTTTAAAAAGAGTGAAAAGGGAGCACTATGAGGATAATATGTGCAATGACTAAAATAGTGTAAATTACAGTCCTAAAATATTCCATCAATCCTCTTTAATTCAGTAAAAAAAATCTTAGTTTTAAAAAGTCAGATTGTGAAGCACTTCCATGATGGACAACTAATATAGTAAGTTTTGTGTGTGCTCAAATGTTTGTCTTTGTTATGATTGAGGGTTCCTTTCTGGGGCACTGGGCAAGGTAAGGAGAGTGGCATAATTGGGAAAGGGCTGGTGTAAAAAAAATCCAAAGTATTTGAAAAAAATTTTAAATCATTTTGACAAAACAAAGTTTGCTAAATGAAAAAAAAAATCCTGATTCTACCCCCCTCCCCAAAGTCATCATATGACAGGGTTTCAAGTCCTATCAGCATTTTGGTTACTTTTCTCTGGATATATACTCTGTCTTATAATTTTTTTAATGTTATGGTCAGAATGATATTCCAGATGTGGAATCAAGATAGGGTACAATGGGTCTAAGCTCTCCTTTATTTTGGACACCTCACATATATTCAGATAACCTATGAGCATGTGGGAAGCAGGGTGTCATAGTGGCTAAAGGTATAATCTCAAACTCATGAAAACTTGGGCTCTTGTTCTGTCTCTGATAGATGTTGTCTGTGAGACCCCGGGGAAGTTTTGTAAACCTCAGTATGACCAAGCAGAGACTGTGCTGACCTGCATTGGTAGTGGGAGTTTTCTTATCTGGAAATTTCCTTTGTGGATGAAATTACAGGTCCAGCTCCCATCCCCACGAACATATTAGCTTTTTCTGGTTGTCATGTCAGTCAACAAGCACTTGATAAGGACTTGCTATGTGCCTTGGAAGGAAATCTCAGGGGGAAGACACTAGCAGGAAGGATAGTTCTAGGGAGGAGGGGAAACAAGGCAAGGCCTCCTATAGAAGGTGAAATTTAAGCTGGGTCTTAAAGGAAGCCAGGGAATCCAAGAGGTGAAGGTTCCAGAAATGGGGGTGTCAGTGGTAAGATCTGGAATGAGGATGTTGGGTGAGAGGAAGAGAAAAAAGGCTACTTTCCCTGGATTATAAAACATTGATGACCCATTTGGACTTTGGGGGCCACTAAAACCCCCAGGCCTTTTCCACAGTAAACGTAGTTTAGCCAATCTACCTGCCAAAACAAATTCAGGACCTGTATAAACACAACTACAAAACACTTTTCACACAAATAGTCAGATCTAACTAATTGGAAAAACATCAATTGCTCATGACTGGTTTGAGCTAATATAATAAAAATGACAGTTTTACCTAAATTAAATTACATATTTAGTGCCATACCAATCATTTTTCCAAAAAACTACTTTATAGAGCTAGAAAAAAGGAGTAACAAAATTCATTTGGAAGAACAAAAGGTCCAGAATATCAAGGGAATTAATGAAAAGAAATGCTACGGAAGGTGGACTAGCTATACTAGATTATAATCTGTATTATAAAGCAGCAGTCATCAAAACTACTTGGTATTAACTGACGAATAGAGTAGTGGATCAATGGAATAGATTGGGTACACAAGACTCAGCAGTCAATGACAATAGTAATATACTGTTTGATAGACCCAGTTTTGGGGATAAGAGCTCACCATTTGACAAAAACTGCTGGGAAAACTGGAATATAATATGGCAGAAACTGGGCATAGACCATTATCTAACACCATATGCCAAAATCAAGTCTAAATGGGTGCATGATCTAGGTATAAAGGCTGATACTGTAAGCAATCTGGGAAAGCAAGGAATAGTTTTCCTGTCTGATTTATGGAGAGGGATAGATTTTATGACCAAACAAGAATTAGAGAGCATTATAAAATGCAAAATGGATAATTTTGATTACATTAAATTGAAAAGTTTCTGGACGGGAAAGGGGGGCGGAGCCAAGATGGCGGAGTAGAAACAGCTCGTCCAAGCCTCTCTGCCCCCAGATTCTCCACAAACTATGTAAAAAAGGACTCTGAAAATCTTCTGGAGCCCCAGCACCCACAGAACGACACAGAGAAGCTAACCTCCCGCTGAGGACAGCCCAGCACCCTGCAGGAAGGACCAGCGCAGTGGTCTGGGAGCTGGCAGCGCGCAGAGCGCAGGAGTCGAGCCGAGCCCAGGTCCACGTGAGCCGAGGTTTTAGCCCCAGGGCGGCAGGGCCAGCAGCCGGCTGGAGGAACCCCAGAACACCAGGAACTGTGGAGACACCAGAATTATCAACATAGACTTGCCTAGGACAAAGTAAGAGGTTAGTGTCCTATGGACTTTGGGACCTGTATTTGGGGAATGCGTCAGCTCCCTCCCCTGGGGGCCAGAAGCTGCTGAGGAGACACGCCACTGTGTAGTTTTCAGAGGCATTTCCGGCTCCCAGCCTACAAATTGTGGGGAGATCCAGCGATCAGTCTTGGGGGGTAATCGCTCTTGCTTTAACCTCCCTGGATCTGGATTGTGATCTAGGGTGGAAGTTGTGGGTGGGTTTACAGCTTGCCAGAAACGGAAGTTGCCCCCCACACGTTCGGGACGAAAATTCCTCTATCTGGCCTTAAAGCCATAGTGTGGCAACAAGCCCAAAAGTCAAGCAATTAAGTGGCAACATGCCAAGGCAAAGGAAACAGAAAAATGCAACCCTAGACTCCTATTTTGGGGGCATAGAGCGGGAAAAGGACTGTGAGGTCAGAAGTCCTGCTCCAAAAGCCCCAGGGGAAAACATGAGTGGGTTGCAGGCCATAGAGGACCTTAAGAAGGACTTTAAAAATCAAATAAGAGAAGTGGAGGAAAAATTGGAAAGAGAAATGAGAAGGATGCAGGAAAAGTATGAAATGAGGGTCAACAGCCTGACTGAGGAAAACAACACCTTAAAAAATAGACTAACTCAAATGGCAAAGGAGGCCCAAAAGGGCAATGAGGAGAAGAATGCCTTAAAAAGTCGAATTTGCCAGATGGAAAAAGAATCTCAAAAGTTCACTGAGGAGATTCATTCCTTCAGAGTTAGACTGGAGCAAATGGAAGCTAGTGACTTTATGAGAAATCAAGATGCTGTTAAGCAGATCCAAACAAATGAAAGATTAGAAGGCAATGTGAAATATCTCATGGGAAAACCACTGACCTGGAGAATAGATCCAGGAGAGACAATTTAAAAATTATTGGACTACCTGAAAGCCATGATCAAGGAAAGAACCTAGAAATCACCCTTCAAGAAATTCTCAAGGAAAACTGCCCTGATGTTTTAGATTCAGAGGGCAAAATAGAGGTTGAAAGAATCCACCGATCACCTCCTGAAAAAGATCCCAAAAAGAAAACTCCCAGAAATATTATAGCCAGGTTCCAGAATCCCCAGATCAAGGAGAAAATACTACAAGCGGCCAGGAAGAAAAGTTTCTGGACAAATAAAGTCAGTGTAACCAAGATTAGGAGGGAAGTGGAAAATTGGGAAAGAATTGTTACAACCAGTGTCTCTGATAAAGACCTCATTTCCAAAATATACAGAGAATTGAGTCAAATCTATAAGTCATTTCCCAATTGATAAATGGTCAAAGGATATGAACAGGCAGTTTTCAGAGGAAGAAATTAAAGATATCTATAAGGATATGAAAAAATGCTCTAAATCACTATTGATTAGAGAAATACAAATCAAAACAACTCTGAGGTACCACATCTCACCAGTCAGATTGGCTAAGATGAGAAAACAGGATAATGACAAATGCTGGAGAGGATGTGGAAACATTGGAACACTAATGCATTGCTGGTGGAGTTGTGAACTGATTCAACCATTCTGGAGAGCAATCTGGAATTATGCCCAAAGGGTTATAAATAATTTCATACCCTTTGACCCAGAAATACCACTTCTAGGGTTGTATCCTAAAGAGATCATAGAAGTGGGAGGAAGACCCATATGTACAAAAATATTTATAGCAGCTCTTTTTGTGGTGGCAAAGAATTGGAAATTAAGGGCGTGCCCATCAATTGGGGAATGGCTAAACAAGTTGTGGTATATGCATGTAATGGAATACTATTGTGCTATAAGAAATGAGGAGCAGATGGACTTTATATTTACCTGGAGAGGCTTATAGGAACTGATGCTGAGTGAGAAGAGTAGAACCAGTAGAAATCTGTATACAATTACAGATACAACGTATGTGTGATCACTAACTTTGATAGACTGGACTCTTCTCGGCAATGCAGGGTTATAAATCAACTCCAAAAGACTCATGATGGAGAGAGATGTCTACATGCAGAGAAAGAACTGAGTTTGAATCCAGATTGAAGCAAACTACCTGCTCTTTTTCTTTTTCTTGTTTGGTTTTCTTTCCTCTTTGTTCATTCCATCTGATACAACCCTTCTTTATAACCTGACTAATGTCTAATGTGAAAGTATTTACAGATCCTATACTTGACTGAATGCCGCCATGGGGGAGTGGGGAGGCAGGGAGAGAAAATTCAAAACTCAAGGAATTGTGGAACTGAATCTTGTAAACTAAAAGTAAACAAATTAGTAAAAACCAATTTTATTTAAATGTAATCTAGCCCTTGTTGTCTAACTGGTCTCTTTCATTGTCCTCAAAGATAAGCTAATAAGGTACAGAGGACTATGAAATCCTACTTTATTCCAGTCTTGCTTATAAACTATCATTTCGTCCGCGCTCCACGGGCCTGGGGAAGGAGCCTGCCAGAGCGCGAAACCTGGACCCCGGCCCTCGGGGCAGCGGGCATGCGATCGGGCGGGCATGACCCCCCCCCCCTGACGTGGGCCCCGGCCGGTCGTCAGCGCACGTGGGAGCGGAGGAGCCCCGCCGTGATCGCCCTGCCCTTGTCCGAGCACGAGTTTTTCGGCGTGATGTTGTGGGAGCGCGGGGGCTGTGGGTGGCCTGGAAGAGAGCCAAGACCGGGAGGCCCAGGGGCCGGGAATCGTGACCTCCCACCTAGGATCTTGAATCCGAGAGCCAGCGACCTTTATCCGAGTACCCCAGGGAGCCTGGTGCTGAGTGCCCCGGAGCCCCTGATGCGCATTGTAGCGGGGGAGCCCCCACGTGCCCTTAGAAGCCACCATGGTGCGCATGAATGTCTTGGCAGATGCTCTCAAAAGCATCAACAATGCAGAAAAGCGAGGAAAACGCCAGGTTCTCATTAGGCCTTGCTCTAAAGTAATTGTCCGGTTCTTAACTGTGATGATGAAGCATGGTTACATTGGCGAATTTGAGATCATTGATGATCACAGAGCAGGAAAAATTGTTGTGAATCTCACTGGCCGATTAAACAAGTGTGGTGTAATCAGCCCCAGATTTGATGTTCAATTGAAAGATCTGGAAAAGTGGCAGAATAATCTGCTACCATCCCGTCAGTTTGGGTTTATTGTGCTTACAACCTCAGCTGGCATTATGGACAACGAGGAAGCAAGATGAAAACACACAGGAGGAAAAATCCTGGGATTCTTTTTCTAAGGATGTAAAACATACATACAAATAAAATGCTCCAATGGACTGTGGTGCTTCCAGTCAGTGGTTTTGAACCTTGAAAAAAGTTTTAATGGCATTATACAGATGCTCATATATTTGGTACTCATAGTATGTGGTGCTAAGTGCTGAATGTTTACCAAATCCATTCTGATCTTTTGGATCAAGTGTTGTCTCACTGTTGGATTATAAAATAGGATTTGTGTTGAGATGCTTGAGCATTGGTCTAACCAGTGTCCGTCTTTTGTACAACAGACCTCTCCACTGAGGCTTATAAAGAAGACCCTCAAGCTTGTGTGTTGTTTTAATATGCCCGTTGCCTACTATTTGGGTATATAAGAGTTGAGTTAGGGCTCTATTTTCAAGTCTGTCTAAGGTAATGCAGCATTCTTCCCTTACACAGCTCACCTACATTTAGCTTTGAAGCCTTCAAAGTTATACTGGAAGACCCCCAGGGAACTCTCTTTGCTGACTCTGGTTTATGGCATTTTAAGTTTGCTTCTGGTTCAGGATTGTGGTGGGGGTATTGTTTGATTTTAGCCAGGTTTTTAGGTATGATTAAGTTTTAAGTATTCCTGGAATGTTTTCCCTTAAGAATTTGTTATCTCCAAATCCCAGGAAGGATGCCAATAGAAATTTCATTGGAGAATTCTTTTTTTAAGCTGCTTTATTTTTCTCAATACTTCATTCAAGTTCACCTAGTTGAATATGAACGTTCAAAATACTGAAAGATGAGATGAGAGTAAGGAACTATGTAACTTGTAGTTTGTAATGACTTAAAATGCTTTGCGATTTAAGTGAAAAGAGGTTAGGGTTTTAAGAGTAGCTAGCTAGTTAACCATATAGACAGGAGAGTGGTTTGTGTAAATTGGCAGGTAAAGGATTTCAAAGGGGTGTGAAATGTTCTCATCCTGAGAAAAGAAATTTCTCGGTTGGGTTTAGCAATGTATAACAGACTTAACTAGAGTGAACTGCCATTAAAAGATAGACGTTTTACAGGTTTGATAGACTGTTCTCGGGGGATTTGATGTGAAGAAGAGGGGACATTTTGTTGACCAGTTCTACAACTAAACTCTTAGTTCCCTTCATCTCTGAAAAATAGTGGAAATTCTAAATTTTGGAAAGGCATGAAGGGACTTTGGAACAGGGACAGAAAGCCAGTTTGGTTGTGGGATTATTCAAGGAACACCTAGAGGGATGTGAATAGTGCCAAATAGGTGAGCCTTGAATACCAGGCAGAAGAGATTACATTTAAACAGGCCTTAAGACTTAAGACAAGGCACTGTAATATGCCCTGGACATAGTTGGAGTAGGAGAGAGCACAAACAAAATTCAGGGAGATTTTTATACCAAAAATAAGCCTTAAAAGTAGTTAAGGATACTTATTGGGGGGGGGGGTGTAGAACTGAGCAAATGTGTAAACAACTAGTTCGGTTTGGTTGGAATACAAGGTATGTTAAATTGAGTAATAGGAAGGAAGCTTGGGGTTAGATTGCAAAGTCTTTGTATGCATGCTCTGCTACCTTGAGTTAAGATTTTAAAGGCAGTAGGAACCATGGAAGATTTTTGAACAAGGAGGCTGATGATGTGGTCAGACCTATACCTTAGGCTGACTTCCGAGAGATGATGAGGCCTGTACGGAAGCCTGTACGGGAGGATTGGGTATGGGTTGAAAAGAGATGGTTTGAAGACTTCTCAGTGATTTTATATAGAAGGGAGAGTGAGACAGGGAAGCAAGGTGAATCAGTATAGGAATATGCATTGCTGAGAGGATAGTTCTCTGAACTGTTTTAGAGGATGATGGGTAGATTTGGGTAATGAGTTTTGCTTGATCCAGTTGTTTAGGAGTGATAGGTACTTGGGACCTTTTTTTTTTTATTACATTGATAGTCATTCAACTCATTACATTCCTGTGAAATACAGGGCATTATTTAGGTGCTTTGACAAAAGTGAAACTGTTCATACTCCTAAGAAACATGGACCAGGATGATAAAACTTGTCCAAGTAAAATAAGTGATTTGAGGAAGGAGACAATGTAAACTTCTGTAACTAGATACGTAAGGAAAGTGGTTCTAGTATGAAAGACTGTTAATTTAGGAACTTGGAAATGAGGGGCTTGTATTGTCACAGTGGTTAGGAAAATAGGCTGTAGATAGGAAAAGATGGGATAGACAGGTCTTAGGAACTTTGCCAAAAGGAGTGAGAGGGAAAAAGAACAGGATTACCTATTGTTGCAAATTGGTGTCAGGCAATAAGAAAAATGATAGCATTCTAAAAGTTTGTAAAACACTTTATTTTATTTGAGCCTCAGGACAAACTCATGAGGTAGATCGTAGGTACTATAGACATTACCCCTGTTTTCTATGAGTAAAATGTGGCTTGCCTGTGGTTATAGCTAGTAAGTGGAATTTGAACATAAGACCAGCATTGTACCAGGTGTCCTCTCAGCATGAGGTTGGAGAGAGAGATACACTTAATTTTATATCTGCTGAGTTTGAAGTACTAGGAACATACAAGTGATGTTCCGAAAGCACATGGACATAGATTTGAGATATATCTGAAGAGGTCCTGTGGTTGAAGCCATTGGAGAAAATGCTACTGCCACACCAGTGCTGGGGAACCTGTGACCTTGAGGTCCTCAAGTGCAGCCCTTTGACTGAATCCAAATTTCACAGAACAAATCTTAATAAAGATGAAATTTGACTTCGGTCAAGGGGCTGCACTTGAGGACCTAGAGGGGCACATGTGGCCTGCTTTGGGAAGTGTCCTTAAATTCTCTGAAACTAGTTTGCTGGGATGTTCAGAACTAGGAATGATCCCTGAAGACAGTGTGGGACATTGGTCACCTGGTGCTCAGAGATGTTGGAATAGAATGATAGCTGAAGGCCACAGCCAACAGGATTAATCAGGGGCAGAAGAGAAGGCAAATAGATTGCAAGGAGTTGGGATGAGATTATGGGTTATTCAAGAGGAGGTATGCATCAACTTAAGAGAACATTTTAGAAATAATGGAGAGGAGAGAGATGGAATACTAGTTAAATTTTCTAAGGGAAGGTTTCTTTGGGATTAGGGAAATCTGAGCATGTTTTTAGGCTGATGAAAAAAAATCATTGGAATAGTACAGATTACAGACAGGAGATACTAGGGCCAAGTCCTAGAGGAGATAGCACCCAAAGGTGAGCTGGTAGTTGAATTTACTTGTGACAAAGTTACCTTTTCTGTAACTAGAAGAAATGAAGATTGATTTAGAATGCTGAGAAAAGTTTGAGAAATAGAATAAGAGATGAGTAAACTTCTTTGGAAACTAGGTTCACTACTGTAAATGGAGAGTGTGAGTGCTGTCAAAAGCATAGTGTTTGCTTTGGGGGGGGGAGGCTATTGGGGTTAAGTGACTTGCCCAAGGTCACACGGCTGGGCTAGTTTTGTGGGAAGTGTCTGAGAGGCCGCATTTGGACTCAAGTCCTCCTGACTCCAGGTCCAGTGTTCTGTTCACTGTGCCACCAAGGCACTATGAATAAAAGTTCAAAGTGAGAGGGAACCAGTAAGGGCATGGTCCAGGAGTAGTTAGTAGCAAAGGGCCCAGATACTAATTGTATTTACAGGGAAGCAGTTAAAATAATTTTCTAAAGTGGAAGTATCCTTGGGTAGAGCTACCTCAGCTCTGATCTCAGTGCTTTTTATATCTGTTTGCTTTCTTTTTCTGGTTACAGTGTTGTTTTTTAAGGTTATACATGTATAGTCATGTAAAACATCCATAATAGTACGTTATGAAAGAAAAAAAAAGAAAACAGACAAAAACACAACCTCAAGAAAAATAAAGTTTAAAAAAGTAAAAAAAAAAAAAATAAAAAATAAACAAAAAAAAAATAAACTATCATTTCAGCAAGATTTCCCTACAGCAGAGCCGTGCCTTGCATAAAGACTCCCTTGGGACTAGAGCACCATCAGACAAAAGCAAATGCCTCTTTCTATTCCTCTTAACAAGGGAAAAATGCTTTGGCATCGCCTGAAATTAAGTAATACTCTGCCTAGGAAAAAAAATCCCTTTTTAAGGCCATTAAATACAAATTTCACTATGAGTTGTTAGCTTAAAATTTCAATTAGCACCTAAATTTGCTATCAGCTTAGTCCAAGTCATCTCCCTGAACCAAGAATTCTTCATTGTTTGACTGTTTGCTTAAATACTATGGAAGACAGAAGCAATTTATTAACATAATCCCATTTAATATGATGACTAATCATTCTTCCTAGAAAGAGTGGATGGGATTTGTCAGAGTAATTATATTCCATCTATGATAGACAGGGATGGGAGTGCTTTTTGGCATCCCTAACATCACCTGAACTCACGAGCTCTGCTGGTCCTGAGAGCACTCTTGATTCTAACAAAGTCTCTAGCCCCCACAGTATGGAAGGTTGTCATGGCTGCTGTGGAATCCAAAAGGATTTTCTCAGCTCCACTACAGGTTAGAACTAGAGAGGGTTCCTGCTGTAAGTAGGAACTAAGAGAGAAAATACAACTAGGTAAGGAATGGAGGAGAGGTGGAGGTGACTAGAAGGAATGAGTGAAGGCAGGGGAAAATTATGGAAAATAAATTTATCCAAGAGAGCTTGAGTAGGACCAAGTTGAAGGAATTGGACTGAGATCAGAGGAAAGATAAATAAGTAGAAAAGATCAGAGATCGGGGTGACTAGGTGGCACAGTGATTAGAGCACTGGCCCTGGAATTAGGAGGATCTAAGTTTAAATCTGGCCTCAGACACTTAACACTTACAAGCCGTGTGACCTTGGGCAAGTCACTTAACCCCAATTGCCCTGCCCTCTCCCCTCCAAAAAGAAAAAAAATCACACATTTAAAACTAGAAGGGACTTGAAATATCATATAGTCCAACCCTTTCCTTTTACAGACAAAAAAATTGAGGGCCAGAGAATTTTAACTTTGTCCAAAGTTAATAAATGTCAGAGTTCAAATGTGAACCCCTGACTACAAATTCAGTATTCTTCCCACTAGGCCAGTAGACAAGGAACCTAAAATGGAGATAGCAACCTACTGAGGCATTAGATATATGTAGAGAGTGGAATCTTAGAATGGGAAGGGATCTCCAAGGTCATCTATTCCAAACCCTATTTCTGGTGTATCTCTGACAAGTGGTCATCCAGTTTTCATCCAAAGATGTTTTAAGAGGGACAACCCAGTACCTCTTGAAGCAGCGAATTCCATTTTTGGATTCAAATCCCATCTCTTCCACTTCTTACCTGTGTGACCTTTAAAATAAATATCTTAATCTCTTTGGACCTGAGTTTCCTCAACTCTAAAATGAGGGAGTTGTACCTTCCAGTTCAGCATTGATGATGTTAACCTATGATCCCAGGGGTCTAAACTCAGAGCATTTCTGCTCCATGATATTTAGGACAGTATGGAAAGAGTATATTTACACCTTCTTTGGAAATATTTTGACGAAGTGGAAAAATGGCCTTGGGGTTTGTTTTAATTTGTTAACCTTTGTTTGCTTTTTTTCTACCTGACTTCCTTCAACCCTCTCTTTCTACTTTCTTTTTCCTCCCTCCCTCTGTCTCTTTCTTTCTTCTTTCCTTCCTGACTTCCTGCCTCCCTCCCTTCCATCCTCCTTTCTTTTCTTCCTCCCTTTTTTTCCCACTGGTTTGGCCATCATGTTGCTTTAATACAACTGCATACTGAGCTTTAGCTCTTTTCAAACTGCTATCCAAGACCCAACTTCTCTATCAGGCATAGAGAATAGACTCTCCAGTTTTGTCTTATCTCAGTCCCTAACAGCTGTACATTCCCCTTTTCCCTACCCCCATTTTGTCTTCTCTCTCCAACCACAGCTCCAGAGAGTGACTCCTGCCCCCTACCCCAATTCACATGGTGCCCTTCAGCCCTTGGCAGACACAGTAGAACACAGGGAAAGCGACATGTAGCTTCTGAACTTTTTTCAACCATCATTATGTCTCATTTAGTCTAGTCTCTTGTTAGTTGTTGACCCTTCTTAGGATAGGTGAAAGGGACATTGTGTTCAGCATCTGGGACATCAGTCCAGAGAATATATCTTTGCAATCCCTGCCTTTCAATCACTGTCTAAAGCAAGTTACCACAAGAGCTATTTAAATATTGACATTTTACTGTAAAAAAAAATACATATATATATATATATATTTAAATCCACAGAGAAAAGGTATTTGGTTTAAGAATGCTCCAGCTCTTTCACTGCTACTCTTTCTTTAAATCACCCTTTTGTCTCTCTCTACTTTAAAATTCAGCTTACAAATGGCATATAACAATAAAATTAAGTGCAGCCAATCACAAAAGCTACACACTAGAAATGGAAACTCACTACCTCGATATTTTGGGAACTATTGAAGATTTATTTTCAGAGTACCACCACGCACCAAAATAAAATAAAATAAAATAAAAGAGTCAGAGCTTTCCTCTCTTTTCAGGGAAAGTATGTCATTGTATTCCTTTTAAACCCTCATTTAGGTTTTCCAGGCAGGATGTTCTCTGTTCTTTGGCTGTTGACTGGTTTGGGGGGTTTTTTTGGGTTTTGGTTTTGGTTTCTTTTTTTCAGGCTTTGACAGAGATAATTTAAATAATGATCTGTTTGGGAGAATTAATTCACCAGCCTCCAGCATGATTCATTTCCAAGCCTGCCTGGGATTTGCAGTGGGCAATACAAGTGCATTTCCTAATGGGAATACATTTCTCTGAATGGGTTTAGTTCTCCCCCCTTTTTTTTCCTTCATGTGAGATCGGGGAAACTTTCCTTTTCTAAAGCAAATGAAACTGGATACAGTGAAGCCCTCTAGAAACAGAAAGGGGAAGATTCTTCCCCAGAAAGCATCTTCCTTGAAATCCCATCATTCCTTCTATTCCTCACTTATTTCTGGGGCTTGAACAGGCTGATGAATTTTCATAACAATTCACGGCTTTCAGTGTAGTTTCTCTATTCCAAGTGGGTTTGTTAAGCCTAGATATATATCAGCTTGCAAAGAGTTCTCAAGAATCCATGCATAAAATTTCTTTAAGTTTTTTTTTTAAGCGTGTTTAAATTCCCTGCTGTCACATAGCCATCCTTTATGTTTCCCCCTGACTGCCTTTTTGCAGCAAATTAATATGTGAGCAGCATAGGTTTTTCTGCAGCATGACTCTTGAACTTATAAACATTTGGCATCCTTGCATCCCAGGCAAGGAACTGCAATCCAGGGAACACATTCACCCCTCTTTGAAGCAGATGTAACTATTGCCTCCATTTGATCTGTGTTGTTTAATACAAGTATCTAAAGCTTATTCTTCCAGAGGACTGAAACCCTTTGAAGATATTTAAATGGAGAACTAATGGTGCCCTCCCCCAAGCTCCCCATGAACATGCTCTAATAATTACAATGTCACTAGCCCCAGAGAAGGGTGAGAAAATGATGCACTTTCCTCTCTATCTTGCAAAGGTGATGGACAGTATAGGTGGAACATTGCATACGCTGTCATATTCTTGATTCATTGCTTAGTTTTGCTTAACTATCTTTCTCCCCTCTTTTAAAAAGTTTGCTTTTGGTTGGGTGTTTGTTTTTTGTTTGTTTGTTTGTTTGTTTGTTTGGTACCTAATCATTCTGGAGAGCAATTTGGAACTATACCTGAAAGGATACAAAACCATGCATATCCTTTGATCCAACAATACCACTACTAGGTCTGTATCCCAAAGAGATTAATTCTTTTTTTTTTTTAAGGAAAATTACCTATATGTACAAAAAATATTTATAGAAGTCCTTTTTGTGGTGACAAAGAATTAGAAATTAAGGAGATGCCCATCAATTGGGGAATGGCTCAACAAACTGTGGTATATGATTCTGATGGAATACTATTGTAGACAGGAAGGATGGCTCAGAAAAACCTGGAAAGACTTATATGAACTGATACAATGTGAAGTGAGCAGAACAGGAGAATAGTGTACACTGGAGATCAATTACAGATGAATTACCTGTTCTCAGCAACATAATGATCTAAGACAATTCTAAAGAATTTATAATGAAAAATGCTATCTACCTCCAGAGAAAGAACTGATGAAGTCTGAAAGCAGATTTAAGGATACTTTTTAAAACTTTCTTTACTTTTCTTGTTTTTTTTATTTGTTTTTACAATATGACTTATATGGAATTATGTTTTGCATGACTGTACATGTGTAACCTATATCAAATTACTTGCCATCTCTGGGTTGTTATTGTTTGCCCTTCATTCCTGAAGAGGACCATGACATCAAGAAGGTGATGCCATGACTTGCAAGTGAATTGGATTTAAGTGAGGAAGGACTGTGCAAAGTAACCAGCCTCACTTTCTCCTCTAGAGTCATCTGGGTTCAGTGGCAAGATATAGAATAAGATGACTGTCGTTGCTGGGGGTAATGAGGTAAGAGAGGAAGGAGATAATTTGGAACTTAACATTTTTTAAAATGAACTATAAAATTGTTTTTCATGTAATTGAAAAAATTAAAAAATAAGAGTTTTTGTTACAAAGGATGTCATCTAGATGGGGAGGAGGAAGGGTTATAAATGAAGATGATATAAAAACAAAAGATAATAATCTTAAAAAAACAACCAATGCTTTATATCTATATAGCAATTTATTCTTTTCCAAACACTTTCATATTTATTGTCTCATGGAATCCTAACCATCTATCTCCCTGTGAGGTCTAGGACTAGAAGCTTGGCCTCACAGACTTCAGATCAGTGTAGTTTTACTTCCTTTACATAGAGCTGCAAGATTTGCAAACAACTTATGGATATTATCTAGTATGATCCTCCAAACAACCCTGGGAGATAGATGGTGATTGTTATCCTTCATTTTCAAAGAGGACCAAAATGACATCACTATGTTAGAGTCAAGTTATAATATGTCCAGTTGTGGCTGATCAAACCAATATGAGCTCAGAATACTCTACCACAGGTGGGACACAAATTGTCCACATGAACATTTGGGGTGGAGATGCCTCTAAGTTTGCACATCTCACGTTTCTTTCGAGCTACTGCAATTCTGCTTTGCTCATAGAATGCAGTGCCTTTTTTGATGCGGGCACACAATGCTGGGATGTCCTTTGCCAGCATCTCTCTGTCATGCAATCTGAAAGCTGAAAAGTAAATACTATTAATATCAATCCCATTTTACAAATGAGGAAACCAAGACTGAGAAAGATTACGTGGTTTGTCCACTGTCATACAACTTATCAAAGTCTGAGGTAAGAATTAGAACTTAGGTTTTTACTGACTACAAGTCCAGAACTCTATCCATGACATTGCTTGGGTGCTGTGGCCATGGATGAGTTGAGAATAGCTTTATGCCAAGGGAGGTAGGCACAAAGCCAGAGCAGTTACCTTCTGCATTGAAATCCTTGATTCTATTCATACATTTACTATCTCCACAGAGAGAATCCTTCTTAGAACCATCAAAGGTCCCTGTTGGTAGGATGAGGATATAATCTCCACAATCTATGCCAAATAGGACAGGGATAACTGAAATTCAGAGATATCTAGAGGCCTCACTTTAAACCATGATTTGAACTTTTTGCCAGCTTTACCTTTTTTTTTTTTGTTTCACCCAGTTTTGAGTTTCTCCTCTTCCAACTCACCACTGAAGTTGGTTGTAAGTAAGGACACGGTTAAAAAAAAAAAAGACAGGAGAAAGAAAAGGTAGAAAAAGAAAGGCTAGATCATTCTTCCACCAGGGAATCCAAACCTGAATTAAAAAGTGGTTTCTTGATATGCTTTTACTTGTGTTGGCCTTTGGAGCTGGCTTCCCTTCCTCCAGAAAAAAAAAAACAAAAGTAGTTCCCTAGTGGCCCATGGAGCACATGACTCAACAACATCCATGCTTCTGTTTAAAACTCAAGGGTATAACCACCTTTTCCACCTGAGTTGTTAGCTTTTAAAAATACTTTAAAACCAATCAGACACTAAATTGCATCTGAAGAGCTATTTCAATTATATTATGGAGGCAGCTCCTCAGCAACTGAAGTATTTAAGAGCAACAAAAATTAATGTGCATTTTAATACTGATTTTCTGGGCATAATGCACTTTGTAATTCATTTAAATGTATTCTGTGAAGTTTTATTCTGTCTTAAGGCACAGCAGCAGTTCTTGACTCATCATAAAAATACCCCCTTTTTAAAAAAGTTTTCTTTTTGAAGAGTATTTAAAACTAAAAAAAAAATGAACTGAAGGGGGGGAAAAACTGTAATTGACTGGAGTCAGAATATAAATTTGTCCTCTCCCTTGAATAATATAACTCAAAAGCACTCATGTGGAGTGATCCTTCCCCCTCAAGGAGACAACCCTTGGTGTAGATCATGCCAAATAAAAATTCCATCTGAAATTGCCTTCTTTCTTTTGTCCCCCTACTGCCGATATCGTCAGTATGCATTCTCTCTAGTAGCACCAGTGTTTATCTGAAGTTACTGACTTGACAGATAAATCCAGTAGAATTAGTGCCTCCATGGATGGTCTGTTTTAAAACCGAGTTAATCAAACATAAACGTTTTGCCCCAGAGCAATCGCGAGCAGTACAGATGTAGAAAGCACAAAGGACCAGGCGCGCAGGAAGAAAACAGCTGCATCTGCTCCGCTGTTGCCAAAGCACCAAGGTTAAACGTGGGTGAGGAAAAATAAGGAAAAGGGTGGGGAGACAGGAGAAGGAGAGGGACATTCGGCAGGGAGATTTAGCCGACCCTTAGCGACCCCGCCTTAGCTTCCAACCAGAAACTGGGGGAAGGGGAGCTGAGAATCAGGCGGTCATAGCATGGCCCACTTGGAAAGGAGCCTAAGAGATCACCTGCCCCAAACACCTCATTTTACAGGTGGCTGCACCCAAGGCCCCCAAAATGGAGAACCAAGGCTGGAACCCCTGACTTCCTGACACCCCGTCCAGTTCTCTATGGCCTAGCATCTCCTCTCCAGTCTAAACTCAGGTAATTAGGAGGTGGCTGATCCAGGACTAGAAGCCAAGCCTTCCTCCTGCCAAGGGAGCAGATCTTCCACTGTACCCACAAAATATTACTCTGATTCCCTTCTGTGCCACAATCACTTAACACAGTCTGTGGTTTTTTTTGGTGGGGGTGTTTTTTTGAATTAACAGATTTTTCCTATATTGGGGCTAAAATGCTGTCTGGAAATGAGCTCCGTGGGATCATTTCTGGGCTTAATTTTATTTAAAAATTTTTATCAGTTACTTTGATTAGAATCAGATGTGCAAAGAGTCTATTGTATCTGAAAGCATGTAAGCTCCTTGAGGTCAAGGGTTGTTTCATATTTGCTTTAGCATCCCCAGGGTAGAATAGAGACTGGGATGAGGACTTCATTACTATAGTGAACTCCCAGAAAAGGAAATGTTTCTTCTAAAGCAGGCCTGGCACTTCCTCTGTACTTCTACTCTTAGAGTGCCATCTAATCACTGAGAAATTAAGTAATCTTCTAAGGCCACACAGATGTAAGACTTAAACCCAGGTCTGTCTGGCTTCCAGGCCAGAATTCTGTCGGCTATATTCATGCTGTCTCTCTGGTACATAGTAGGTACTCATTGAATGTTTTCTTAAGAATTGATTTGAAGTCAGAGGACATTTACTCAACTTCCAAATGCTACTTACTAGCTCTGTGCCCTTTGGCAAGTCATATAATCTCTTTGGGACTCAGCTTTCCCATTTGTATAATGAGATCAATAAACCACAAGACTTCTAAGGACCTTTCTGGCTCTAAATCTCATGGCTGGTCTTATATTCCTGACAAAACCAAAAATCCTTAGAACTTCCTGATCTACTCAAGCTCCACTCACACCTTTCCCCTTTACTCAAGGCAAAACTCTCCCCATAGTTTACCACTCTAGAATCCAAGCCACTGAGCCCAAAAAAAGATGCACTCTCCCTTAGAACGGTGTCTGTTGTACTCCCTTCTTTTTTTTTTTTTTTTGCCTTTTGGAGGGCAATTGGGGTTAAGTAACTTGCCCAAGGTTACACGGCTAGTTTCTGTGGGGTGGGGGTGGGGGGGTGGCGTGTTAAGTGTCTGAGGTCTGATCGGAACTCAGGTCCTCCTGACTCCAGGACCAGCACTTTACTCACTGCACTGCCTAGCTGTCCCGTAGTTCCTTCTGGAAGTCTACTCTTTCCTGGTTCTCTATCTCTAAATTGCATTAGTTCCAAGGTAGTGAGGTATTAATGAACCAGATATAGGACTCTTTATTGTATCTTAATATATGTGCATATACATGTGCATGTATACTGCATTAAATGTACAACATATAAACATACATGTGTATTGTACTAACATATACATGTACATGTGTATATACATATATATGTATACACACATATATTTAAGGCCATATTACACCTTAGCAATATATATCTGGAGTTTAGTTGGACCAAAAATCTTAGGAGAAAATAAGCAGCTATGATTACTCTAACAACAAACTCAGCTGTGATCACTCACCCTGCTCCATCTGGAAGAGACCCAATGGCTTAAGAGTTCCAAATAAATCCTCCTGGGCTAATTCACAGGAGCCCCTTAGATCCTAGCTTTACTGAGCAATGGGTAAACTCCTTTGCCTCCTTATAAGGTTACCCAAAACTGTACAGTTTGTAAAACAAAACCATTACACCATCCTCCAGCCTACTGCTCTCTGGTCCCAAAAGAATACCCTTCTTCACTAGAAAACCGTAGTCTGTAGCCATGACCCAGTCCCAGGTATACACTGGCCATTATACCTCACTTTCTAGTCTCTAAAGAGAGGCTTTCCACAAGGAGGCTATTGATTCTGGTTTTGAGCTATATACAGTGGATGCTTTGATTTAAATACCCTCTTATATTCCTGACAAAACCAAGGAACAGAGAGAGCTATTTATAAGTGTTCTGGTGGCAATTTCACCAGAAAGGAGGTGAGGCTGGTTTTTGATTTACGCCTTTCCAGCCAGCTGTCCCCCATCATCTTGCACATGCTGGCATGGCATTTCCCTCCAGCCAATTTAATTCTAAAAAGTTTTGTTTCTTTCACGCCTAGATGAAAAGTATGTCTTAACTTAAATCATTCCTCCTCCCCCCCCAAAAATGGAAGCTTCAGGGGGGCTGTTTAATTTTTTACTCACATGCCTTATTAAGATTTTGAGACATATAATATAAACTTCTTTCCACAAAGGTTTTTGTGTCCTAGAATGTCAAGATTTTTTTAACTGAAGAAGAATTAGGAGGAACTAGAAGCTTGAGTATTTAGCTGCTTTTTTTTTTAAAGAAAATTCCCTCCATCTCTTTTTCTCCATATTTTTAAAGGCTGGGGAACATTAATATTTAGGTGATAGTGTCAGCAGATTTTTAAAGATCAAATGGCCAACGTAAAACTCTTATAATTGCTTAAACTCAGTTGGGAGCAAAGGTATTTTGCTATATCAAAAGGTCAACAATATTGTTTGTACACACAAATTCCCTCCACTAGCAAAGACAACAACCATTCCACACCTTTGTAAGACAGTTTAATGAGTTGCAGTGGCCAAAATAAAATCACCATATGGTGGCCAGCCCCTTGGTGGAGAGTCTCTCCCAACTTAGTGAGGCTAGTCCTCAGACAACAGATGCACAGTACCTCACCAGACTCAAGGTCTTATTATAGTGGTACAACTTGGAAGATGTTGCATTCTACCTGCATACCTGTTAAGAACCTTAGCTAACTACAGCCATTGCCTTGGATGAATGAATGATTACAAAAGTATTTATTAAACATTTACTGTGTGCCAAGGACTATGTTAAGTGTTAGAGATAAAACTGCAATAACAAAGATGGCCCTGGCTTATATTCTATTAAAGGAGTCAACACATATAGGCAAGTTGAGATGAGAAATATACCTCTGTCAGAGCACAGGTTGAATCTAGGAGGCCTTGTTATATGTTCTCAGTTCAGTCATTTAAGGCTCTTTAGATATCAACATCTTTGCCCAGCTACTCTACTGATACACCATAAAGACAGATGATCTCCTCTATGTGAAAATTAATTTGTGATTTGAAGAGATATTCAAGCTGATGCTTTCATAATCCTTTATAGTTTCAAAGAGATGTACATACATTATCTAATCTAATTCTCACAAATAACTGACATTATACAAGATATCCCTGAAGGCAATATAGTTTTAAGATTTGAATAGTCTTAAACTGGACTATGGTTTTTTAATGCTCTATACAGTATGATAAGGTTTGCAAAGTACTACACATACAGTATCTCATTTGATCCTCACAACTACTAGAATGTAGGTACTACAGATATTACTAAACTCATTTTTTAAATGACAAAACAGTCCCAAGTTGATGAATGACCCTAATCCAAAATCTTCTAATTTCCAGGTCCTTTATTTTTTACATATATCCTCCCCATCCTAAGGTATATCATTAGTAAGCTAGAATTTCTCCTCCATAGCAATGAGAAAAAGTTACAACAGGAGGGGAAGACTTTCGTGGGTATATAGAGAAGACTAGGTTTGGGAGAAATGAAATATCCTCCTTGTAAACACCTTCTCTGCCCCTCCCCCCATTCATAGTCTTATTTGCAGATATAATATGAATTAGGTCACAGGGATAGGAAACCTGCAGCCTCAAGGCCACATATGACCCTCTAGGTCCTCAAGTGTGGCCCTTTGACTGACTCCAAAATTTCACAGAACAAATCCCCTTAATAAAAGGATTTGTTCTATAAAACTTGGACTCAGTCAAAAGGCCTCACCCAAGGACCTAAAAGGCCCCAGGTGGCCTTGAGGTCACAAGTTCCCCACCCCTGGTTAGGAGACATGAATGATCAGGAGAACCCAGGGATCACCATCCAGCTGAAATGCATTGACAACTCAAGGCCATACAGGCATTTCCTGTTCTTAGAAAGGGTCCAGATCATTATTTCAGTTTTAGCTCTGCAGCCACCTCGTAACCACCAAGTTTCTGTGTTTGTTAGGCCTGGCCTGTTTAATCCATTATGCTGTGAACTGTTCCTTGCTCAGAATTTCCAAAGCTGTGGTGAATTTCCTGCTTTTAGTCTTTGGTTGAGACATGGTGAATGCTTCTAGCCAGCCCCTTCCTCTGTGGCTCATGTTCTGGATTCTCCCTCCTAGGCATCACATCACTAACTGATTATCAGTTGTTAATGACTAATATTTTTTATTGCTGCCACTGATGTGTGCCAACCCTAGAAAATTAGTAATTCACTTTTTTTTGTTAGAGACCAGACCATCACACAACATGGATCCAACCACACTAGGAGTACTTGTTTCTCTGGCCCATAGCTCTTCAAAATTTGGAAACTCACTATATGGCATCATTCAGTGTTTTGAAACAGACTCTACTTATAGGAACATATACACCTAATCAGTAAAGGGAAGTTTTATTGATGGCTCTTAGAAAACAAAATAGAACTCACAACAGAGTGAGTGGTAAGTATATCCTCTAATAAGCAAGATACTAAAGATCTGCATAGAATATTAGTCACCCATAGTCGTGACTGGGCAGGGTTCTTAGCATTTGTCATCCTCCACAATTTCTTGGCTCCCTATGACATTCCATCTGCTGTTCTCCATAGCTCCCAGCAATTGACATTGCTTTCCATCATGGCTCCTCCAGCAAGTTTGTGTAGCTCCTGGCATATGGCATGGGGGATAATTCCCTGTCATACCACCTCCTTCGTTTCTGCATGATGACCAGCAGATTACATCTGGCATCACTCTTCAGGCACATGCCTTCTCTGTCATAGGTGTTCCATCATGGGTTCTTTCAACAGTTTCCGCCCCCCACCCCCACCCCGGACTACTGACCTCTGGCTTTGTAAAACTTTTCTCAAGAATCAGGAACATCACCTCTCTTTATCTCCAAATAGGTCCCAGCAACCAATTCACATTCAGACATGGTGACTTTGAGCCCTCATTTCATGTTTCCTTGGAACTCTAGGAGGGTAGATCTCTATCTGAGTAAGCAATCTCCATGTTGGTATTAGGATCTGAAGAAACACTCTGTCTTAAGCTTCTGCAGTTCACCCTGCAGAAATGGGATGGTATTATTTAGATTACCCTAGGCTCCTAACCCATACCTCCCACCCACCCATGAAGTGGGAAGGAATGAATAGAGGGAGTCTTTGCATTTATTTGGTAACAGTGACCACAAGGAAAACAGAGGAGTAAGGGAAAGAGTCATCACCAGGTACATTTCAGCACCCTCCCAATGAAAAAATTGTCAGTCGCTGCAAATCACTCCAAATGTAATGTGTAACATTTATATAAATGCATTCACAGGATATATGTGTATGAGATAAGCAACATTCATGAACAGCAAATTCATATTGTCAATCTTACATGCACTCTATTATTCCTTTCTCTCCAGAATTTGGTTCTTGGTGACAGTAAGCACTCACTACCTGGATAACATATATATTCCTCTCTAATTCCTAGAACATTTTCTATCATTCACTTGGGAATGTCTTTTTTTTCTATATCTCTTGGAGAAAATGACTGTTTAAGAGCTTTTACCATATATGGCCACTTTTGTCCCAAGACCTGAAGTACAACATCACTAGGTTGAAAGGAAGATGTTTTCAGTCTTAGCTTCACTCCTGCCCAGGTAAAGGTTTTCTGTTGGTTAAATATGGCTTTATCCATTCTCTAGTGTTACAGCCAGATTCAGTCCCCTCTTAATCAGAATCTTGTCCTAGGTCATCTCCAAAATGCTACACTATAAAAGTGTTTTGGCTTCAACTTTTGACCCTGGCCTTCACAGAGCCCAATCCCTTGACTTTCCTGTATTTTCACATTCACTTGATAATCCAACTGGCTGGCTCATAGGAACTGAAGTCCCTTCTGTGGACCCATTCTCAAGTCATCTAAGATGAAATGCTCCCTCCCTGCCCCCTCATTACAGGGATCTATATCTCTTGTATATTCTCCAAATATAGATGATAAAAACATAGAAAAACATAAAAAAGGGGCAGCTAGGTGGCGCAGTGAGTAGAGCACCGGCCCTGGAGTCAGAAGGACCTGAGTTTGGATCCGGCCTCAGACACTTAACACACACAAACAAAAACCTAGCCGTGTGACCTTGGGCAAGTTACTTAACCCCAATTGCCCTCCAAAAAAAAAGCAAAAACAAAACAAAACAAAACAGAAAAAAATGAAAGATGGGCCTTTCTAGAATGTTTTATATTGTTTTTAGCAAACTCTGTCTTGGGCAGGAACCTGCTGAAAGGGTGTTTACAGGAGTGGTGTCAAACTCAGAAACAGGGGCCAAGGAGGGAGGAAAGGGAAAAAAATAAAGTAAAAAGTATGCAGCAGAGAACAAAAGAAAACATGCAAGGGATCAAAGAAAAGATCCTTTTCAAAATAATGTGTAGTATTCGTTATATAGGTTTTCTTGAAATGGAAATGTATTGCTTTATATTGAATCTTCTTAAGTTCTGCTGTGTACATAACAATAACTTTTTTTGTTTTCTTATTTTATATTTAAGTTTAAAATAAATTTAAAAACAAACTCTATGGAAGTATTCCTACAAGTCATATATTGACCTAGAAAACCATCTATCAACATTATCTATGTTCTTTTGTGTTTCTTTTATTTTGTTGGATGTTTCCCGATTACATTTTATTTTGTTTCTGCCCACGGTCAGGAGTGTTATACACCTCACCCCTCTTCTGTACAGGACTGGAAATAACATTTCATGCTCTCATCTGCTAATCTCACTGTGCATCCAGTGCTTAATAGATAGGATCCACAACTGGACCCTGGAAATCTTTTTATAGAACCCTTTAAAATCTGCTTTTGAACAAAATAATGTAGATGAGAAGTCTAAGCAGACAGAACGCTCTGTTCAAAAAGCACTGTGCAGGATGAGGAAACAGAGGCAGAGCAGAACAAAATTAGCAGCACATTAGGGATAAATGGTTCATGGCTATGAGACTGATGGCCTCCTCTGAACAAAGAATTATGTTGAGAAACCTCAGAGCAGAATCAAGCATCTTACACCCAGCCAAGGCTGCCAATATCGTCAACAGATTCGATTCTCTAGGTCTTATTGAATCAATGGTGAATCAGGATCCTAGAATCATAGGTAGAGAGTTGGAAGGAATCTTCAAGACCATGGAGCCTGACTTCACTATTTTACAGACGTGGAAACTGAGGTTAAGAAGCTATCACATAGATTCGAACTCAGGCCTTCTTGGCTTCAAGGCACACTCTTTCACATCCACCATGCTGCCTCTTTAGTATTCTAGTACAAACTTTTGATTAATATATTATTTCTGCAGACATACTCAACCCTGAATGCAGAACCTAATCCAACATATTACTTACATATAACAGATTCATTTGTAACCTTTCTGTCTTGAAATTTCAGGAGGACTGCCTGGGTCAGGTGGGACACACATTTTGGGTTTTACCTGTGTTGGGAGTCAATAGTTAAATACTCCATGGACGTGAAGGATATATTTCTGTTTATTCCCAGAAAAAGTCAGCATAATCTCCAGATAAACTATGATACATTGGTCCAGAATATGCACCAAGACTTAATAAAATGTTGAGCTGTTGTCATTGTATTAGCGATACCAAAAGATATGAACAAGTATACATTGTGCCCATCTTCAGAATGCTATCTTCCAATTGTCCTTGGCCCTACTACAGGCCTGCCTCAGGTCCAATTTGGTCTGTATTGCAGCCCCATTCATGCTGGCTAAAATACGTGAAATTGAAGTGAATGACAGTTACAAATGGTAATCATGTTCAACCACTGATGGCTGAGTTATTGGCACGACTTGACACATTTTTCAGGCATAAAAAATAGTAGTGGTCTGTCTTATGACATAGGATTGGATGAACTCCTTTTTTTTTTTTCATAACAGACTCAAGTTGTCCCCAAGTGGTTAGAAAGCTAGACTACAAGTCAGGTGCACAATGGTTAAGGGATTGGACTTGAAATCAGAATGATATGAGTTCAAATTTTACTTCAGAAACTCTCCAGTTGTGTGATCCCAGGCAAAGCACTTAATCTCTGCCTGCCTCAGTTTCCTCATATGTAAAATGGGGATAACAGCACCTACCTCCCAGGTTGTTGTAGGGATCAAAAGAAATAATATTTGTAAAGCACTTTGCAAACATTAATGTACTACCTTAATACTTACAAGTATCATTACTGTTACTATTTGTTGGGCTAAAAATTAGCTTTGGAATACCATCTTCCCATGAATTAATCATGCAGTCATCTGATAGATAGTAAAAAGGACCTCTTATTTTAAATATCCTTTTCTCTTTTTTTGATCCCTAATAAAATTCCACATGATTAAGTTGGCCTCAGAAGAGAGAATGACTAAGGCATTTAAATATTCATCTCCTCTCTCTTGCCTTGAATACCAAGAGCTTTGAACCATTCCTGCTTTTTAATGCATGTTTTCCTTTTTGAATCACTGGGCATATAGCTATTTGTTTTAACATGGGCTTAGGAAAGCAGGGTCTAAAATTAGAAACAACAATGAAATCACTCCAACATGGTTCAGTCGTGGTTACAAAGTGGTTCTTTCAGGAATTTGGTGGAAATAACAGAATTTTCTCTCCTTTTCCATCTCATGCTGCTGCTGCTATTGCTGCTGCTGATACTGCTACCCTGGTCATAGCAATGTAAGTGCTTCATTAGGCTCTTAATTTGAATGGGCCATTCACTTTGCCTTTGAAAGGAGGAAAGCCAAGGTATGATGTTCATTAACCACAGGAGAGCAGAAGCACTTACCATGAATAACTTGCTTGGCACTAGAAGTACTTTAGGTATGAGTCCAGTCCATTTAAGCCAACAATTCAAGTAAAGAGGGGTTGTTGGTGACAAATAAAAGAGGATACAGAATTTCCTCAGGGCCTCATGAAGAGATCAATTATCCAGTCCTGGAGATACAAACTTACTTCTCTAAAGTGGAAAAAGAAATTAATATCTACAAGGAATGTCATTAGAGGAAAGGGTAGCTTCTTGGCTTATGCAGATTGTCAGGGACCCCAACTGTTCAAAGCTTTCATTGGTTCTCCCCTCCCTTAATATTATTCCACAATCACTAGTTCTCAGTTGCTTTCAACTGCCAGACACTGGGTTGGTCCAGACTGCACATCAGTAAAATATGGTGCCAAATCAATAGACCAGCATCTGGCAGCAGATCACAAAGCCCTTAGTGGCAGTAGACCATCCTTCTAGCATACTTCCTTCTTCAATATGCCATATATACTTATATATGTATATATGTGTGTATACATATATATACATATATGTATCTATGTGTATATATACATATATGTATCTATGTGTATATATACATATATATATATATATATATATATATATATATATATGTTTCCTCCATTTGAATATGCAAGCTCTTTGAGGGTAGAGACTACTATATTTGTATCTCTCAGCACGTAGCATAGAGTCTGGCAAATAGTAAACACTTAATAAATTTTTATTGATTGATTGATTTTCTAGGATTTCCAACAGATTCACAAGAACAGTGCCCATTCTCCTACTTTTGAAAAATGAAAGGGAAAAGGGAACCAGCAAAGTTTAAGTGCTTACTCTGTACCAAGCAATGAGTTAAACAACTTACAAATATCATCTCATTTGTTCTTCACAACAACCCTGTGAAATTGGTTCTATAATTATGCCTATTTCAAAGATGAAGAAACTGTGAAAGATTGCAGTTTGGTGAGGCCCAGGTTCAAATAGCTAGTGTCTAAGTCAACATTTGTACTAGGTTCTTCCTGACTCCAGGATATCTATATTAGATTAAGGAACAAAACCATTGCTCTAAGAGTCTGAATTCTGTCTGATAGGGAAGGGAATAAAGGTAGAGCCATAACTAGGGTCTGCACTCAGGGTTTTGCCCTGGGGTGGACATTTACTCCAGAGCAGGAAATTTCAAGGGCAGGTGATAGTACTTACATTCTTCCAAGGGTAAAGCTGGTTAGAGGGTGTAAAGCCAATCACAAGCAGTTCTCCTGGGGACTACTGCTGTGAATAAATTTAAGGATCTAATTGCATAGTATAGTGAGCTCTCTATTCAGCAATAAACTAAAGCAAAACATTCAAGAAACTAGAGCACAATGTTCATAACAATATAACCTAACAATTTATTACTAAAGTGGCCACATAACCTTAAACAAAAACATATCATTCAGTAAGTCATGATCTTCTCAATCAATATAGAGTACCCAAGTATAATCTTCTTTCAGTTTGACCCAAGGCTGGCTTCCAATCATCCTTAAGCCAATCATCCTTAAGTTAGTCATCCATAAGGGGTAGCACCACCCACCCCCTAGGTTACAGTAAGTTACAATATCAGTTGGCACTAAGTACCCAACTAAAAGTCTTCTTTCATCTTAACTGACTTCCAAATCCCATGATTCCTCTTCCACACTACCAGCTCTTGCCTGGATTCAAAGGTAGGCAACTCTCCCAGCTCTTGCCTGGATTCACCTGACCTTTGTCTGGATTCACATGCAGGCAGCTCTCTGCTCCAGTTCTATATTTCAGCCCACAGGGACTATTCCACTTCAAGTCCTCATAGTTTCTCTTTCTAGGAAGACAAAGCTTAACAGAGCTACAACAATATTTACACACATTGTCAGTACTATCATTTCAATTTACTTTCTGTCTGATAAAATAACAAACCAACAGGCAAGGCTTCTGTCTGAGAAATCAAACACAAATCTACAGTAAGGTCCCAGGGCTTCTGTAAGAAGCAGTAAAACCCTCTTTCAAGACTTCTATAAACAACAGTAAATCCCTCTTTCAGAACTTCTGTAAACAACAGTAAAGTCCTCTTTGGGGGCTTCTGTAAACAGCAGTAAAAAGTCCTTTTGGGGGCTTCTGTAAACAGCAGTAAAGTCGTTTTGGGGGCTTCTGGTAAAGTCCTTTTTCAACAGACAGAATGCTTTATTCTAACAAAGTAACATCAACACAAACAGAACAGATGGACAGAGTGCCAAAATCACAAACATTCTCCCTCTCAGTTCTGTTTAGTCCCAGCTTGTGCTCAAGCCTTTCTCTGTTCTTCTCCTTGTTCCACTCTTTTGATAAGCTTCTCCCACCATGGGCTTCATGTGATGCCATTAGGCTTATTAAGAGTGACACAATATATACTGTTTCCAACAAAGACCTGATACAATCAAGGGTGAGGCTTAAAGGCACTTGAATAGCTGAAATAAGCAGCAAACTACTACTTTGCTTGCCATTACAAGGGATACTTATGACTAGGTAGAGATGGTGATGGGATGGGTGAGAGTGAGAGCTGGAGAATGTTCCCCCAGAGAGAGAAACTCATCTCTTTGATGGATATAGTTCTTAAATAGTCTAAAATCAAAAGGATGACAGTAGAGGAGTAAAAGACCCACACATTGAACACCATCCCCCCTCCATGGTCTAGGGAAGTCACATTCAGAGTCAGGCCCTTCTTCTTTCCTTGGTTTCAGTATTGTTAGGAACATGGGAATGGGGATAAGAATGGCAAGAGGTCCTAAACCTCAAACCTCTCAAGTGGGGCTAAGCCAGGTACCTGGGAACAAGGGAGGAGATTAGAAGGAATGTGTTCTAAATGGGGCCCTGGTCTTCCATGACCTTGCCTGGTTAGTGCTTGAGCTCTGCTAGGACCTCCCCTGGTAGGGGATGGGAGGCTTGGTGAAAGAAAGGGGACCAGATTAGAAGAGCAGACATTGTAGGGCCTGACTGGAGCAAGGCTCTTTTCCCCTGGATTTGAATGGACAGACAAGAGGAAGAGGAAGAGGAAGAGGAAAAGGAGGAGACAGACCCCCAGGCAGGGCTAGACAGGGAGCAAGAGATTGTCCCCAGATAGCATGCAAACATGTGCTTCCTTCTACACCTCTTCCTCCTCCAGATCCTCATGTTAAGGGCAAAACTATATATGTGCTTAGCGGGGATGAAGCAGATGCCCCTGCCACCTGTTCTAAGCCTCGATCATCATCATCTCCCTATCTCTAAGAGAGATATTGAGACAGGTATCAGAGCAAAGTGTAGGGAGAGAGAGGCACCCGAAGGGGGAAGGTGCCTCACCTTCCCCACACACTAGACATGCACCTAGTTAGCAAGAATAATTATTTAAAATAGGAAGCTATTGACCCATGGATCTCCTTTTCATAACTAAACTCAGAGAAATATATATGTGTAAGTATGTATATGAATATGTGTGTATATGTTACATATGTGCACGTAAATATAGTGTATGTGTGTGCAAGTGTATTTATAGGTATGTGTACATGTGCGTGCATGTGTGTGTGTGTGTGTGTGTGTGTGTGTGTGTGTGTGTGTGTGTGTGTGTGTATCCTGTACTTACTTCTTCCATTCAGTTCTCCTAGGAAAATTCCATCTGAGCCTGGATTCAGGAAGATGGAATTCAAATCTGCCTGCAGACATTCATTAGCTGTGCAACCCAGAACAGTTGACTTCACCTCTGTCTGCCTGAGTTCCTTCATCTGTACAATGGGGGTAATAATAGCACCCACTTCCCAAGGATTTTGTGAAGATCAGATGATAATAATCTCACAGTGCTTAGTGCTGGGTGTGACACATTTTTGTTGTTCAGTTGTTTCAGCAGTGTCTGACTCTTCCTGATCCCATTTTGGGGTTTTCTTGGCAAAGATTCTGGAATGGTTTGCTATTTCCTTCTCAAGTATATTTTACAGATGAGGAAACTGAGGCAAACAGGGTTAAGTGACTTGCCCAGGGTCACACAGCCAATAAGTGTCTGAGGTCAGATTTAAACCCAGGAAGAGGATTCTTTCTGACTTCAGGCCTGGTACTCTATCCAATGTGCCACCTAGCTGCTCTAAATGTTAACTATTACTAGGTGATATATCAGCCTACTGAAATATAAGTCCCATGGTGGTCAGTGACTATTTCTTACCTAAATCTTGCATCTCCTCTAGTGCCTAACAGTGCTCTGCATACAGTAGGTGTTTCATAAATGTTTATGGAACTAAATGTGTTATAAAATGACAGAATTTATAATCCCTTGTCTTTTCCCACTACAAACTACAAGTCCTTTTCACCATAAGGAGGAGCACAGTCACTAAGATTGATTCTTCTGTGTTATTTCTTTTTAAAATAAGTTTATCTTAATTTATTATTTACATTTGGTACTGTTAGAGCACAGCCGAAGTCTATCCATTCTCATAAATAGTGTTTGGTACACCCATGCATCACTGGCTAGAATTTGACTTACCCCTCAATTTAAAAAATTGTCTTAGTCACCCAAGCCTTACTAATGGCAGGAAACCTAATTTCCACAAACTGCTGATGACTGAATTTCCTGAAAATGTTCTGATTTTTACAAAGAACCAATGGTCACTTTCCCTAGCTTCCTGACTAGACCTCTGTGCCTTTTTGCTAACTGTCCCCCATGCCTGGAATGTTCTCTATCCTCACCTCTGCCTCCTGGCTTCCCTGATTTCCCACCCCCCCCCCCAAGGCCTCAGCTCAAATTCTCCCTTCTGCAAGAGGACTTTCCACTCCCCACAGTTCAACCTTCAAACACACCATTAATATCTTCCCTCTGAGACTGCCTTCCATTTACACTGCATATATCTTGTACATAAGAGTGTATGTGGTGTTCAGGGAAGGCTAGTACCTCTGGTATGAGGGCTGCTGAGCCCTTTTCAGGGCTACTCATCCGCATTTGATATCCATCTCTCACCCAACTTTCACCTTTGGCTCCAAGAAGCTGTAGTATCTGTAGTGCTCAAATTGAAGGTCACCAACAGGCCTGCTGGTGAGTTAGAGGATTGTCTACTCCAAGCATATGAACAGTTCCTCTTGGGGGCAGCTAGGTGGTGCAGTGAATAGAGCATTGGCCCTGGAGTTACGAGGACCTGACTTCAAATCTGACCTCAGACACTTAACACAAAACTAGCCGTGTGACCTTGGGCAAGTCACTTAACCCCAAAAGCCCTACCTTCCCCCTCCAAAAAGCAAAAAAAAAAAAATGAAGACTTCCTCTGGTGGAATGGGTGGATGAGAACAATTTTTCCAATGGCCATGAAGGTATTGAAGCAGACTCTGTGGATTACTTAGATCTTGGTCAGAGAGCAAAGATGCCAGAGTTACCCATTGCATCCTGAGTCATCACCAGTCATCCTGACTTTTGTCTTGCCACTGGATTTCAATAATTCTGGAAGAGTGACGCTGGTGATTTTGTCCAACTCTACCTCACTTAAACGTAACTCACTGGTAAAGGGAAGGCATCACCCTATGATATCTTTGGTCCTTTTTGAAAATGAAGGACAAACATATTGCATTTTGTCTCTTCCTATAAGAATGTAAGGTCCTTGATTGCAGGGACAATGTTTCTGTTGTTCTCTGAACCCCACCTTCTGCCCCCTCCCCCAGTGCCTTATACATAATAAGCACTTAAGTAATAAATGCTTATTGACTAACCAACTTTTTGTTGTTCTCGGTCCCTGATGATTTAGGAGAAACTGAGTGGGCAGGAAATAGGACTTCCTTTAAAGTCACAAAAAACTAAACTATCTTCAAAGACAATTTAGTGTAGGAATATGATGGAACTGAGGTTAGGGACAACTGATTGTTAATTTTTCAATATGAGCATTTACAATCCAAAAAATCTGTAGCAAAAACTACAAATAAGAGCTCAATTTATTGTTTTGTTGAACGAATAGACTTAAGAAAATGATGTGAAGAAAATGTAATAAGACAGATTAAACTTAAATGTGTGTCCAACCACATTTTTCCCCAAGTCAGTTGCTAAACATTTCCCAGCAGACCAAGGGTTTGGGGACATTGACTTTCACAATTAACAGCCCATGAACACTGGACACAAGGAAGAACAATGTCTGACAAACAAAAATTAAGATATCACAATACACTTGGCAAAGCCCCAACACAGCAGGACTGTTGGAACCAGGAACTGGAGCAGCATTGTGGACATGTGCTGATGTTGAATTGACCACCACAAACATCACTGTAGCTTTTTCAATCAAATATCTTGCATATGACCTAGCAATTCTACTATGGGAGAAAACTGCAAAGAAACCTAGAGATTACACTATCCAATCCCTGATGCCCAAAGACAGCAAGGGAATTGAATAGGGTCCCATGACCTGTCGTCCACACATTTCCTCCAAAAAGGAGGAAAGGCAAGAAAAGCAGTTCAAGGACCCAAGCTCAGGTCTTCTCATTCCCAATCCACTGTCCTCCCTACGATGCTGCTCCTCATTTAGACTCAGTAGTGCAAGAGCTAAACACTGAACATACCTCTGGGAGTAGACTCAGCAACAACTGTGCTATATGAGAAAACTATGGAATTGGCTGAAGGAAGAAAAGGAAAAAATCTGAGAAGAGTAAATTTGCATGCAATTTGATTTGAATATCTAATTTGATCATTCTCTGAAATTCTATGCCAATGTGTCATCCAGGATAGAAGGTGACTGTTGGGTCTTCAAGCTTCTAAAAGGAGGCTGAGAAATGGCAAGATTTTCCAAACTGGGAAGGTTTGGGATATAGGTATGGCAATGTAATGCATATGCACATATAACAATAATAAGAGTAGTAGCTATGATTTATATGATACCCACTGTGTGCCAGACACTCTGCTAAGCACTTTACAGAACTGACCTTATTTGATCCTCACAGCAACCAAAAGGTCGGTATTATTATTATTATGAGGAAAACAGAAGTTAAATGATTTGCATAGGGTAACACAGCTAGAAGGTAGCTGAGGCTAGATTTTAATTCTAGTCTTCCTGAGTACAGGACCAAGTGTTCTTATCCATCGTGATACCCAACTGCCATCTAGCTAGGTATCTACCTAAGTTTAGAAAGAATTCTCATGCACCCCGCCCCCCCACCCCACCCCACCCCCCCACCCCTCCGCAAAAAAAAGTTGCCATTAGGTGATTACATTGTTTTGGTCTCATTAACTTGAGAAACCATTTCCTAAGGCATAGAAAGATTGCAAACTATAAGAGCCCTTGAAAGTTAACTAAAAAGAATAACCTCTAGGATACTGATTGGGAACAGTTAACCACTGGGATAGTGAGCAGAGAAGGATGCATGCATTCTGATTCTAAGTCAGGAAGAAGCCTCTGACAAAGATAACCATTGACAACCAAGAAGTATAACTCAAAAAATAAAATAATATCCTTAGGGCACTTAGTAGCTTGAGTGGCTTTGGCCCTGGGTTTCAAAGAGATCAGCCACGAGGATGAGGAATCAATCAATGAATCAACAAATATCTATGAAAAAACTACTATTTGCAGGGTGTTGTGCTAGGATTTGGGACTTCAAATGCAATGAATGAAACCCCTACTCACAAGGAGACTGCATTTTAACAAGACTTAACACAAATACGTAGATAAATAGAGACAAAATACAACACAATATAATAAAAATACAAAAAGGAATAGTATGCCAGAGAGGAAATACCCATTTCAGAAAAAGCTCTGAGAAATAGATAAACCCTATGTTGAAAGAGAAAGGCATGGCTGAAGTTTCTCCCTAGCTGTGCAGATAATGACCCATCTATGCTATTTTAACCTATTCATCTCTTGTCTATTTCCTCCTAGTAATTCCCTATAGGAGGGAGAAAAGGGGACCATCCAACATGCATGACGTTCTTTTATGAGGATGCCTACCTTTCCCCAAAGGTAGAAGAGCTGCTAGACTTTAAGCAAATAGCATGACAGCAGATCCTGCTCCTCTTTCTGGGAAGAGGAAGTCGGACTTCAGCAACAATCTCCAGCAGAAGCCAGAGAGAGGAGCTCCATCCCTTGGGACCAGTGGAGTCATACTTTATAATCACAAGCAGTGACTGTGGAACCAGTGAAACAACATAGTTATGATCACAGGGGATCAGTGGGGAATTTCAACTAGTAGAATCTACAAGCCATGCCCTCATGCCTAGCAGAGACTATCTATGTGGCTCAATAGAGACTACATACTATGCAAGACAAGAAGAGAGTAGACAGCAGGGCAGAGTCAAGATGGTGGAGTAGAAACAGGACTTCTGAGGGACTCCACTTCCACCTTTGCCAATTTATGTAAAAGGTGACTCTGAACAAACTTTGGAGCTACAAAACCCACAAAAGGACACAGAGAAGCTAACCTCCGGCAGGCTGGCAGAAATTAGCCAGCACAGCACTCTGAGAGCCAACCCCATCCCGGTTGGAGCCAGAGGATTTAGCCCCAGGGCAGGCCTGACCAGCCATAGACTGGAGGGACTAGCAGTTGTGGCAGTTTCCAAAATTATCAACATATAGATGCCAAGGACAAACTGAGAGGTCTGTGCAGTGTGGACTTTGGGATCTAGTAGTTAGGAGTGTGTTGGCTTCTATTCCCTGAAGGGAGAAGCTGCTGAGGGCTGTGGAACAGCCTCTTCCTCATAGCAGCTTCAGCTCCTGGTCTACAGACTGTAGGGGGACCAAGTGACCAATCTGAGGGGTAATCGCTCTTGCTTTAACCTGCTTGGATCTGGACTGTGGTCTTGGGTGGAGGTCCTGGGGTGTGTGACCAGCTTGGCAGAGTGTGTGGAGGATTCAGAGAGGGCACCCAACTAATAACTCTGGCAGCTGAGAAAATCCCAGCATTTGGGATGGAAGCTCCCCTGGCTGGTGGCAGAGTTGTACTGTGGCAAAAAGCCCAAAAGTCAAGTAATTGAGTGGCAACATGACCAGGCAAAGGAAGCAAAACAAACAGAAGAATCCAACATTAGACTCCTATTTTGGGAACAAAAAGGATCAAAGCATGGAACAGGAGGAAGACAGTGAAATCAGAACTCCTGCACCAAAAGCTTCAAAGGAAAATACAATCTGGTTACAGGCCATAGAGGACCTTAAGAAGCAGATAAGAGGCAGCTAGGTGGAGCAGTGAGTAAGAGCACTGGCCCCGGAGTTGGGATGACCCAAGATCAAAACCGGCCTCAGAAAATGAGCACCCACACATAAATAATGACTAGCCGTGTAACCTTGAGCAAGTTACTTAACCCCAATTGCTTAAAAAAAAAAAAAAGAAGCAGATAAGAGAAGTGGAGGAAAAATTGGGAAGAGAAATGAGAACGATGCAAGAAAATTATGAAATGAGAGTCAATAGCCTGACTGAAGAAAATAACACCTTGAAAAATAAACTAACTCAAATGGCAAAAAAGGCTCAAAAAGGCAATGAGGAGAAGAATGCTTTAAAAAGCCAAATTTGCCAGATGGAAAAAGAATCTCAAAAGCTCACTGAGGAGAATCATTCCTTCAGAATTAGATTGGAGCAAATGGAAGCTAGTGACTTTATAAGAAATCAAGATGCTGTTAAACAGATCCAAACAAATGAAAGAATAGAAGGCAATGTGAAATATCTCATGGGAAAAACTACTCCTCTGGAAAATAGATCCAGGAGAGAGTTTAAAAATTATTGGACTATCTGAAAACCATGATCAAAGAAAGAATGTAGAAGTCATCCTCCAAGAAATTCTCAAGGAAAACTGCCCTGATGTTTTAGAGCCAGAGGGTAAAATAGAGGTTGAAAGAACCCACTGATCACCTCCTGGAAAAGATCCCACAAAGAAAACTCCTAGGAATATTATAGCCAAGTTCCAAAATTCCCAGCTCAAGGAGAGAATGTCACAAGCAATCGGGAAGAAACAATTTGAATATTGTGGAAACACAATCAGGATAACACAAGATCTGGCAGCTTCTACACTGAGGGAACAAAGGGCTTGGAATATAATATTCCACAGGTCAGAGGAGCTGGGATTAAAACCAAGAATCACCTACCCAGCAAAACTGAGTATCATGTTTCAGGGGAAAATATGGTCATTCAGTGGAATAGAGGACTTTCAAGTATTCTTGATGAAAAAACCCGAGTTGAATAGAAAATTTGACATTCAGATACAATAAGCAAGAGAAGCATGAGAAGGTAAACAGGAAAAATAAATCATAAGGAACTTATCAAAGTTGAACTATTTATATTCCTACATGGAAAAACGATAATTATAACTGATGAAACTTTTCTCAGTATGAAAATAGTTGAAGGGAATGGAAATATATATATATAGTCCATATCAGAGGGTATATGGGCTTATGAATACATGTGTGAATGTGTGTATATAAGTTTACAGGTATTCATAGATAGAGGGCACAGGACCAATCTAATGGGAAGGAATGATACTTAAAAGGTGAAATTAAGAGGTGAGAGAGGAATATAATGAGAGGAGATGGGGAGAGACAGAATGGGGTAAACTATCTCATATAGAAGAGGCAAAAGAAAATGGTTACAATGGAGGGGAAGAACAGGAAGGCAAAAGGGAATGGGTCAACCTTATTCTCATTGAATTTGGTTCAGGGAGGGAATGACATACACACTAAATAGGGTGTCTCACCCTACAGGAGAGTAGGGGGGAAGGGAATGAGAGCAGGGATGATGGAAGGGAGGGCAGGCTGGGGGGGAAGGAAGTTGGAAGCACCCACTTTTGAAAAGGGTCAGGATCAAAGTAGAGAATAGAACAAGTGGGAGTTGGGATGGGAGGGAGGGAAATATAATCAGTCTTTTACAATATATCTACTATGGTAATGTTTTGCATTAGCTACATATGTACAACCTATGTTGAATTGCTTATCTTCCCAGTAAGGGTGGGTGACAAGAGAGGAAGGGAATGAATCTGGAATTCAAAGTTTTAAAACCAATATTTAAATATATATATATATATATATATATATATATATATATACTATTATTAATACTATTTGACATGTAATTGGGAAATAAGATATACAGGCACTGGGGCATGGAGATCCACCATGCTCTACTGGAAAAGTCAAAGGGGGTATGGGAGGAAGATAAGGGAGAGAGCAGATTGGAAGAGGGGATATCCTGTGGGACCGCTATTTTGGGGCAGTGGGTAGGGGAAAAACGGGGAGAAAATTTGTAACTCAAAATCTGGCAGAAATGAATGATGTAAACCAGAAGTTAATAAAGCATTTGAACAAAAAAATAAATAAAGAAGAGTGTGGACATGGCAGGAGCAGCCCAAGGATATAACCCAAAGACATCATTTGACCCTACCACATCAAAGACTTGAGTTACCTTGAAATGAGACTTGGCTATGCATACTCCTTGTGTGCATATTCCACATGTGCTTCCCATGTATATGTACTTTTCCTGCTGGTGATATCTGTATTTATAAGAGTGTGTTTATACAGGAAATATTTAATTGATATTTTTCTATGGTATTCTATTCAATAAATTTTCTTTGAAAGAATAATGTCTAATTAACCTTAATAGAAGTTCATAAGCTGTGGTTTGAACTTGAATTAGTCTTATTTTGGAAAAACACAAGTAAGTTAAGGATGTTCCCAGATGCTACATTTATAAATACTTTATTGATGTATTTTTGACATCACTGGTATTTCCTAAGGCCCCTCTCTACTCATAGATCCTTTCTTTATTATTAAAAAATGTATTGTTAAGGGAAAAAAAACCAAACCAACACCTTGGCTGTCTGAAAACATATGGCTGCTGTATCTCTCTTCAAAGAGGAAGGGGGTTATACTTCAGTGGCAATCCTCAAGACTGATCATTGTTTTGATAAGAGATCTAAAGTCTTTCAGCAATGTTTTTCTTTACATTATTGTAACTATTATTTTAATGTCACTTGTTGCTCACAAATCATCATTGATAATACACTACTCTGTACTTACACCCACAATACATTACAAATCTCCACTGCTGGTTTTTCATTCTTTAGAAATTGTGGTGTTTTAGAATTTGCAGCTGCTACATGAATACTGTTTTTAAAAAGATTTCATTTCAAAGAAGCTTGTGATCCTTGTAAGCATTATGCAATTTCCAATCTAACCCAACATTATCCTACAATTCAATTCTGTACCTTGTTCATTGTTCATCTATGGGCATCTAGATGATACACTGGGGAGAGAGTTGGACTTGGGAGTCAGAAAGAACTGAATTCAAATCTGTACTCTTACTAGCACTGTGACCCTGGGCAACTCACTTAACCTCTCTGTGCCTCAGTTTCCTCATATGTAAAATGATAATAATACCTATTTCACAGGGTTGTCATAAAGATAAAAAGATAATAACTACAATGAACTATATAAATGCTAATGATTGTTATTGCCATTGTAGCACCTATCCAAGATATTTGTACTGATAGATCAACTTAATGGACTGTCTTTCCTATGATATATAGCATCTGTGATATAGATATTCTTCACCTACTTTCTTTTTTCTGTGTGATTTGTTTGGCAGAATTCTTTCGTATGATTATGGATTTCATTGAATTGGTTCTATGATACTCTAGAAGTAGAATATAGGGAATTCTTTCTCCCTTTAGTCTCTCTGCTAGACATCCTCCGTGATACTCATGGTGGTCAGGACTATGTAGTGAAATATATGACTCACTTTATATTAGCAAAGAATCACCAAATGAACTTATGTCTGTGTTGCATTTATCCAGGAAGTTTATAAGATTATAACCTAAGAATGAGAGACACTTTGCTGGAGGTGAGCCTTTAAGGCCACATTTAGTTCTACCATATTCATCTTATATTTATAATCAACAATGTATACAATATGTATGTGTTTTCTCTAAACCTTTCAGTCAATTGTGACTAGGTATCTGTGAAGATATAGTCTGGCAGATGTACATTCTACGAATATCTGTCTGCTTGCTTCTCATTTTCATCCAGGATGACTTTCCCTGTGTGTGTGTAGGTAATTCTCAGAATGATTCCATAGAGACGAGAAGATAGATAAACTAGTGGTAGTTTCTGATGCCCTCCTGATCACCTTTTTAAGTAGAGTCACTACCTGTTGTTTTCATTAGGTATCCTACCCATTTTTTATATATGTTGAGACTTGATTGGTTGATGCTTTCAAAAGTGTACTTTCTCTAGTACAGCTTTCCTTTGTGTATACTTGGTCTGGTCCAGCTTTGCCTACTTTCTTTCAAATGAGTTTATATACTAAACTGATGTTGACCCTGGCTGTCATTTTTGTCTAAAAGAGTAAAACATAAAAGAAAAGCAGGATTGGGAGACCAGATGATAAATTTCATATTAGATATATTAAGTTTGAGATGTGAGTAGGATGACTGAGTAGACAAATCCTTTTGGCAGCTAGTGATAACAGTCCCAGAGCTGAGAGCTAGACATACAGATTTTTGAGTTATTTGCATAGAAGTAATAAATTAATCAGTTGGAATAAATATTGTCAAGAGAGAGAATTAAAGAAGTCATGTAATCTCAGAGATGCAAGGGACCAAAGAGAGCATTTAGTACCACCCTGACCTGAAGAACAGTCACAATAATCATCTGTTAGGACCACATTCCCAATAAGAAGTCATCTAGGTATTACTTAAAGACCTCTACTAATAGGGAACACTATCTCTAGAGGCAACCCATTTTACTTTGAGATAGATCTTATGCTTAAGAAGTTTTCCCTTACAATGAATCTAAATGTCCCTCTCTGATACTTTCCAAAATTGCTGCTAAGGCTGAATACAGATAGAACAAGCCTAGAGGTTCAAATATATCAATCATTTCCCCCCTATATCTACTCTCCTGAAGTATCAACACCCCCTTTTCCTTTAATCTATTTTCCTATGGCATGATCTTAAATCCCACCACCATTATATTCTTCATTTTCTAGACATTCTCCAGGGTATCAACACAATTCCTAGAATGTGGCATCTTGAGCTAAACACACTACTCTAGATGTCACCTGACTAGACTACCATGGATCTATCAGCAATGTATCCTTTTGCAGTATTACTAAGGATCATGGAGACAACATTGCTCTATCACCTCTAAAAATGTATCTTAGTATCTTGCCATCATAGAAAGTTTCAGCATACATTGCATACACTGTAAATGTCGTATCACACAAGAGATGAAGAAAAATTTCCCAAGAGCCCATTAAATGAACTATTAGGGAAAATGATGGAATCTATTATGTGATAGCTGATGTTTGCCTGCCCTTCATTAGTAAAGTGGGATTTAAAGAGAGAAAGGAAAAGGAATAAGCATTTATGTAGTATCTCTAGTGTAGCCCAGGCATTGTGCTAATCCCTTTACAAATATCTCGTTTCATCTAAAACTTCTGATTTGATTTAAAATAAAAACAATATCATTATCAATGCCATCATCATCATCATCATCATCATCATCATCATCATCATCATCATCATCATCATCATCATCAACAACAACAACAGATGGTTCCCAGTAAACAATGATTTTAAAAGGTCTTCACCATAGCTTCCATTATATCAATTGCCATTCAACTTGTACCTGCCATGATTCCTTGACACTTCTCTGGTAACTTGGTTTCACAATCAGATCATCTAAACGTGTTACATTGTCATCCTTTCCTTTCTCTGCCTCCCTCATCTCCCCTCATTCTATATGGACTGGATCCCAGATAAAAGAACCTGGCTTGGATTTGGTAGTACTGATTCTGTCCCTTCCCCAGTACCCCAGTTTGAGCAAATTTGGACTCAGACTTGGACTTTTGAGGTCCAACTTGTCCCACAATATAGAGGAATTACCAGTGTGGAAAGGCATAAATGTTATATTTCTTGGAAGAAAGACAAGGGGCTACGTATCTGTCAAGACCCCCTCTAGCTTGAGGAGTCTATGACCTCATTATTTTAGCCACAGTTTTCTTACCAGTGGAAAACCCACAAAATAGCCATTCCTAGAGAATTTCCATGTAGAGACCAGGCTTAACTGGATGAAAGGATGTGTATCACAGAGAAATGATACCCCATCACTCTTTTGAGCTATCATCCACATCTCTTTCTTTCTTTTCCTTTATCTTCCAGGCCTTCCTGTTAGTATCATCATTTTAGGATTCAGGAACTGGACACTCCCTGACCCCAAATGTCAATACATAATAAAGAAGGCTTGTGTTAAATGAATAGGTTATTGTTGACTAAGGTAGTAGACTGAAAAACCAATTTGTCTATGAATGAAGCCTGATCCTTTGGTAGCAAAAAGAATTGTCAAAAATGTCCACTATAATAACACTTGGTAATTTACAAAGCATCACTCTTAATTAAGCTAAAATGACTTGGCAGGTATTCATGATAATTACTCATAATTACAATGAATCAAAGAAGGGGATGGTATAAGTCAGAATGACCCTTCACCTACTCTTCAATCTCAAAGAGGTTCTCAAATTGACCAAGTAAAGAAATACTAGACCGCAGTTTCTTTATGTCTCAAGTGAAGACCTTGGACTAGATATTTTAGGGTTCTTCTTAACCCTAAAAATTTGTATAGATTACTCTGGGTCACAGCATAAGACAGTACCATAGCTATGAAAAGGCACCAATTTCCTAGACCCCTGTTTCTTCATCTTCAAAGTGAAGGGGTTGGAATATGGCCTCTAAAGTCCTTTACTCTTTGATTTCTCTATGATCCTAGCTCCCTAGAAGGCTCTACTTCATTTTCCCTGACTTCTAATGAATTCTAGTTTGAAGATAAGCTATCCAGTAAAATGAACTTCATGACAGCAGTGATCCACCCATATTTCCTTGTTGTTCCTCTCATGGTACTACATCCCTTGTCTCTTTCTTTTCTTGGATGCCCTGCATGCCTGGAATATACTTCCTCCTTTTCTACAGATATTTCCTGATGCCCCATCCCTAAATACTAGCAATACCCTCAAAAATTAATTTTCATTTATGTACATGTGTGTGTGTAAATGTGTAATGGAAATGCAAATTTAAAGATCTTCCCTGCCCCTAGCTTAAGTGTACCTGGAGCCTGTGTTGGGAGGCTTGTTTTTCAGGAAAGCCCATACCTTGATACTTTGTGATTGGGCAGTGGGTCCAGAAGGTTGTTACATTCTCTGAGCCAGGAGAAGGCTATATAAACCCTGAGGAGAGGCTTTGCTTTGGGGCTCACTTTGAGAAGTGTTGTGTGATTTGACCAGATGAGACTCTGGGAAGCCGTTGTTGAGAGCCCCCCGGCTTTGAAAACCCAGATGTTGATGCTTCCCTCTCTGGTAACTGTGATTTGGTATTGATATAATGGTAGGACAGTTTGGAAGCCTGTCTGTTTGATCTGTAAGTTCTGTAACTCTGAAGTTCGGGGTGCTGACCTTTTTCCCCTGAACTAAGTAATGTATGTTTGTTTGATTAAAGTAAGCTTGTTAACCCAATTTGAGTTGCTTTCCTTTAGAAAAGCAGATCTAAGAACCTGTGTTGGCAGTCATCCTGGGGATATTGGGGTGCTTGCCGCTACAAAATGTTTATACCCACTCCTAAAAATGTATAAGCCACTTGAGGGAAGAGAATAGTTCCTTTTTGGTTTTGTTGTCCAGTACTTAATATAGTATCTAGTCAGCACATTAGGTATGCCTAGTGTATGATCCAGATTCACCTGGCAGAGCACACCTGGTTCTGGCTTTATACCTACATATGATAGGTATTTAATAAATGCTTTTTAGCTGATTGAGTACATAGACTCCAAAATCTATCCTAACTCTAGAACGATAATTCTATAATCTTTATGCTATTAGGCACTACCAGCACAAATAACTAAGGAGGAAAAAGTGGTTGAAAACATACTACCAAGGATATAACTCCAGCTAACTTTGTGCTATCAGTTAACTCTCTTTAGGAGACCAAGATACCCAACCAGAAAGCACGTGAGCACATAAGACTTAACTGTGGTAATACTCATGATATACAATCTCCAAGAATCTTTCCCAATATGTTTTTGGGCAAGACACAGTAGAGGCAGGAAAGGAGAATGCCAAGGAATTCTGGTATCATTGAATGAAGTAATCAACCAATTGGTAAGATTCATTTAATGACTACTGTGTACCAGCCACTGGGCTAAGCACTAGGGATACAAAATGAGGCAAAAAAACTCAGTCCCTGCCCTCAAGGAGTTTACTTCTAATGGGAATGAATGGATGAATGGGGGGAGGGAGCATTTAAGTGCTTATTACCTGCAAAGCACTGGGAATACAAACAGAGAAGTAAAACAGTACCTTCCATCAAGGAGTTTGAATTCCACTAAGGGAAACATAAAGAAGGCTTCAGCTTCAAGTCAAATGGAAAGGTTCCATGGGACTTAGGGTACAAGGGCAGAGCCATTAATAATGCCGCTTCTTTCACATCACTGTATCCATGATAAAATAATATCAGTGTCTAAGCAGAAGGTATTGACATCATCAAGGACTTTGGAAGGGAGTACTTCCTTTTCTGGGTCTTCAAGAGCTGTGACAATAGCACCTTCAGGAACAGTCACCAGGCTGCATCTTCTCAAGGATTACTTCCCAGGAAGATGACTTCAGGGAGTGGGCTGGAAACCCAAGTCTCTTGGGTTTGGGACCCTAGACTGTCTCCAATGAGGTTTGAAGAGTGACGGTGGTCAAGGTAGTAGCTATGGTTTGACTTAATTGGCACATCTCCCCCAAGGATGCTCTGCTGCTTCAGCTCTACCCCTAACTCTTAAATGACCAGTCCATGGCAGGGGCCGTATCCCCTGGGAAGTCTAGTGATGAAGCCAATTGAACCTTTTTCATGATATTTTTAAATATATAAAAGAAAACATATATGATTTTGAAGGAATCACTTATACTTGAATACAACTATAAAAATATGTCTTAAAAAAACAAGTTCACTGACCCCAGGTTAAGCATTCTTGGTCTAAATTCAATATCAAAGAAACATCATCATCAATGTAAATTGCATCCTGGTGCTCTCAGCTTCAGCAACTGCTAAAATGGAATCATGAGGCAATCCTCTGTTTCACCTTCTTCTGCTCCATTTCACTCTCACTTTTCAGCTGCCATGCTTGCCCTGTTGAACTAAGGATCATTTAGAAAAGGATATTCTTCCCTGATCATTGCTCTTGCAACCCCTCTTTCTCTGCCTTCAAATGTCACCCTCTATTTTATAAATTTCACAACAAATAAAGCCTCATTTTTTTCCTTAGCCTGCCCTCCATAAGAAATCAGTGAAACCCAAATAACACTAAGGCCAAGTTCCTTTTGAATGTATCACTAAGAATTCTGAGTTCCATATTTAGAGCTTCTTCCTATTCTTTGAGTTGAATCCACCTTCTGCTTTTTAATCCTATTTCTGCCAATACTGTTTCATCCTTCTTGATTTTTTGCAGATCTTTTGGTTGATACTTAATAAATATTTCTTGAATTTAATTTAGTGCCCTGCCAACTTCAATTCCTCAGAGCATAATCTTTCCTCATCTATTCATTCTTTGTTTCCTTTATTTTTCTAGGCTTTCATTTCTGTAATTGTAATAATAAAAATTAATACATATAGTATTTGAAGATTTGCAAAGCACTTTACATACAGTATGATTATCTCACTTGATTCCTACAACAACCCTGCGAGAAAGGTACTATTACTATCCCCATTTTCCAGAAGAGGAAACTGAGGCTGAGAGAGGTAAAGTGAAATGCCTACTGTCATACAGGTAAATGTCTGAAGCTGGATTTGTACCTGCATCTTCCTGATTTGGAGTTCAGCACTCTATTCATTATGCCACCTACTGGTACCATTTCCTCTCTCCTTTTTCCATGTGTATTTTTTAGAAATGCTTTTACCTGCCCATCTTCCCACGTGAATTTCCACAAATGTGGCCATCACACTTTGAGATTTACACAAGTTCTTGACATTTACATCCTGATTCACCCTGCCAGTCTGACATTCAGATATGTTTCAGAAGCATTATTTGTATTTTGGGGAAGTAGGTGGTAGCTGCATGAATAAAATTTCATCCAAGTGAGCCCTGACTTATGACCACTTAACCTGTAAATTACCCATGCATACTATGACCCCACTATCCTGCTACTCCGGAGCCTTATTCTGTTGCCAAGGAAGAAGCTGGAGCTATCAGAAGACCCACCAGGTTCACACAGAGCTGCTAATGTTGTAGTCTCAGAATTAGGACAAGGCAGAGACTATCTCAGGAATATTATTAATGCAATTTCAGCTATATTATTGTTCAACAAGCTTAGCGGGGCTACTTTGAGAGAGGAATCACCCTGAAAAACATAGTTTCCATGGAAACAAGTTTCCTACATTCGAAACGGACTTAATAATCCTTCATTACCAACTTTCTATTGGATATTTCAAACTAGATGTCCCATAGGTATCCCAAATGCAACATGTCCCAAATGGAACTCAATATCTTTTCCCACCAAATCCGCTCTTCCTCTAAACTTCCCTATTTCTGTTGAGGTATTGCTATTCTTCTAGTCGCACAGGTTCTTAGCCTTCTTATTATACTCAACTCCTCACTATCACTCATACCACATATCCAGTTTGTTGTCCAATCTTACCTTTTCTTCCTTCATGATAGCTCTCATCCATGTGTCCTTCTCTCCACTTACAAACCAGTGTAACATTTTGGAAAACCCAAGTTCAAATCCAGCCTCAAACCTTTACTAGCTGTGGGATCCTGAGCAAGTCATTTAACCTCACCTTCCTCAGTTTCCTTGACTGTAAATCAGAGATCATAATGGCACCTACCTCCCAAAGTTGTTATACCAAATGAGATGATATTTGTAAAGTACCTGGACCATAGGAGGTACTTAATAAATGCTAATTTCCTTCCTCCTCCCTTTCCCTTCCTTTCCCTTATCCCTTGGGATACCCCCATTATCCATGAGGAGTACTCTCCCATGAAAGCAATTAGGACTGGTGGAAAGAATTAGTATAGACTTGTGGTGTAATAGTAATAAAGCAGACAGGTCGGAAGCTCATGAGGCCAAAACTCCTCACACTTCTGATATTATAAGCATAATTTCTTAATTGATTGAGATTAATATATCTTGTCTCCCCAACTAAAGTAGAGACTCCTGGAGGTCTCTGACATGCCTCTTATCCAGCTGTCTCTCACCTATTCTGTGTTCCAGCCTAACCAGACTGTTGTCCATACTCAACAGTACATCTTCCACCTCACACCTAGAATGTCCTCCCTTCCTCATCTGATTCCTTATTTTCTTCCCTCAGTTATGTTAGCAGGTGGTTCAGCTTAGTCATTACTTCCTCCAGGAAACCTTCTCTGATTCCCCCAGTTGTGAGTGCATTCTGCCCTCCCAAGTTTCTTGTATTTATTTATTTGCATACATGATGTATTCTCCTATTCTATACACCCCTGTAGCATGCCAACTCTTTGAGGGCAGGGACTGTTCTGTTTTCTCATTCTATCTCCAACACACAGTATTTTGCACACTGTAGGCACGTAATATGATACTATTTGAATTGAATGAAGAATGAACACGTTCACAAGAAGGTGGGATTCTTTTATAGGCTCAGTGGGGACTTCAGCATGACACAGGTCATGAAAGAAAAAAAAGTTAGAGGTTTAGCTCAAAAGCACACCAGGGCATTTTTAATAAAACCTGGAAAAAATTAGTACCAGATCCTTACAAAGTAATGAAAACAAAACCAAAGAAGCCCATATTCCCTAGCTAAAAATAAAAGTAAGCTGAATTAAATCATTTAAATGAAGAGGAGGGAGAACAATTTTCCTAGCAGAGCTTGCTAATGAGTCTGCCCTATTTTCTCCACCATTGATTTCTACCTGCTTCTTTCCACTAAACACTGTAACCACAGCTTTGACTCCTCCAGTCTGTGAAGGGCCATGACTCTTTTTACCGCAACATCTTTCTCAGCAATAAGCAGGAAAGAACCTGAAGGTCTCAAATCCTCTAAATAAACACAAAATTTTGCTTGAGAGTTCTTTAACAGGAACTATCAAATATATGAACTGTTATGGGCTTTTAGTGCAAATTTCTAGTTCATTACAAGCACATACATCTGTCAAAATAACATACATGATGAGAACAAGTTTCTTAATAGTAATCCTGAAGATGAGACATAATTTCTCTTTCTGAAAGGAGGATGGAGTTTTTATTCTGCACTTTTTTCCTCCTCTGGGACTCATTGTTCCTCAGGTGGTGAGGAGCAGGCTACTAGTCATCCTTATTTCTGCCAGAAAAAGAAGAGCCTGTGATTCTGTTCATCACCAGGAAGAAGGAAATGAAAGATATTATTTGCTACAACTCCATCCTCAAGGGGAAGAGAAATGAAACAAAAAGAGAGGATGGAGTCAAAATCCCTGTCTCTCCTGGCCCCTGAGTGGGTAATAGAATGAGCAGGAACAACCTCAAAAGACCAGAGTCTTCAGGCCAACCTAGGAATTCTAGCATTAGGTGACCTGTGCTTATGAATGCTCATTCTTGTTTGATGGTGACCTTTCAAGTCCTAGATACAACCCATTTCAAGATCTGCTGGTTATAACGATGGCCCCCCACAACTCTTTTCCAAAGGAAGGAACCTATGTTAAATCCCAAGGGTTATGCCCTATTCATTACAAAGGCCTCCAATTGAATCTTTTCAACATGACTTATCGGGGACCACAGTCATTCTGACTGATTCCCAGTGTTGCATTATAATCACCATTTTCCAGAGGGCAGCTAGGTGGCACAGTATATAGGTGGGCTTGGAATCAGGAAGACTTATCTTCATGCATTCCAATCCAGTCTCAGATACTTCCTAGCTGTGACCCTGGGCAGTCATTTAACCCTGTTTGCCTCAGTTTCCTCAACTGTAAAATGAACTGGAGAAGGAAATGGCAAAGTACTCCAGTATCTTGGCCAAGGAAACCACAAATGGGGTCACACAGTTGGACACAACTGAAGAATGATTTAATAATAGTCAAATACATGGAAAGTCATTCAGTAAATAAGAATGATAAAGCACATTTCTGCCTTCCCTTCTTTCAAGATCTTCTAAATGTCATTCTCTCCACCCCAGACATTTACACATAAAAATCCTCATCTCTGCTGTTGGACTGTGTTCTATATATATGAAATGTGTACTAAGAAGCTCTCCTTGTTCTAAATCTAATACCTCCTTTGTTAAGCCTACCTCCTTTCACTGGCACTAATAAAAGTTAATAAAGGTTAAGAAATATGTTACTGGGAATAAGCTGCCACTTCTATCTTTAAGTATGAGAATCTCCATCATCTCCAGATGTCAGTAATTTGAACAGCATACAGTTCAACCTATCGGGATATTTAGTCTCATATATAGCATTATCCACAATTCAAGGCAATAAATCTCATTTGTAGTACAGGAGATAGGAGCTAGAACTTTGATTTCATTGGTAGAGGGAACCAACAGATGAGTAAACTTCCTACCAATGCCAGCACCCATTCTGCAGGTTTTAGGCTTAGAGTTCTCTGAGGTACCAAAGGGTAAGTGACTTGCCCAGGGTCACACAGGCAGAGTTTATTAGAGGTAGACACTTACATCCAAGTCTTTCTGGCTTTGAGGCTATCTCTTAACTACTACATCATGCTGCCTTTCTAAATGTAGAGATACAGAGAAAAACATCATGGCTTTCCCCCCAGTTACTTAACTGAAAAAAGTTAGTGCATGCTCACATTTGTTTGTTCAAAAATGTAGCTGTGTCTTTCAGGATGTGTGGGGCAGGTCTCTTGAAAGTATGGGTAGGATGAGGAATGGGAAGGTGGGGAGAGAAGATAGGGTAGCAAGGAAAGGGTAAAAAGAGAAGCCGAGAAATAAAATAGTGAGTAAAAATAAGATGGAGAGAAATTCACAAATAGTAATTTATAACTTGGAATGTGAATGTGATATGTATAGCAGATCTCTCTGTGATGACAAAGAACTGGAAACTAGAGAGATACTCATTGGAAAATGGCTGAATAAGTTGTGGTGTATGGTTGTGATAGAATACTATTATGTTATAAGAAAGGATAAGCTCAATGATCTTGGAAAGGCATGGATAGATTTGCATGAAATGGCGAAGAGCAAAGTGAGTAGAAACAAGAGAACATTATATACAATAATAGCAATAATGTTTTTAAAATGACTTTGAGTGAATAAGTCATTTTGACAATTATAAGCCAAAAATTAAAAATAAAAGACATATGAAGAAAGAAGCTATTTACATGCAGAGAAAGAACTAATAAATAAAAGTATGTATAGAATAATTTTACACACACACATACATGCATACATACATATATACATATACATTTGTGTCTAATGGTAGCTATCTCTAGGGTAGGGTGAGGGGGAGATAAAAAAGGGAAAAAAATAAGTTTACATGATAATTTTATTATATATTTAAAAGGAACAACAAGTTGTACATAATAGATTTGCAATTTCGTGTACAATCATCTGTTTTATTATACTATGTTATGGGGATGCTTATTTTATTCTATAAATTAAAAATAAAATAATTGTTTTTGAAAAGGATGTGCGACCCTTACCACTAACCTCCCTGGGATCCCTTTAACCATGTCGTTGAATGGGAATAACTGGATAGTCAATAGGAAATAGACTGAACCACTGTGTAACATTAGAACCCAATGTTCTTGTCATGTCGCTTACAGATACAATATATTTTCTCAGCATTAATCTGAACTGGCTGGAGGAAAAAAAGAAATTTTAATTTTAATTTGCTCTCCTCTCTGCTTTTGTCATTAGATTTCTGAAGAAAGATCTTACTGTTCAGAGTGCAGTCTATTTAATTTAGCCATACTTTAATGTAACCTGCTCTTTAATAATACCTGTGTAGTAGTTCACTTATTTCTTTCAACACCACAAAGATGAAGAGCCAAAGAAAGCTTTCCTCTCTATGGTGGGTTTGATACAAAGAACTCATTAGCATACTTGAAATGTGTAAATTACATGGGAAGCTTCCGAATACAGCTTAAATTGTCAGGGCAATGTAGCTTCTCCTAGAAGGTTAATGTATCGGGGCTGCTTGTTTTAGCAAAGGGCTGAAAATAATACCGAGGAAAATCACCTCCTTGATCAAAAGATGGATTGCTTTTTATTGCACGTGGGTATTGTGATCTGATTGACTAACGAATTTTTACTTTCTCTTCTTCACATCTTTCTCAGTGGAGAATTAAACTGCACTTCTGGATACATCCAAAAGATTTCATCTGAATATTTCACTCACTTGGCTGCCTTTGCTTAGAATGGCTACAGTTTGCAAAATATTTCTTTAAAATACATGCAGGGTGTTGTATTAACATGTTGTCATAATGATAATAATATACATCTCTTATCATTATGTGAGACAGATTGCAAAGTGAAAAATCTGGGGAAGTCCAAAACCCCTCCTCATTTTAGAAAATTGTCTTTACTTTCTCTTTCACTCAAAAAATGTTACTAGACATTCCCTCAAGTAGCAATATTAAGTGATTTGAGTTTTTCTATTCATTCTCCCATAAATACAATAATAACAAAAGTCATAACAATCACAAGCACTCCCTCACAGTCAGATTCATCTTCTTTGCTAGGAATTGGGGGGGGGGGGACAATGGTAATGGGAAATGTCTTCCAAGATGATGTCCAAAGGGCAATCTGTCTGGCCTGAAATTGCTATGGTATCTGTGAAGGGCTATCAGGAGCCCAGAAATACTTCAGACCTGGGCTCTGGCAGTACTACCAATTGGGTCAACCAGAGTAGTGAAATTTTTCTGTGGCATGTGGGTGGTACTGTGTATAGAGCTCTGGACCTGGAGTTGAGAGGACCTGAGTTCAGATACATCCTCAGTATTTGAAAAGTCACTTAACCTCTGTATGTCTCAATTGCCTCATCTATAAAATGAGATTAATAGCACTTACCTCTCAGGGTTGTTGTGAGGCTCAAATGAGATAATATTTGTTAAGTGCTTTGAAAAACCTCAAAGTGATGTATTAAATATTAGCTGTTGTTTTTATTATTATTCTCCGAAGGTCAAGGAACTAGAGGAAGCAGCAAAAGACCAAAAGCTGGCTCTGCTTAAAACTGTAGTGATGATCAGCTTGACACAGAGGATAACACAGAGAGGGGCACTCCATGCAGTGAGACCACAAAAGGCAAAAACAAATCAGAAAGACCAGTACTGCATCTGCTAGAAATGCTTGATTGCAGAGGGCACTTACCGCTAAAGCAGGCAAACATGTATTTGAGTATCCATGAAATGATTGAAGGTATGAGTACTTTCATTATGTGCTAATACAATATCATAAAACTGGCAATACTTCATGAGCTATAGACCGTGGTTTTGTAGTCATTTTTGGTCAATCACACCCTCAACTCCCAGTCATACAACACAAGAGATTGCTAATGGGTGCAAGGTGATAAGAAAAAATAACTTCATTCCTAAACTTATATTAAATAGAATAAGAGATAAAATCTAGGACCTATTAAAATCTGAAGAGGGAAAAATTGAAGACACAGGGCTTTGTAAATCTTCACTTATGGTCTCTCAGAGATATTTTTGTTGCCATTGTTCAGTCATTACAGTTGTGTCAAACTTCATGACTTCATTTGGAATTTTCTTGGCAAAGATACTGGAGTGGTTAACCATTTTCACTTCCAGTACAGATAAGGAAACTGAGGCAAACAGGGTTAAATGACCTGCTCAGGGTCACACAACTAGTATGTTTCTGAGGCCAGATTTGAACTCAGGAAGAGGAGTCTTCCTGACTCTCTCACTTACAAATTAATCCCTATTAATGCATTAGTCAAATATTTATTGACTACCTGCAGATAGGTGCTAGGTGCTACAGAAGATACAAACATAAATAAGTCAATTCTTCATCCAAATGATAAACTATGAGAGCTAGAAAAGACTGAAGAAGTCCTCTACTGTAGTCTAACCCCATTATTTTTCAGATATGGAAACAGAGGTTAAGAAAGGTAAAATTATTTACCCAAGGTCATACAAACACACCACTTGACTAGAGACTGAGATGGAAATGTATGAATATATATATATCTGAAAATTTATGCACACATGCACACATACACAAGCAGAAATACATAGTGGAGAGAGAATCAGCCTCAGAGTCAAACAACCTAAGCTCAATTGTTGTCTCTTATCTATACGGGATACATGACCCTGGACAAGACATTTGCCTCTCACTACCACAAGAAACTCTCTAAGACTCTAAGTTGCAAAACAGGTCCCTACTCAAAATGATAGAAGAATTTTCTTTATCTTAAAGTTCCCATTACTAATGAGTTCAAATGTCTAATAAAAGAGAGATAGATAGAAAGAGATGCATGTATTATGGGTAGAGAAAGAGATAGAAAGATAGATGGATAGATGAATAGATAGATGATAAGCACATACAAATATAGACGAACATGAGTATATATACACACATGTGTGCACACTGTATGGCATTAATTCATATATAACTCTGGTGCCTTTAGTTTTTCCTTCAGCATCCTCCAGTGCTATTCTTAAATGACATATGGCAGGCATAAGTTTCACAGATGATAAATATTCAGAGACAGAAAACTTTTGATGAATGAGCAAATGAAGGAAGGAACAGATTAAGGGTAATAGAGCTGTGAATTGAAATGTTACACATAGAGATAATGTCTCTATTAAAAACAACATGACAATATTAGTAGCATTGTTATTATTTTAGGACAACTAGGAGTGATTGTACATTATAGGAAGTTAATGATTTGTGACTGAAAGAAAATTGCTTAGAAGTAGCATGAATTGACCCTAAACATAGGTTTGCAAGTTATGACACTTAGAATGTGAAATTGGGAAGATGACCTGTCAAGTCCTATGTAATTTAAACTCTATTTTCTTGGTGTTTGGGTTCTAGGGAGGAAGATTCTAGAAATCATCCCTAGGGACAGAGGGGCACCTGACATGGCACATGAGCATAATGTTCTGGGCTATGACACATGTTAATTTCTTAATGATATTGTTTAGGTAGAATCTGTGGGGTTATTTCACCCATGGGAGATGCATTACTGTTATGCCTAGCATTCTCTATTTTTGCATAATGGTTTTCATGTTGAAATTTCTATCTGTAGCTAATTTTATCCCATACTACAATACTAAAATCTGTATAGAGCACATATCACCAGGTAGCTGAATACTCTTTAAGATCCCAATCTCATTGATCACTACCTCATCATCACAGTTCAAGAATGGCCGTTGTTATCACAACAGATGAGAAAACTTGTATATAGAAAAAAGCAAACAATGTCAATACTTCAATTCCACAGGTATTTACTGGATACCTTCTCTCATACCTAGTGATTAATCAGCTAGTCAGGAGCAGTCTGATCCATAGCACACCCCACTTCTCTCCAAATATTAATTACACACATTTGCTGAACTGAGTAATGACATGTCTAATTCCAGTTGAAGAATATAGTGCTGTTAACTTGAGAATGACCCCAGTGGACTTTCCAGACGATCTACAGATGTTAATGGAGCTACTAGCTCATGAAAATGTATTTGCTGAGTCTAGATCTCTTGTGTGAAATGAAAGATTCATTATATTCAAAGAGACTTAAGGAGTATAAACAGCTCTCCTTTACTTAAGAAATGCAGATAGCTTCCATTTATTATGGCCTATAACCAAGACAAGCATTTACTGAAGCAGTTGGCTTTAGGGATGAAAGGATAAATGGAAGCACAATTTGAAGACTTTTCTCCCCTCACTACTGACATATTTTAGCTTTAATTTTTCCAATTAATATGCATTTAATTTTTCCTTCTCTCACCCCGTTGTTCCCCAATTAGAAGATAAAGTAAAACAAACCATGGCAACAAATATTCAATCAAGCAAAACAAATTTTCATATTGGTCAAATCCAAAAAACATGTCATATTCTTCATATGAGTCCCTCACCTCTTTATTATGTATTCTTCATTATTAGTCTTCTGGAATTATGGCTTATCATTGCTTGATCAGAATTCTTAAGGTTTTAATAATATTGATATCATAGCATAAATTGTTTTTCCGGCTCCATTCACTTAACTATGTATCAATTAATACAAGGCTTTCCAGGTTTCTCTAAAACTATTCTTTTCACCATTTTTATGATACAATAATATTCCATTTCACTCATATATCATAATTTTTTTAGCATTCCCCCAAATGTGATGGACACTCCCTTAGTTTCCAATTCTTTGTCACCACAAAAATAAGGGCTTCTCCAACTATCTTTGTGCTTACAGGCCCTACAGCTATTTCTTTTATCTCTTTGGAATTTAAGCTTGGTTCTGGTATCCCTGGGTTGAAAGATATGCATAATTTATTGACATTTTGAACACAGTTTCAAGTTGCTTTCCAAATGGCTGGACCAATTTAAAGGTTCACCAATGGTGGATGGATGGACACATTTTCCTTCAGCCTCTCTGACGTCTGTAATTTTCATTTTGTTTTGGTCGTTTTTGCCAATATGATGTGTATGAAGCAGAACCTAAGAGTTCTTTAAATTTGCCTTTCTATAAAAATTAGGGATTTGGAGCATTTTTTTTTATCATATAACTATTGATAACTTAGATTTCTTTCTTTGAAAATTGTATGTTCTTTGACCATTTATCAATTGGGTAATAGCTGTCATTCTCTCTCATAAATTTCAATTGGTTCCTCATATATCTTGGAAATTATACAATTATCACGGAAACTTACTGAGATTTTCCCAGTTGCCTACTTCTCTTCTAATTTTGTCTACATTGGCATTTTTAGGTTAAAAAATTCTTAATTTCATGAAATAAAAATTGTCCGTTTTATCCTCTCTGATCATCTCTGTCACTTGCTTGTCACAAACTTTATCTATAGAGCTGAAAGTTATTTCTTCCTTGCTTCTCCAATGTGTCTATGATGCCACCCTTTTGTTTCTAAGTTATGTATCCTTTAGGGCTTATGTTGGCATACAAAATGAGACATTAGCCTAGTTTCTGTCATAGTAGTTTCCAGTTTTCTCAGCAGTTTTGTCAAATAATGAGTCCTTACCCCAGTAGCTAGGGTCTTTAGATTGATCAAACACTAGGCTACTGTGTCTGCTTCTATGTGTTATGTATCTAATCCTTTCCATTGATTGCTCTATTTCTTAATCAGTACCAAGTCAGTTTGATGATTATTGTTATGCAACATAGTTTGAGATCCAATACTATTATGCTATCTTCCTATCTACTTTTTCATCATTTCTTTTGAAATTCTTGCCTTTTTGTTACTACAGATGAATTATAGCACCGTTGAAAATATAACACTAATGAAAAATAGCTTATTTTTTCTTTAAGCTCTATCAAGTAAGCCTTTGGAAATTTGATACAGCACTAAATAAGTAAATTAATTTAGGTAGTTTAATTATTTTTATTATATCAGCACAACACAATCATAGGCAATTAATATCTTATTAGGTCTGTCCTTATTTCTGTAAAGAATCTTTTTCTTTCCTCTTTGTCCCCTGCCCCTCCTCTTATCAAAGAAGAGAGTGATGGATGAATAGGAAATATACAGCATTAGTCATCTATACTGATACAATCTATTTCTACATTTCTCCCTCTTTTCTCTTACCTTTTCCCAGACATCAATTATAGGTTTTTTTACCTTTTCTTTTTATTTATTTCTTTTAAAGCCACTTTCAGGATCCACCCTTTGAAGACAAGAGTTTGTTTTGCTTTTGACTATTTCCTCCCTGAGCCTATCCCTTCTCTTATTTCCCCTTCTGCTTGCCCAGTTCCCTCCCATTATCCTGTTGAATTGAATGTATTTCTACACCAAACTCCTTGTGTGTGTGTGTGTGTGTGTGTGTGTGTGTGTGTTTTCTACACTCCTTTAACCAGTTATTATGAAAATGAAGGTCAAGTGATGCCCACTTCCCCCACTCCTTCATGCATTGTCTCCTACTGGTATACTTCCAGGTAAAATATTACATTTCCTTTTCCTTCCTCCACTTTTCTTCTCTTTCCCTTTCCCTTTGTTCTTTTAAACACATCAAAACATTAAAAAAAAAACCCACTACCAGACCACTTATTTTATTTAACTATCTCTATGGCCCTTGGAGACATTAGGGTTATGAAGGTACATTTTTTCTTCCCTCCATCTCTTCCTTGGAAGGTAAACATTTCATCCTTCTCTTAGGGCCAGGCTCTCTACAGTTCTGGAGGAAATGTATTAGCCTCATTTAATCATGATTTCTGGGATCCTGTTACTGCTTTCTCTGACTACGGAGTATTGTTTTCTTCAGGGCAGGCTCAGACTAAGGACCAACAAATTTTTAGCATGATTTAAATGGTCTCATTTAGTAAAGTCTTATGACTTTCTTCCAGTCTAAACTTTAAATGTACCTAATCCTGGCTTGACTCTGGATGATGCAACTGAAGATTTGCCTGTGGTTGGAGCTCCAGTTGACTGTTACTGGGCCCAGACCCTATCAGCTAGCTGGAAGGTTCTGCAAGTTTGGAGTAACAAAGCTAAAGAATCACCTTTGGCCTGAGCTCTGCCCTAGTTACTCACCCCTAGACCTCAGCATGAGTATGCAAGCTGAATCTGCCACCTCCACTAGGGACCAAAGCTACACAGCTGCCATTCCTTCTGTTACTGTTACTGTTCTTTGACCAGGACACAACCCTGCTCCTTGTCCTAGTACATAGCCCCACAGGTCCCAGCCTAGTTAGTCCCTGAGCTAGAATATCTTCTTGACTGGAAGCCCCCTTTCCCAGTACCCACTTACCCTTGGCTGTTCCCCATATACAGACCTGAGTTGGAACAATGACTCTGGTTTTCCCAGTGACTACTTCAGCTAGTATTATTCCTTGATATTTGTCAGAGACATTGTGGTAGAGGGCTTCATTGTAGGGCTTTCTCCTACTCTAACATCCTTACCAGCATTATCACTATTGATTATTAGTTAAATCTTGGTTCTAACTCATTATATATTTTGAATTAACACTTTAATTGCCTATCTATGTTGCTAATTCCATTCAGGGTGCCACATGGAAAAACAGTATAGTTTGATGTCATGCCTCAATAAGACACAAAAATCCTTTCTCCTACTGATAGTCATTGAGATTTTATATTGGCCACATTACTTAGGGGTGTGTGTGTGTGTGTGTGTGTGTGTGTGTGTGTGTGTGTGTGTGTGTGAAAAGATGATAACAAAGACTAGAAATGTGCTATTATGGACTTTATGGCACCCAATAATCCTTAGCAAAGTAAATATGTAGATGCGATGAGATCTTTTTTGTCTTTGAAATTGTTGAGGGAAAACTAATGTGAAAAAGGTCTACTTTTTCATTCTAGTTTGGAATTTTATATGAAAAATATTTTGGAGGAAAGAGAAGGGTTAAGAGTATCCTAGCAACAGAACCATCTGAGTTACTAAAAACCAAAAACAAACCAAAAACCCTGGACTTTGGATATTAAAGTAAATTTTATTTTTTTCAATAACAAGTCTTCAATCATCCACTACTTGACAAAATTGGAAGCAAAGAAAATTGCAAATCAATTTCACAGTGACTAGGACTCTATAGTCCAAGAGTGAAATATGTAGCCAATCTTAACTGTGGTTCCCCAGGAGTATTTTGCAATCTGAATTCTGAAATCACACAACAAAATTGCTCTGAGCTGTGAGTGAACCACTGATAATTCATTACTCAAATCACCTCCTCCATTTCACAGATTATACTTCATATCAACCCTCAGTACCATCTAGTAGTTAACTGATCTTGATTTTATCTAAGTGTCAGTACTGAAAGAGATAACTGGAGGCATAAAGGAATAAGGCTTCTGAGAATCAGAAATTGGAGCTCTGTGGCTAAAAATGGCCAAATTAATAATCTCAAAGGTAAGATCCTTGTCTCCTTGATCTTATCTCTTGGAACTGGAGTGAAAAATTTTAATTTGTTTTGCAGCTCAAAATCTTCCAGTGCTCATCAAAGTTCTACCCATTTATTTTTAATCACTACAATTAGTACCTGAGTGGTTCAACAAGCATACTCTCTTAGTACTAATAGTGGAAGAAGGATCACTCAAGTCTGTTTGGGGCCCAGGTTTATGGCAGTGATTTATTCACTCATCAGAAGGTAAGACAAAAAGAAGAGAGAGTAGGAAAAGACATGATATTCTACTTGCAAGCTTTACAGGCTGCCTCCAAGATACTATTCCAGGCTTGTTATAATCACTGCCCTTCACTGCCTTCAGACCAGCCAAAGTGTCTTCTTGCTATTCCTCACATATAATATATCATCTCTAATCTCTGTGCCTTTGCACTAGCTGTCCCCCACGCCTAAAATGCATTCATTCCTAAGCTCTTCCTCTTAGAATACATAGCTTCCTTCAAAACTTAATTCAAGTAACACCTCTTTATATGAGGTCTTTCCTGACCTTCCCATCTCTATCCCTGCCCCACCACTACTAGTTGCTAGTGCCTCCCAAAATATTACTTTGTTGTTACTTTGCATCTATAGTGTTATACTTGTTTGATATATAATTATATGCATCCATGCCGTCTCTACCTATTGAACTCAGACTACTGGAAATTGAGGGGATGCCCATCAAGTAGGGAAGGGCTGAACAAGTTGTGGTATATGAATGGAATGGAATACTACTGTGCCTTAAGAAGTGATGAGCAGGTGGACTTCAGAAAAATATATAAAGACTTACATGAACCAATGTTGAGTGAAGTGAGCAGAACCAGTAGAACATTGTACACAGTATCAGCAACATTGTATGGTGACCATGTTTGATAGAATTAGCTCTTCTCAGCAATACAATGATCCAAGACAATTCCAAAAGATTCGTGGTGAAAAACGCTATACACATGCAGAGAAAGAACTATAAAGTCTGAATGCAGATCAAAGCATACTATTCTCACTTTTCTTTGGCTTTTTGTGACTTTTCCCTTCTGTTCTGTTTCTTTTCCCACAACTTGACTAATGTGGAAATATGTTTACATGATTGCACATGTATAAGATTACTTGCTGATTTGGGAATGGGGCATGGGAGGAAGGGAGAAAAAAATTAAAACTCAAAATCTTATAAAAAATGAATGTTGAAAACTATCTTTACATATAATTGGAAAAAAATAAAATACTATTTACCCCCTCCCATTAAAATAAAAAAGAACACGCAGGGATTATTTTACTCTTCTCTTTGTAATCCCATAATATAGCACATGGTCTGGCATATATTTGGTACCTACTTGTTCCTATGGGCCACACATATTGATTGCTTAATTGATTATAAGTTGAATTGTATCCTGCTCATTGAATAACCCAGTCTTGATGCCCATGTTCCCTACATCAGCAGCTGCAAGAGTCCTGAATTTAAAGACAGAATAGACCTTGGTTTGAAGCCTGCCTCTGATATTTATTAAATGAAAGCTTTTGACAAATCATGTTGCCATTTTCGTCATCTGTAAATGATAATAGTAAAAATTATTATAATACTAATTCGCATGTATTTTACATTTTGAAAATTGCTATATGTACATTATCTTATTTGACCTCATGGTGATAATAATCCTCATAGTATCTTCTCACAAGGTTATTATGAAAATCATTTAGATAATCTTTGGGAAGCAATTTGCCAACCAGAAAGTGCCATATAAGTATCAGTTATTATTAGAAAGGATTGAATGAAAAGAGACTGAGAAAAGTGGGTACCACCAGGCATCATTGCAACCTTTGGAGAGAGTTAGCAGCAGGAGAGAAGGGAAGAGTGTCAGTGACCAAGCTATTAATTGGATTGACTGGAAGTGCCTAACTTACTTAAATCCCTAGTAAAAACTACTGACAGCAAGGTCCAAGTCTAACAGAGCATGATGAAAAATCAAATGAAAAAGGTCAATACTTCCAACAGATCTATGATTTCATTGATGTGGGCATTACCTCTGTCCATGCAAAAATGCAACCCCTTCACACCTTCTCATCCGGTGTGATTCTTGGCTATCTTCTCCTCGATATCTTCCATGGAGAATCTACCTGATGTGCTGGGAGGGAGGGTCCTCTATTGCTATTCAAATCTTTGTAGATGCTAGTGTAGTGCTTGCACTATCTGTTTATTTTCAGTCCCTAAATGACCAGTTGTGATGGGAATGGGAATTTGAAGATCTTCCCTGCCCTTTAATAGACCTGGGGGAATTTGAAGACCTTCCCTGCTTTGAAAGTAAACTCTGCCTCCTAATATGCTGAATGTAGTCACATGGAATCTGTGGTGGGAGGAATTTCCTGAAGGGAAGCAGAGCCCACAGGAAGCTGGGAATCAGAACTAGCGAGATGGTGGGAAAGAGAGGAGGTCAGGCAAGGGAGAGAGAGGCTTGTGAATAAATAATGATCTAATATTGGTTGGTGGGAAGGCTAATGGATGCTGGGGCTCTCAGTGTTCTCATGGCTTCTTAATATCTTTGGTATTATGATGGAATTGGCTTTCTGGTTTTGGGATTCAGTTTTCTCATGTCTAAATAAATACTTCAGTTCTGTCCTCTATCTGGAGAATCTGTTATGTTTTGCAATCAAACATCATGTGATATTTATAGTCATGGTCTTTATCATGATCATGGGCACTGTAAATATTGCAGTGGCACTACACCAGTCCACCTCCTTTTCCCAGTCACACATTCCTGAATAGTATGACATACCACTTTTTGTACAGGTCACTATGGAAAATATGCTTCAGGTTACTCTCCACTGACCTATAGGTAAATTGTAACTCTAATTCCTCAGGAATTTTATGGTATTACATGATTTGTGACCATACAGCATTACTGGGAGGGTATCTGTTTTAACAAAGGTGAACCAGAGTGCTGGGGACCAGCATGGAATTCTTAGAAAGTCCTGCATGCTTTACCAAATACAATCTTTCCCACTTTTTTCTTCTTAATTATGGGTCCAGCTCATCATCCATCTGGAAGGTTAACCCAATGAATTGGCCTTCAATGACTGGTAAATCACAGACAAGACAAAAAGGACATTGTTCTTTCTGTTTTGTTGTTGTTGTTGTTATTTTCCTTTATGGATTGTTAAACTGATCCTTTTTGTAAAGTCATGGATCACATCAAGAAGGGTCTGAAATATTATGTGATGAAAATAATATCCTCAAATCAGAGAATCTAGAGCAGAGATGTCAAACACATAAAACCCTTTAGAGTGAAACCAGAGCCAGATTAAAGTATAATCGGGAAATGTTTAATAGAATAAATATAATACAACATAAATAATGTTAATATGTGGTTTTCTAAGTCAACATGCAACCAGTTGACATGGCTTCCTATTTCAGTTTGACCTAATGCTATAGAGAGTCTTGCCATCTCTAAAGGAATACCACTTCCATTTGTCTTTGGTTCTAGACTACTTCCATGATAGTGGCAAAGCCCTTTGGTAAGCATGTGATTCATGATATTATACCTTAATTGATATTAATAATCAGACAGCCTTTAGGCTACTCATGCCTTGGCTGCATTTATCAAGGAATCTTTTGTGATCTTGATATCTAGATGATTTGTTGGAGAAGAGGATCCTAGGATCACAGGCTTAGAACTAAAAGATAACTAAGACACCATATTATCCAACCCTTTAATTTCACATATAAGGAAACTGAAATCCAAGGAAGTTGTGACTGTCAAAGGTGGACAATCCTCAAGCATTAGAGAAGGAATCAATCTGAATCTAGTCCAGATGCCAGACTGATTCCAGAGCCAGTTTTAAAGTCATTTTTCTCCTTCTACCTAGACAAATGATCATGTGTAATCAACAAACAATTTTCAGAGCACAATCTCTTATTCTATACTTTTTAATCAATTTGGTGGCTCTGTGGTCTACTATAGAAAATGAGCTGTGAAAGACTGTCTTTACCCTTCTTATGCCCTCATATACCCTTCTTATGATACCCTCAATACATATGCAGATCATTTTCACAAAGATTTGATAAAAATAAATTATTAAGCATATAAATTCATTGTTCTTGATGTAGCCACAATGCCTTTTGTTTTGGTTAGCAATATCATTCAATATTTTCCCAGGTTTTCAGTATCTTTGCTCCCTGAGACCTAACCCCAATTGCCCTACCTTCTCCCCTCCAGAAAAAAGCAAAATAAATAAATACAATATTTGCACAGATGATATGAAATCTGAATTGTGTGTTTGCAATTGTGTATAACCTGTTGTTTTACAACATTTTCATGGGTGCATGATCTGTTACCATTACTGTCGGTGTAGAGTCATGACACAGATGCCACAGTGTCATTGCACTACCTGTTGGATTTGAACACCAAATGTATAAACTCAGAGTTAATCTGTGTGGAAGAAAAAAGTACAATAATATCTGATAGATTTCTCATCATCATTTTGTTAAGTGTATGCATGATGTAATTAGCTAGTTTCAAAAGAAAATTTCAATCCCTGAATCTTCTTGAAAATTCAAATTTGATGTTGGTTATAAAGAAATTTTAATTTTTAAAATCATATTATATTTCCTCTAATTTTTAAAAATGAAATATGTTCACATTTATGTAACACTTTAAAGTTCAAATAGCATTTTACATTTATTTTCTCATTAAATCCTTAGAACAACTCTTTGAAGGAGGCACATTTGTTATACCCATTTTACAAATGAGGGAATGGATGACTTTAAGTGATGCACTCAGAGAAAAAGTATCTGAGGCAGCCTTTGAGCTTGGGCATTCTGGACTCCAAGATTAGTACTTTATCTACAAAACCACATTGCTGCCTCTAATAGCTCTTTTAATGGATAATTTCATAACTGATTTGGAGAGAAAATCCACTGAATCAGTTAAAACTAATGCAAGCAGGGCGGCTGGGTGGCGCAGTGAGTAAGAGCTCTGGCCTTGGAGTTGGGATGACCCGGGATCGAATCCAGCCTCAGAAAATGAGCACCCCACACATAAATAATGACTAGCTGTGCAACCTTGAGCAAGTTACTTAACCCCAATTGCTTAAAAAAAAAAAAAAAAGAAACTAATGCAAGCCAAGACAACAATAGTTTAAATAGAACTTTAAATAACAAAGTTAAAAAAAATCCAAATCTATAAATTAGTGATATACTTACCATTGGGATTCATAAGTACTGTTATTGATAAAGAAGAAAGGCTGCTGAGTTGCTTTGCCTAAATGTTCTGGTTGCAGGTAAGATGAAATATATTGGAATAATATCTTTAAAATATATGTACAGAATAGAATGGCATGACAAATAAAATTTCCAGAGAAAATAAGATACTTTTGATAAATAAAAAAAATCACCTTTGTACCAAAAAACCAAACTGTGACATCAGAAAGATTGTGGGTATTTGTTAATAGCAGTGGTGATAAGGGGAACCCCTGGTGAACTTAGTGTGTCTAATTAATTTGGAAATCAAATGAGAAAACATATGTATAGTGCTTTGCAAACCTTAGTGTTCTGTGTAAATGTTAACTATAACAATAATTTTAAATTATTTTCATCATTATTTGATGAGAGTGTATGGTATGTACCTTTGTGTTGGAGGGGGCACCTCTCATGAAACTCTAAACATTGAGTTCTATTTGCTTAATATTAATTGATTGAATGAATGAATGAATGCTCCCCAATAACTAACTGTGACTGAGAGTTAGGATGATGCACTGTTGTCAGAGGAACCACCTCTTCATCACCAACCTTGGTCTATGACAGTGAGCTGTGAAAAAGTTCCACTTCTTTCCCCGTTTTCCTTCTGAACTTCTGAATCAGAACACAACAAAGAGGGGAGGAGATTGCTGTAGCCATCCCAACCATCACAACCCCAGCAGTAGAAAATGGCACCTATGAGGAGAAGCACAAATTAGTACAATCTATGCTGCTAAAAAGGTACCACCAAGACTGGAAACATCCATGTTCGAGCTCTGGTTTGTTATGTTTTCAGAAAAAGGAAACAGAAATACAGAAAAAGGAAGCCAGGAATGAAGAGCTATAAGAATTCTAGTCTTAGGAAAACCTGGAAAGCAGAGGTCACATTCCCATGTGCTTCTCCTCCAAGATGCTATTCCTGCTACCATTTTTCCTTATTGTTAATACTAAAGATGAAACCCTTTTATCCAAAAAATTTTATCCTGAAAAATGTGTATTGGTTTTTGTTTTTAACTGAATACTCTAAACTGATGTAAGGTCTTCAAATACATACTTTGATTTGGAAAGATAAAGTGATTATAGTCATAAAAAATTTTGAGCTATGGATAATAAATTTACAAAATAATATATTTAATGTTTTCCAGCTTTAAAAATAGCTTCACTAAAAATGAGACAGAATAAAGACTCCTTTGCTCTTCACTTGACTGGTCTACTGAAATAATTCTCATTATATTTTAAAGAGCTAGAAATGTCTAAACATGAATGCATAGGTTTCCCATTTATTGAAGATAAATTTGATACACAATCTTATTCCATCTGAACAAAAATGGTTAATATACTTGTCTAGTGAGTATGTTTTCCACAGGTGCAGTCCATATACCATCTATTTCTTGTTATCTTGTCCAGATCTTGTCCATTTACTATAAATTCGATAGAGGATCTACCAGCAGCACTGGGAAGCTTCTTTTCTGCTTTTAGTATTTAGTGAAGATCAGCAGAGCACATGGCTTTCCATCTATTTTGTCTTACTCTTACTATGAGATAAGTCAACCTCCATGTGCTCAAAATTATATACACTTGTGTGCTGGTAAATGTTTAACAACCAGCTCTCTGGGGGGGGGGGATGTACTCTGGACAAACTTTTAACTTTAATTCTCATCTTCTCGGTGACTTTCTTAGGTCTAGACAATCAACAAAACAATAAATCAAGCCCTGATTTGTAGCTTGCTAATTTCCAGGTGTAAATGCTCATCCTAAAAATTTAACAATCAACTTCTACTGGTTGGAGCTGGCTCCAGCTCTACCCTGTCATAGGCTATAACCTATTTAACCCCCACTGTGCATCTTTCCATTGCCTTTTTTTATCAATTGCAGTGTTTTGGTGAAGCATGAAGAGAAGAAATGACATGCTAAAAATATAGAACCATTCACTGATATACAGGAGATAATAATAATTAGTATTTATACAGATAGTTCTTTAAGGTTTGTTAAACACTTTATAAACATTATCTTATTCCATCTTCACAACAACCCTAGGAGGTAAGTGCTATTATTATCCTCATTCTACAGAAGAGGAAACTGAAACATTGTGACTTGTTCAGGATCATACAGGTATTAAGTATTTGAGAATGGATTTGAGTTCAGGCTTTACTGACTCCAGGACCACATAGAGTTCCATCCATTGAGACACCTAGCTGCCTATCAGGATTGTGCATGGCACTCTGTATACTACCAGAGCTCAATTAATGCTTATTAATTTAAAAATTCCACCATATTCTTAACTGAAGGACCTATGAAGGGGACAAAGACGGTGTTGTGGCACAACGTCTACAAACCAATCAACAAATGACTGTGAATCAATCAAAACTATGGTTTGACTCATCTAATGGCAGTTGTCTTCATTAAGTTTTCTTGAACATGGAAGAAGTGTCAAGAAACCAGTTATAGTCCTTAGAAAATAAAACCTTCCTTGGTTCCTCCAGAGCATACTTAACAAAGGGTGGCATTTGTCTAGCATGACCAACATACCATAACTAATTTGTATCATTTAACCAAATGGGGAGATCATGGAAGGGTGATGCAACTGTTAGCAACTTAAAAGGGAATGAGCATTTATTAAGCCCCTACTAAGTGCCAGGCACTGTACTAAGTGCTTTACAAATATTATCTTATTTGCTTCTCACAACAACCCTATTATTACCCCCATTTCACAGAAGAGGAAACTGAGGCAGAGGGAGATTAAATGATTTGCTGGGGGTCACACAGCTAATATATGTTCGAGGAGAGATTTGAACACAAGGTCCAATGCTTTATTCACTGAATTAGCTGCAGGACACACGCCATCAAATTAAGCATAGTACATTATCTATGGTAGTTGACATGGAGTAATCTTAGTCTTTGATGTGTTTTTCTCTCTCTATCTTTTCCTCTGATGACCTTTTATAAGACCCCTAAGTCTGCCTAAGCTAAAAGTTGTTTGTTGTCTTTGATCCTAAATGCTCTTTACCTACAAAAAACAAAAAATAAAAACTTGAAACTTGCCTGAAACTTGGACCTTGATTTAGCCTCAGATTTTCTCTTACCTTAATTGCCACTGCATTTTTCCTCATTTATTTTTGTTTAAACTCATTGCTATGCCTAATACCTAATAATCTCTATTGTCCCTACTGGATCCTGGTGAGGTCCAGCTGTTCTTACCCATGGCTCTGGGAGATCACAATTTGCTTTTGGCTAATTGGTAGAGGTAACCCACTGGATATAGCAATCCTGAAGTCAGGAAGACTTTAGTTCAAATCCCTCCTCAGACACTTAATAGCAATGTAACCCTAGGCCAGTTACTTACCCTTTGTCTCATTTTTTCCTCTTTAAAATGGGGACAAAATGGGGGTAATCAAATGGGGAATAATATGGGAGAAATATCTCCCCTCTGAGTTCATGTGGTGGGTAATTGCTATCAAATATATATTTATCACAATACAGAAATTATGGGGTAAAAACTTATGTTTTATTATTATGTTCAAGCATAGTTCCAAGTTTCAGAGAAAAACTGAACAACTGTGAGGATTCTGACAAGATTTCTTATAGGCAAAGTTATGTCAAAGCAACGGGGAAATAATTCACTTACTTATTGCTATCTCTTATATTTCTCTTAGACCCAAAAAGTTAAAGAGAAGATAGATCCATAATCCTATATAGGATTCCTTCATTGTCATAAAGGTTCAACAAATTTAGTTAAATAAGGTCATAATCTCCTATATCCCCTAGGGAAACAAACCTGATCAAGCAAACTGCATAAGTAATCTAAGGTTACAGACTACATTTAGAGGATTCACAAATAGACCGATTGAGATGGAGTATTTTTATGTCTCCAAGGAACAGGGAACAGTTCGGATTCTTCCTCTGACTTCTTACTTAAGGAATTTTTAAGATCCAAGTAAATTTTCACATCTCATGGAACAGTTTTTGGTCAGGTGAGGTTAATGCTATCCAAAATTTTCAGGAGAAATAGCTGTGATTCCCAAAAAACAAAAGGAAATTAAAAATCCCCATAATACTAGTAGCACCTACCTCCCAGGGTTATTGTGAGGACCAAATGTAAAGTGCTTTTGCAAACTGTGAAGTGCCATGTAAATGATAGTTATTATTTCTTATAATGGCCCAATACCCTTCTCACTTTCTACCTCCAAATCCAACCCCTTCAATGGAGGCTTCCCCCAATAGTCTCTGTCTTTCTAACATATCTGGACCAGGTAAAACAGGGAAGGATCTGAGTTGGGCTTTGAAGGATAGGTAGAATGTATATAGGTAGAGATGGTAAGGAGGGTATCCTTTCCATCAATCTGAATCATTTTCTTCAATAGTGCAGAGGAATGTCCCCAGGTTTTTGACAATTCTTAAATATTCATTGAGGATCCTTATTTACTGAACACTTATAGGCCATAAGACCATCAGAATGCAGATTTCATACCAAAAGAGATCTCAGAGTTCATTGAGTTCCACCTTCACATCTTAGTATGAGGAAACTGATACCCATATACATGAAATGATTTGTCCAAGGTCGCATGATGGGCATAGTATTTGAAGCCAGGTAGCAAGCATAAAAACACAGGGACGGGGCGGCTAGGTGGTGCAGTGATTAGAGCGCAGGCCCTGGAATCAGAAGGACCTGAGTTCGGAGCTGGCCTCCGACACTTAATCCACACAAACAAAAACCTAGCTGTGTAACCTTGGGCAAGTTACTTAACCCCAATTGCCCTAAAGGGGCGACTAGGTGGAGCAGTGAGTGAGAGCGCCGGCCTCGGAGTTTGGAAGACCCAAGATCAGATCCGGCCTCAGAAAATGAGCACCCACGCATAAATAATGACTAGCCCTGTAACCTTGAGCAAGTTACTTAACCCCAATTACTTTAAAAATAAATAAATAAAAATAAAAACACAGGGACTAGTTCAAATGCAAATGTTCATTGATCATCTAACATTGTACGGACAATGTGGAAGAGTCAATTTACATACATATATTCATGCTAAATGAGTGGCTTTGCTTTACACAATGGGATTTATGTATGCAAGCATTCAAATGGGCAATATTTGAAATTATAACTATGTGAAATGTGGGTAATTGGTTGTAATTCAAGGTGACTTTGAATAATGTGACCACTTTGGAGAAATCCATTATTTGCACTAACTGGGACCTACCAGATAGACAGACAGATAGATAGATAGATAGATAAATAGATATATAGAGTGTGTATGTATACATATGTGTGTGTGTGTGTGTGTGTGTCCATATGTAGGGCTGGAGGAAGGCAAGAATGACAAGGAGAAAGAACAAGGGTGAACATAACAGAGACATGATCAGAGCAAGGCCAAAAGTCATATTCTCTTAGTTCTTCTGTGCCTATCCCTAGCACCCTCTTGTGGGCCAGAAAATTCCAATTTGTTACAAAAGTCACTGAAAATTCCAAATATAATTAATCTAATTACTAGGAAGTCCAGGGGTCTCTAATCAGTTGAGTCCAAGATCTTCCTTATGATAAAGGACCCTGCCTATTGGGTGCTAACTACGTTTACACATTTGGGGGAATGCTAAAAATAGAAGACATTGCAGTTCACTGATTGGTCAATTCCAGAAGTGGGGAAATCTTATGGTTGGCTAGGGGAAATGTCCATTAATCATAACCACTTTGTAATTATGCCTTTTACAGGTCATGAGATATTTCATAGGTCATAAACTATAGGTCATCTTATTAGGGGCTTTCCAAAGGTCATCAGCATCTCAGGGCCTTCCACAAGTCATAAGACCCTAGTGTTGGACCAACAATATTCCAGGGTCCAAGAAAGTTGTGGGTTTAAAGCAAAGGTCACTAGGGAGCAGACAGTAGTAATTCATAGGCATGAGGGGATAATGCACCAGAAAATTAACCTTATTACTATAAATTACAGAGTTGGGGTGGGGGAGGGGAATAGTGCAGCAACTCCACTCATATTTCTAACTAACAATGTGAATCTAGTTGATAAATATAAGATAATCATCAATACGTGATGATTAATCATTCATAACATTTTTCCTAATAGCATTAACATACATAAACTACTTAAACTTAATCCTATTCTATTTAATTCATTAATGCAATCACTAATACACATCAAATCAAAATTTACTGAAAAAGTAACTGATAAATTTGAGGGGGGGGTATGAAAATTTTTGTCATAGTCTATAGGAGTTGGTGATTTGGGCCAGCTGCATGCTTTGGGAGTCTTGCTGCAAGCAGATACTCAAAGATTCAGGGAGACTACGATCAATCCCTTTGTACTTAAAAAAAAAAAACTGATTATTTAGATCCAGGCAACCCAAAAAATAGCTCCTTCCATCTATAAGGCAGAGAAATGAATAATTAAATAAGATTTTACACTGTTCCTGCTGAGAGGTTCAATATCTAAACAGCAGTTCATTTTCTAAAATAAAGGATTAGTATAAGCCTTCTAGACCTACAAGTCAGCAAAAATGTCAACTGTCATGAAATTTGCATTGGGCCCAACTATACTAAGAAACTACTCTCAATATCTATCCCTTTCCAATGACAGAAACATAGACAATAAATTGTAAGGTAAAGGGTACTAGACTTGGTTCCTTCAAGGCTCTTCTGCTAACTTTCTTTATAATTTTGTCACTTTCCCTCTCTGAGGCCTCATCTTACCCAACTGTAAAATGGGTACCAGACAACAAAATTGAATAATTCTTCATCAATAAACTCAGTGCTTCCCTTTAGATACCATTGCTCATGAAATCTTTTCAAATGAAGACTCTCAGTATATTCCTCTTCTTTCAGGCTTGCTGTTTGGATTCTACTAAACCCATTAGACTGTAAACTCCTTGAGAAAAAGAATTGTCTTTTATCTTTCTTTATACCACAGTGCTTAGCACAAACTCACCCATGATTTAAAGCCATGGATACAATTGTAGTTATTGTCTTCAGAAAATAAAAGGAAAGAACTATAAATAATTTCAGTGTACTTTCAGAAGAACTAAGGAACATATATTAGGAGTGCTAATGGAACTGATAAAAATGCAAAAGATACCTCAAAATGAGACCTTTTTGAGTAAAGACTAAATAAACTATCCCTAGATTAGCAAATGCCTGAGCACAGTTGTTTAGTGATCTGGGCTACTAGGTCTGTAAAAAATCCAAGAAATTTCACTTAAAATGGCCCTAAAGAGAAATCACACCAAAGTATCACTGCATTTGAAAATCACACTTAGAATCACCTTCAGACCTGAAAATGAAAACTGTGAGAATTTCCAGACCATTGGATCAGGCAAGAGAAACCAATACAAAGAGCCTGAGACAACAATCTGGCTACATTGACATCACGGGGTATAAGACTTTGAGAAAATTACTGTTATCTGTAATTCTTCTAGAGCTCAGCTTACTTATGGGCCTTTGGGGAAGATAACTTCAGGGTCACAATACCTATCTTTCTAGACTCTAAAAGATATTCACTAATACAAAGAGTTCCGAAGGATATATGACTCTTCTTTAAGAGTTATATTGTTCAAATATTATACAGTTATAATGTATTTTTTGTCAGGAAGGAAGGGAGAGAGGAAGGGAGGGATGGAGGGAGGGGAAGAAGGAAGGGAGGGAGGGGAGGAAGGATGGGCTAGAGAGAGGGAGGGAAAGAAGAAAGGGAAGGAGGAAGGAAGGGAAGAAGGAAGGAAAGAAGGGAGGGAGGAAGGAAGGAAGGAAATAAGGAAGAAAGGGAGGAAATAAGGAAGGAAGGAAATAAAGAAGGAAGGAAGGAAGGAAGGAAGGAAGGAAGGAAGGAAGGAAGGAAGGAAGGAAGGAAGGAAGGAAGGATAGGTCTTTGGCTCAGTGCTATGTTTACCTAAACAAACATAGCAGACTCCTACTGCTGCTGTTTCATTTTCTCATTAAGTAACCTTCAAGTTCAGAAAGCAGTTTAAAAGTTTGGATGTCTCACAGATAACTAGAATTGAAGATATTCTTTCTCAAATCCACTTGCCTCAATCCCAGCCTGAACTGGAGAAAATCTCTTATGTCTTGAATTCTCTTACCCTCTTTCAATTTCAAATACGGATTTTTGACTTGTATATAAATCATCAATGGCCATTTACTTTAATACAGAGAGACTGAACCTATGATTTCATCGGTATAGGGAACTCCGAGGTGAGACAGTCCCCTCTACTAACACAGTACTATGGCTTGATCTGCAATTTACACTCTTAGACATTTGCCAAAAGAACTGAGAGTTAATTATTTTTTTGCCCAGGGTCCCAAAACTAGTACATGTCAGAGAGAAGACTTGAACCTAGGTCTTCCAAACTGCAAGATTGGCTCTATATACTATGCCTTTCTTGGTACTTTCATAGCTTTATTAAATAAAGTAAAACATAGATAGGAATTAACATGCTTCAGGCTACAATATGATTTGGATCTGGCCTTTGTACTACATCCCTATAGCCAGACCTCCTCTTTGCTCAGAATAGACAACTAGAACAAACTTGTTCAGGCAAAAATAAGAAAACCCAGGGGGTTTGAGCAAAAGTAGTGCAAAGACAGGTGCTGTGGGCTAGACAGCTTTAGGCTCACCAACCCCAGCCTGCTGCTTCAGTCAGATCTCTATTCCATTCCACTCTCTCTAGCCAATCTGATAAAATCTCTCCTGCATTAGCATTTTGCTTCCGCTCCAGGCCTGATCATTCTGGTGTCCTCTGCTTTCCATCACAGAGAGCTTTGCTCAATACCTTTCCCTGCCATGTGAGAGGGAAGGTCCAGACTTAGACACAGCCCTTCTTCCTCCTCCTTCTCCAGTTCAGCTGCCTACCTTCTCTATATTTTGGGTATCTAGCTTCCCCACCAAAACGGAAGTTTATTCCAAGGTTAAAGCCCATAGAAATTTGGGGAACTCTGTGTAATGAATGCATGCCCATGCATAGATATGCCTTCCAGCCCACAAAGTTTCCATGGCAACGAGAGAGAGAGAGAGAGAGAGAGAGAGAGAGAGAGAGAGAGAGAGAGGGAGAGAGAGAGAGAGAAAACAATTATTATACTAAAGCCTTTATTGAAGTCATTTTATATGGAGCCCATTTCCTCTGTGAAACTTCAAACCAATTTCCTTGGGATGCCATTGAAGATGATTCATCCCCATTTTTAAATCCATTTTTCCCATTTCTTATTTAAGACCTTAGTTCCCCAATGCAGAGAGGCTGGCTTGCTCTCTTTCTCTCCCTCTCATTTTCCCCTTTTGTTTGTTTTATTTACTTTTAAAGCTTTTTTCAGAAGAACCAAATTGTCTGAAAGCTGTTGATGAATCATTTGTTCTCTCTGAATCCTTCCAAAAAAAAAGGCCAAACGACACCGAAAATTTTCCATATAATATGCTGCATTCCATTTGAGTGAAGGACAGATCAGTCTCAGACTTAGTCATTATGGCTTATAAAGCTCTGACAGATTTTCAAGGGCTTTTCTTCTCCAGAAGTTCAAATGAGTGGCTGGGAAAAAGAACTCCCACCTAGGTTACAAGCTCAAATTGACTTGCAAGGACAAAGTGAAAGACTCTATGATCTTTCTTGGCCCACCCCAAAGAACCACATGTTAAATGTAGGGCCACTGATAGGACTCTAAATTAAGGGATGTGTATCATCTTTGGCACAACCTTAACCAAATCACCTTTTCCTTAGCTGATAAAATCTTTGAGGCCAGATCCTGTGCCTTACTTTATGTCTCCTGTGAAAGAATAAGGTTTTCCTGTTTGTCAGCAGATATTATGTATGTGTGGGAATTGACACAAATATGTATGAACAAGAGCCATTCCCCAATAGATATGGTCAAAGGATATGAACAGGTAGCTTTCAAAAGAGTCGTTTAGCAAGCTCTATGGAATAATTAACTGATTATTTCACAGACTTAAAAGGCTGATGCTGGTTAAATGGTCTGAATATAGCAGGGACTATTACTTTGAAGTAATGCAAAAGGTTGCTTGTTTTCTCCTGTCTTAAGTTATTTGAATGGTACAGCCCAGTTGGCTCTTAAAGAACTGCATGAACAATCCCCATATAAATAATGGAAACCCATTCAAAGATGAGAGAAAAGGAAGGAGGGCATAAACATTTCTTAAGCACCTACTATATTCCAAGAACAGTGCTAAGCACTTTATAAATATTATTCTCCCAACAACCCTGAGAAGTAAGTGCTATTATTATTATCATTACTATTGTTATTTTTACAGTTGAGGAAACTGAGGCAGAAAGAGCTTAAATGATTTTCCTGGGGTCACACATCTAGAAAATATCTGAGGATGGATTTGAAGTCAAGTCTTCCTGACTCCAAGCCAACCTGGCTGCCTGAGAAGGGTAAACTTGTATCCTGACTGCTAGTTAATCCTTGGTGTGAAGCCAGAAGTCAGCAGGAACCATAGCACAAAAGAGAAACTATTAAGTGATAGCCAGCATTTGACTACAAGCATACCCCAAGAGAGAAATTCTGAAATACTTTCTACTATCATACTGATACAGTCCTGCCCCCACCCACCACACACCCAACCCCAGTCCCCAGAAGAGAAGCTAGTATTCTGGGAAAAGGCTAGTGACATCATCTCCTGGGAGCTGTAGGGGAATACAGGCAGAGAAAAACAGTAGCTTCTTGACCAAAAAAAAAAAAAAAAGTAGCAAGGAATAATTTGTTGTTCAGTTGCTTCAGTCATGCCTAACTCTTTATGACCCCATTTGGGGTTTTCTAGGCAAAGATACTGGAATAGTTTGCCATTTCCTTCTCCAGATCATTTTACAAATGAGGAAACTAAGGCAACAGAGTTAAGTGACTTGCCCAGGTCACACAGCTAGTAAGTGTGTCTGAGGCCAGATTTGAAGTCAGGAACATGAGTCTTCTTGATTCCAGGCCCAGCATTCTATCCACTCTGCCACCTAGCTGCCCTAATTTTCATTACACAATTTGTTATTTAAATTAATGTAAATAAAAATAATTTTAAATAACTAAAATAATAAAATTTTAAATAGAAATAATTTAAATAGAATATTTTTAAAATTGTTTTGATTTTTATTAATTTGATAATTATTTTAATTGTATTACATAATTTATTATATATAGTTTTATTTCTATTATATTTTATTGCTATTACAAATAATTTATTTTTTAAAGTTATAGTTATGACATTTTCTTATACAAATAATTTTAAAATATATTAATCTAGTAATATTGAGGTAAAATAAAAGGTGGTTTAGTATGGTGGATAGCGTTGGCCTCAAGGTCAGGATGATTCTGTGTGTCTATTTACTTTTTAGATGTGCCTATTGTAAATATCAGATTGTAGGGCTAGGTTTTATTATACATTCTGTCACTCTCTTTCATTATATTGTATTGTTTAGTTCAGAGGTGTCAAACACCTCCAGTGGACTGGTGACTCAAAGAAATAAAAATACTATAAGACATAGATAACATGACATTTTAAAACCACTCAGTATGTGCCTTCAGGGGTCCTTATGTATGTATTAGATGTCGCCATTTTTATTTGTTTGATATCAGTAGCTGTAGTCCATTCATATTTAAAGTTATAAGAGTTAGGTTTATGCCTAATTCCTACATGTTTTCCTACATTTCTTTCCTTAGCACACTTGTTTTTGGTAATTTTTAATCCTCTTCTTTTAAAGGTCAACACTCTTATTCCTGTGATTAGTTTTGTTTAAACTATTTAGGTGCAAATCTACTTACACAGACTTTCTTCCCTCTCCCTTCCCCATATATACCCACTTTAATTTGGAGATTTTATTTAAATTATTGATTTCCTTTTCTTTCATTATTTAGTTACATATTTCTTCTGTTTTGAGCTTTTTGTTGTTCAGTCATTTTTCAGTCAAGTATGATTAAACCCCCATTTGGGGTTTTCCTGGCAGAGATAATGGAGCGATTTGCTATTTCCTTCTCCAGCTCATTTTAGAGATGACAAAACTGAAGCAAATAGTTAAGTGACTTGCCCAGGGTCACACAGCTAGTAAGTGTCTGAGGTCAGATTTGAACTCAGGGAGATGAGTGGTCCTGACTCTAGGCCTTGCATTCTATCCACTGGGCCAGTTAGCTTCCCAATGTGGTTGTTGGTAGAATGAATTTATTCCTCTGAGAACTGTTTGTTCACATACTTTTGAAGAGGGAAGGGTGATAAGGAGGGGGGGAGGGTAAGTGGTTCTGCCAGGGAAACCTCTCCTGGCATCCAGTTTGGAAGGAATTCACTAGGCTCAAGCAAACTTTGAAGCCGAAATTGTAAAGTTTATTGTTACACTGTAGAGAACAGCGGGCTAGATTCTTATGGAACCTGCAAACTCGCAGAGGCAGCAGGCATAGTTTTAAGGGGTCAATTATGCTAACTAGGTGAGTAAGGGTGGGATCAGGGAGGAGTTAAGGAGTGGTCAGTGCTCAAAGGACCATACACTTTTAATATCAACTGCGCAGGTGTATTGCCCATGATTCTCTGGGAAATAGCTCAAGAGGGGGTCTAGCTGGAGGTGTGGGTTTAGGCCTGATACATCACTAAAGAGTGCCCAGTCTACCACCCACCAAGGTCATCAGAGACAGTGTGGGTATATAATTGACTAAGGAGTTACCCTATAGATAAGGTATTGCAGAATTTCTGGTGGGGCTGGCCACTCTAACTAAGGGAGATAACATTTACATAACTTATTGTTTCAGACAGAGATAAACAGGTCATGAGATGTTGCTGGGCAGAGCGCTGGAAGGGGGAAGGGGCAAAGTCAATGCTCTGAGGCTGGGGGGGGTGGAAATGTGATCTTACAGACTGCTTTTACAAATTGATTTTACAGACATAGATCCCAAAGCACCCCATTTACAAACTGATGTTACAGATTGATACTACAGACATATATATATCACAAGGACCCCATCACTTTAACAACTTATCTAAGGAATGGTTTCTACTTACATCTTTATTCCCTTATTTCTTTTGTTGTTCATTTTATTTCTTTACCCAATAGATCTCTCTCTGTCTCTGTCTCTCTCTCTGTCTCTCTCTCTCTCTCTCTCTCTGTCTCTCTCTCTCTCTCTGTCTCTCTCTCTCTCTGTCTCTCTCTCCACCCTCCCCCCCCCCCACAACGTAGAGTAATTTCTTTCATTACTTATTCTTTCCTTGCATTTCCATAGTTTGGAATGTTTAGAAGTCAAATATTCTGCAGAAGTGTCTCCTCATCCCACCCCAGGCATGCCTCAAATGCATTTCATTGATTAAATATTTGTCTATTCATTCATCAGACTCAACTTTTTAGGATGTGTCATTTTGAATTGCATGTTGAGTTACTTTGCTTTTCAGTGTGTTTTTCAATTCCCTTCTATGATTTCTCAGGACTGCAGAATCATTTGGTGTTGATATTCAAATTTCCATTTTTTTTTTTTTTTATTTGAAGGTCTTCCTTCTTTCCACTTGTAGAATTTGCCTTTTGTAATTGAAATTGTTGAATTTAAGTGTGCCTTGGAGTTTGAAGGACAGAGTTTTGTTTTGTTTTAGAAGCAATTTGTGGATTTCCTTGATTGAACAGATTTTTAAATTTGTCATGATCTTCTGGGAGACCAATTATGCTTACTTATGTTATCTCTGAACATTCTGTCTCCAAATTTAATTACTTGGGCTTACATGGAGTTTATGTGTTATTTTAATGACGTTGCCTTTTCCTTCTTTTCTGCCAGATTTTCTTCTGATTTGGTGTTTTTTACGTTACAAATTTGTTTATCTCTCTTAAGCTTCTTTAAAGAGAATTTGCATCCCTCATTTTCCAGGTCAATCTTGGTATGGAACTCAATTGTACCAAGGCTAGATTATTCCCTCACTGCAATCCAGATGGTACTGTCCTGGTGCAGTTTTAGATGGAGTGACAGGTTTCTGGGCCCCTTCCCCACTATAGCCCCTATGTGGGAAGCTGCTTGGAGCCAGGTCCTACCAATATCCAAAGTCCTGGCTTGAGACAGGGGGTTGGACTGGGTGTTAGAACTAACTTCCACCTACTATAGCCCCCAGCTTCCTCACTTTTACCTAGAAAAGCTGGCCTTAGACCCTTTTCCCCTGCTAGACTCCTGATGTACTATCCCCAGTTTCAACTCTATCTCCCACTGAGAACTCCACAATTTGGGATCAGGTCAACTGGAGATTGAACAATCTTCAGCACTCATCCCCTGGGGAAACCCCACAACCAGAACATCTGTGTGCTTTGAACTATATTCTGATATAATTCTGTACTAATGGAGGAATCCGCTGGTATTTCTGTTTAGTTTTTTTGAGTCTTTGTTTAATCTGGAGCTTGTCTTTATCTTTCATTAATTATTTCTCAAGGGAACTTGACTTTAGCTGGAAACTTTCATGTGACTATCTTTAACAGAAGGCTCTGTGTGCCCACTTTCCTTCCTGTCTTACACATGACTTTTACTGTATCTCATTTCCTTTGTCTCCTAGCAATCATCCATTTAATATTACATATATTTCCATGTGCTTATCCTCTCAAAAATCTCTGCCATTGTTTCATTCCAGAACATCCCTGGGCCTCCCTAAACTTGGAACATCCACCACCCCTGTAACCTTCTCAATCTAGAATATCCCTCTAATAATTCCCACCTCCTTTTCCCATTGGAGAATTCCTCTTGGGGCCTCCATTTTTTGGTGGATTCCAAGATGGCCTGTATTCCCCTCATAGACCTTTTCCTGGCTTCTCGATTTCAAAACCATAGCCCCCAATTTTTTAGCTCCATTTTGTGTGCTGTCTTGCCTGTCATAATATCAGTTTTTGAGGTCAGGGACCACCTTTTCTTTTGCCTGTGTCTGTACTCCCAGGGCTTAACATAATGTTTGCACACAGTAAGTACTCACACAATGCTTGCATCATCACTCCCTCTCATCTAAATGTCTATCCCTTCCAACAATACATGCCTGCCCATTCTGTATGATTTCTATCCATATCTCCTTATTAACCTTTGAGAGGATTAGCAACAAGCTAGCATTCTTCACATTGAGTGAAAACCAGTGGAGCACATAGGTTCTGATTGTCCCTAGCTCTTAGAATGTGAGAAGCCCTGAAGACAATGGTTCCAAACTTTTTTGATCACAAACCACTATAGCAAAGGGATTTTTAGCATGTGTCCCAAATATACATTGATATAATAACAATATTAATAATAACAAATAACTAAAATTTATATAATGCTTACTATGTGCCTGGCACTGTGCTAAGTGCTTTACAATTATAATTCCATTTGATCTTCACAACAATCCTGGGAGGTAGGTGCTATTTAAAGCCTCACTTTACAGATGAGAAAACCAAGGCAAACAAGTGAAATGACTTGCCCAAGATAACACATAGCTAGTGAAGTATTTAAGGCTGGATTTGAACTCAGATCTTCTTGACTCTAACCCCAGTGATCTATCTACCTAGAGCACATAAATTTTGTACACATAAATTTTATACATATTTTATTAATAGAGAGATTGAGATAGATAGAATAAAGGCTGGACCTGTAATTTCACTGGTATAGTAAACTCCTTGGTGAAGAAGATCATTCTATCAATGTTAAGTCAGCACTTTCTCTGCAACTTGGAGAGTGCTAAGAGGTAAGTAGCTTGTTTAGGGTCACACAGCCAATATGTATCAGAAGCAGAACTTGAAACCAGGTCACCCTAGCTCTGAGGCTGGCTCTCTATTCACTATATAACACCGCCCCAGCTTATACTTATATATATATATATATATATATATATATATATATATATATATACACATCTTTCTCTCTCTCTCTCTCTCTCTCTCTCTCTCTCTCTATATATATATATATATATGTATGTATGTATATATATATATAAAATTGTTAAAACACAAAAATAGAAATGTTAAAAGGATAAGATAAAGATTAAATAATGTTCTTTTTCTTTTTGGAGGGCAATTGGGGTTAAGTGACTTGCCCAAGGTCACATTGCTAGTTGTGTGTGTGTGTGTGTGTGTGTGTGTGTGTGTGTGTGAAGTGTCTGAGGCCAGATTTGAACTCAGGTCCTCCTGATTCCTTTGCCACCTAGCTGCCTGATTAAATGATATTTTGAAAGTAATTTTATTTCATTAATAACACAAAACCTTGGGGTGGCTAGGTGGCACAGCAAATAGAGCACCAGCCCTGGAGTCAGGAGGACCTGAGTTCAAATCCGGCCTAAGACACTTAACACACACACACACACACATACACACACACACAAACACACACAAACTAGCCATGTGACCTTGGGCAAGTCACTTAACCCCAATTGCCCTACCTTCCTCCCTCCAAAAAGCAAAAACAAAAAACCAAAATAATAATAATAATAAAACTTTTTGTTCTCCCTTTTTAAAAAGTAATAGCAATATGATTGGATATACTTTATTACTTATTAAACTCTTTGTATATTATTTTGTGCTAGAGTGATTTCAAGGTCTCGTTCTCAGTTCAATTTGTTCTGATATTTAGTTCAGTGGCTGTCATGTTTGAAAAGAAAACCTCAGACAGATACACAAATATGTATGCATCACTGGCCATGCTCGCAGAATCATGGTACTCATTTTTTCAATCACATTCACCAGTTGTGCCAAGGTTTCTGTTAAAGTTCATCTAGTGAATTTCTACCTCCCTTGATGTCAACAGATGTTCTTGCCAGCTGATTGGAAGTGCATTTTTATGTTTTTTATCAGAGATAAAAAAAACACCCCCTGAACCTCTTCACTTGGAAGATTTTTAAGCATGTTAAAAATTATTTTTCAAGGCCTTTAATATGGGTTTTTATGAATAACATACCTATTGTTTTGGGCACCAAAAGCTTACTTTTTAAATGTCTTTCTAACCATGCTGGCTTTATACCATCATTAGCTAATATATTAAAGCACAGTACACACAATTCATCTTTAATGAGAGTCAGACAGAATTCAGTATTTCAAATAACGTACATCTACCATTTGCCAAGCTCTGTGTGTGCTAAGCACTTTTACAAATATTATCTTCTTTGACCCCCACAGCAACTCTGCTCCATGAAATAATGCTTCTTATTGCCTTTAGTCACAGAACAAAACAAACACTCCCTCCGCTTCATTTGCCTCTTGAAGAAGAATCAACAAACTGCACTTCTTTTTAACTGTCCTCGTCCTCTGATTTCATTTATATTAAGGATGCCAACACTAATATGACTCAGTTCCCTGTCCAGTGATCGATGTGTCAACACGGAAATTAGGAAAAGGAGGTTTATTGGGGAAAGACAATGAGTTCAGTTTGGATATGTTAAGTTTAAAATGTCTATCGAACACTCAGCTTGAGATGGCTTATAGACAGCTGGAGATGACAGACAAGGTCAGCAGAGAGGTTAGAACTAGATAAGTAGATTGAGATTTAGAGTACTAACAGTTAATGTCTATTGATGGACCCCAAACTGTGTAATTGTTAATATGCTCTGCCTGCTTTTCTGTCACTTTGTCCCTCTTGCTAGAGTAATGGTAGGGAGCCCACATGAACTGAGATTTATTTTGTATTTTTCTTTGTTACATTCATTACCATGACCAGAGAATTCATCACCAAGTGGCCCCTTTACTAACGTTGGTCCTCTGTAGTTAGCTAAGCTACTCTCCAGAAAGCAGGTGTCATCTGTTGTTGAGGACATTCTCAAAGCCTTGCTAACATATTAGAACTTGCCAGAGTTTATGTTCTGTGGGTATCACCCTCTAGAACACAAAAGCCACATTGATGCCATGATTTGACACTGGAGTAAAACGTTTTTAAATTTTACTTTAAACTTTAAAATCCAATTCAATAAATATTCATTGAAAGGTCCTGTTGTGATATAAAGACAAATAAGTCATAGATTATGTCTCACAAAATTATAATAAAGTCAGGGAGATAAGTCATGTCTGCAAAGAGCTATAATACAAATTAACAAATGGTAAGTGGAGTGCAAATATTTTTAAGAGAATTTAATAGAGAGGTCACCTTTAGCAGATAATCAGATAATTTAATATGATAGCATTGATAACAATAAGAGCACTATTCTAGAACTCTGCAAAGTTGGATTGTATTCCCCACTCTGCCACTATTTCTTTGTGACTTTGGGCAAACCAAGTCAACTTCACAATGCCTTGCCTTTCTTATTCATAAAATGAGATGAGTGGATTTGATGTTCACTGAAGCCTCTTCCAGCTGACCAGCTGTTCTGCTTTAATGGTCTATGAGTCCATAATGGCAACCATTTTCTTGTTATTTTTCCACACAAAATAAGTGATTTGTTCAGAGTCTTAACTAGGATGAGAGGACTGCAGTTTGTCTCCAGGAGACTAAAATTTAGAAGGTGTTAAGATTTCAATAGAGAAAAAGGACTAATTCTAGCGTCTAGTTGGCAAAAAAAAAAAAAAAGTTTAGTTAGAAAGCTAGGAAATGGTGCTATTACTCCCCACTCTCCCCAGTGGCCATACCCCAGGGTCAATTCTTCAATTCCAGGAGCTTACCTTTCTTCCCTCTCCGCCACTGGGGTAAGCCTCCTCAATAATGGTGATGTCTGAGGCCTCTCTATCCTTGGTAACTAGAATCCCAGGGTTCTCTGTCTCCCTTCTGTGGGTTAGTGGCACAAGGTACCTCCTGCTACATTTAATTTTAAGACTTGGATTTGTCTTTAAAAATTTGACAAAACCAAAAACGTCTTTTAACACCAATCTTCTAGAATTTCTCTGTGGCTGTGAAGAAGAATCAACATTATAGAGAAGCCTAAGAGTAATAGAAAGCTGCATAGTGGCTACTTGATGAACACCTTGGAAGAGTTTATAGGTCTTGTTTGATTTGTTATTAATGATAAGAGGTTATCAAATGAAGCCATCTCTATAAATTCTTTATATATGCATGGGAGACACCTTGTTGGAGGAGAAATTTTAAATCAGCATTTTGCACTACCAGATTAAATGCTTGCTTATAGTAAATGACCAGCTAAGTACAATGGGCTATGCAATTCTATTACTCACATTCCTCACTTAGGTTTGAAAATATGGAAGAGGAGTGAAAAGTGTGTACTTACTATTACTTTATCCAATGAGATAACCTAGGTAAAGCCTTTTGCTTGATTTAAAGCCCTACATAAATGCTAGTTTTTATTTGAAGTCACTAAGTATCAAAGGAATAATAATAGTAAAAATGTTGGTTAGCATTTATACATGGCGCTTTAAGGTTTGCAAATATGTTACATATGTTAACTAATTGCTACATATATAAACACAGATGTTTCTCATAACAACTATGAGAGGTAGGTCTTATTATTATCCCCATTTAACAAATGAAGATACTGAGGATTAGAAAGGTTAAGTGACTTACCCAGAGTCTCACAACTAGTAAACAAGTGAGGCAGAATTCAAACTCAGGTGGTCCAGAATCTAAGTCCTGAGTTACATCCAATGTGTCACCTGGCTGACTGATTTAACTGGGAGGTTCTTATGGAGTTATCTCTCCCATCAATTTTCCTAGGCAATTAGGTAGAACAGTGCATGGAACACTGGAATTGGAATCAGGAAGATGAGTTCAAACCCAGTCTGACACTTTTTAACTGTGTGATCCTAGGTAGGTCAATTAGCTTTGCTTGCCTCAGTTTCCTCACTTATAAAATGAGGATAATAACAGTGCCTACCTTTCAGGGTTGTTGTGAGGATCAAATTAAATGTTTGTAAAGTATTTTGTCAAGTTTAAAGCATTACATAAATTCAATCAATTACCTATTGCTTTTATATCCCATGCAACCTAAACTACAATTTTTCTATGGCAGTCTTTTTCTTAATATTTTTCATGAATACAAGATGACCAAATGATGTTTGTTTTTGCCTCTGGGAGCGGCTGTAAAAAACTGCTCTGCAGACTCTTTCATTTGCCTTTCTGAGGTGATGCCTTTAGTCACTACTTCCTTCTGTTTTCTGGCTCTATTTCAATGAAAACTTAGTAAATACTGATGTGATATTATTCAGTTCCTCCACTAGTATGTCCAGACCTTGGTCATTGAAGGCTCTAGATCTTATATTAAGCATTCCAATAATTAAGTTACCATTATTGGACAATACAAAAAAATGGGAGACTCTTAATGTCCTTAGTCACTTTCCTACCATTCTTCTACTATAGCTGCAAAAGCAGAAGGGAGCTAGTAGAGAACTGAGGGGTAGTTGGTAATGTTCGTGGTCTCATGAGTTGCCATGGCCAAGGCCTGGCAGCCTGCTTAGCCAGCTTGAGCCTTAGAAAATGAATATTATCAATTACCAGGACTGTAATAAAAACTTTTTCCAGAATGTTAAAACCTGCAAGGGATAGTGAGCTAATGGCATAGCTCTTGAAGACCCAAGGTCATTCTATGCAACAATGAGGTACCAGGAAAAAGAAGTGAAAGAAAGAGGAGGAAAAAGCTTGGGGAAGCTGATATTTTGGAAAGTTCTAATGTCTCCCAGACAACCATAACCATCATTTATATACTACTTTGAGGTTTGCAAAGTATTTTAAATACATTTTCTTAACAAGATTCATGAAGGTAGAGAACATCTTAACTAAATTCTGGATCCACCCTAGTATCTAGCCATATTGTACACATCATGGACACAAAGTTTATTTCAACATTAGGAAAATAATGAACATAATTATTCATATTAAAAACCAAAACATCCAAAACCTCATGATTATCTTAATCATTCCAGGAAAAGCTTTTGACAAAATATAGTACCCATTTATGCAAAGAAACTTACAAAGGACAGACAAAGAGGGACCTTTCTTATATCACAAAACGCATCTATCAAAAACAAGAAGCAAGTATCATATACAATGGGGATACATTAGAACATTTGCCAATAAATGTAGAAATGAAGGAAAATGTCCACTATTCCCACTATCATTTGATATAATTCTACAAATGTTAACCACTGTAATAAGACCCAAGAAAGAAGTTGAAGACAAAAAGACAGGTAAAGAGTAGGTAATACTATTTTTATTTGCTGATGTTATATGATGGTATACTTGGAAAATTCTATTGAATCAGCAAAGACACTAAGTGAGAAAATGGCTCCAGAAAAGTTGCTGGCTACAAAATAAACACTCAAAAATCAGTAGTAGTTCCATATAACAGCAACAAAATGGAAGAGGAAATAATGAAGGGAAATCCAATTCAAAATAACTACAAATGCATAAAATATCTGGGGACGGACCCATAAAAAACACACAAAAGACTTGTTTAGATTGAATTACAAAATGTTCTGTAAAGAATAGAGAACAACTTTCAGGCATTGGGGCTCAGAGATTCACCTTGCCCTAATGGCAAAGTCGAAGGGGGTATGGGAGAAGATATGGGAGAGAGCCCATTGGATGAGGGGATATCTAGTGGGACTTTCTATTCTGGGGTGGTGGGTAGGGAAAAAATGGGGGAAAAAATGTAACTCAAAATTTGGTGGAAATGAATGATATAAACCAGAAGTTAATAAAGCATTTGTTTAATAAAGAAAAACAAAAAACAAAGAAAAGAGGGGAGGAGAGTTCCTGCCCTCAGGGAGTTCAAATTTTAATGGAGGAGACAACATGCAAACAACTATGTGCAAACAATGTATGTGTGTGTATATATCTATGTATGTATATTAATGGAATATAATTTCAAATAGAAAGCACTAGCATTAAAGAAGGAGGAGGAAAGGCTTTTTGCAGAAGGTAATATTTCAGCTAAGACCTGAAAGAAACCAGGAAAGCCAAAAAGCTAAGGAGTTATATATCCTCTATGTTTGACTTTGGCAAAGGTGTTTGGTTTATATTCTGTTTTCCATTCTCACTATAAATTTTCTTAATTCAATCTTTCTTGAATAATGAAAGAATAGAGAACAACTTAACTGGAGTAATATTCAGCACTCATGGATAAGGCTATGCTAATATAAAAATCACAATTGTAGCAAAGTTAATTTACACTTTTAATGCTATACTAATCAAATTGTCAAGTAAATACTTCAAGAAACTTGATAAAATAATTTTTAAAAATTAGAAAAACAAAAACAAATCTAGATTATCAAGGGAAATGATGAAAAGAAGTAGGCATGAAGAGGGACTAGCACTTCTAGAATTCAAACTATATTATAAATTCAGCAGTCATCAAAAACATCTGGTATGAGTTAAGAAATAAAAAGATAGGTGAATGGAATAGATTTGGCATAGAAGAATCAGAAACAATGGAACTCAATAATCCAGTGTTTGATAAAGTGGAAAATATAAATTACCAAAGGAAAAAATCCCTTCTTTGATTAAAAAACACAGCTAGGAAAAGTGAAAAGTCATCAGGCAGAAATTAGGCTTAGACCAACATATTTTACCATATTCCACAATACATTTTAAATGAATACGTAACCTCAATATTAAATGTAATGCTTTAAAAATTAGAAGAATACTCAAGGGATGAAATTATGAGGTGAGAGAGGAAAGTGGCAAGAGGAGATGGGGAGAGACAGGGTAGGGTAAACTATCTCATGTAGAAGAAGGAAGGGGAAGTGGTTGCAAAGGAGGGGGAGAATAAGGAAGGCTAAAAAGGCAAAACCACATTCACATTGAATTTGGTTCAGGGAGAAAATGACATACATACTAAATGGGATATCACAACCTGCAGCAGGATAGGGGGAAGGGGGATGAGAGGAGGGATGATGGATGGGAGGGCATCCTTGGGGTGAGGGGAGGTTGGAAGTACCCACTATAGAAGAGGGACAGGATCATGTAGGGAATGGACCAGGTGGGGGGTGGGATGAGTGGGAGGGAATTATAAGCAGCCTTGTACAATATATCTACTATGATAATGTTTTGCATAGCTAGACATGTACAACATATAAAAATAAAAAAAAAAATTAAAAAAAAAATTAGAAGAGAGGTAAATCATATATCTCTCACAGCTATGAGTAAGAGGTATATTTTTAGCCAAATACAAGATATAGGCTATTACAAAAGATAAACTAGGTAAGTGAGAATATAAAATTTAAAAATTTTTGTATAAATGAAACTAGTACTACTAGCATAAGAAGGTCAGTAAGTGGAGGTGGAGCCAAGATGGTGGCATAGAAGCAGGAAAACTCCGTGAGCTCCCCCCATAACCACCTCAAATACTTATAAAATATGAGTCTAAACAAACTTTAGAACTACAGAACCCACAAAGTGACAGAGAGAAACAAATCTCCCATGGAAGGCAGCCTGACAGGCCAGCAGGTAGGATCCATCTCAGCATGCTGGGAGCTGAGCCCAGCCCCACATGAGCCTATGGTTTTAGCCTCAGGGCAGCCCCGACCAACAGTGGCTGGAGGGGGCTTCAGGAGAGTGGATCACCAGCAGCTGTGGAGGTTTCCAGAATTATCAACCCATACATGCCAAAGACAAAGTAAAAGGTCAGTGTGGAATTCTGTTGGAACTGGGGGGGAGGGGGAGGCAGAGAAGCAGGTCCAGTGCCTGCCCCCTGTGGCAAGAAGTAGTGGAGGTGTGGCAGCCCTGCAGCCATCTCCATGTGGCTGCTTTAGAGCTCCTGGTCTGTGGATCAAAGGGGAACCAAGCAACCATTCAGATGGTAATTTATTTTGCTGTAACCTGCTTGGATCTGGATTGCTGGCTTGGGTAGAGGTCCTGGTGTGTGTGAACAGGTGCCAGAGCTTTTGGGGGCTTCAGAGATGGCACCCAACTGATAGCTCTGGCAGCTGTGAAAATCCCCAATTTGGGGGGGCACAGCTCTCCTCTCTGGAAGCAGAGTCCTACTGTGGCAAAAAAGCTCAAAAGTCAAGTAATTGAGTGGCAACATGAGCAAGCAAAGGAAGCAAAGCAAGCACAGCAGTCAAACCTTAGATTCCTTTTTTGGGGGAAAAAAGGATCAAAGCATGGTACAGGAGGAAGACAATGAAGTCAGAACTCCTGCACCAAAAGCTTCCAAGAAAAATATGAATTGGTTACAGGCCATAAAGGAGCTCAAGAGGGATTTTGAAATCAAGTAAGAAAAATGGAGGAAAAATTGGGAAGAGAAATGAGAGTGATGCAAGAAAATCATGAAAAGAGAGGCAACAACCTGACTGAAGAAAATAACACCTTAAAAATAGACTAATTCACATGGCAAAAGAGGGCCAAAATTCCAATGAGGAGAAGAATCCCTTAAAAAGCCGAATTTGCCAGATGGTAAAGAATTTTGAAGGCTCACTGAATAATTTCTTCAGAATTAGATTGGAGCAAATGGAAGCTAATGACTTTATGAGAAATCAAGATACTATTAAACAGATCCAAACAAATGAAAAAATAGAAGGCATTGTGAAATATCTCCTTGGGAAAACCACTGACCTGGAAAATAGATCCAGGAGAGAGAAAAATTGTTGGACTACCTGAAAGCCATGATCAAAAAAAGAACCTAGAAATCATCCTTCAAGAAATTCTCAAGGAAAATTGCCCTGATATTTTAGAACCAGAGGGTAAAATAGAAATTGGAAGAATTCACCAATCACCTCTTGAAAAAGATCCCAAAAAGAAAACTCCTAGTAATATCATATCCAAGTTCCAGAGTTCCCAGATCAAGGAGAAAATATTACAAGCAGCCAAGAAGAAACAATTTAAATATTATGGAAACATGATCATGATAACGCAGGATCTGGCAGCTTCTACACTGAGGGATGGAAGGGCTTGGAATATAACACTCCAGAGGTCAAAGGAGCTAGGATTAAAACCAAGAATAACTTATCCAGAAAAACTGAGTATCATGTTTCAGGGGAAAATATGGTCATTCAATGGACTTTCAAGCATTCTCGATGAAAAAAAAAAACAGAGTTGAATAGAAAATTGGACATTCAGATAAAAGAAGCAAGAGAAACATGAGAAGGTAAACAGGGAAAAGAAATCATAAGGAACTTATCACAATTGAACTTCTTACATTCCTACATGGAAAAAGATAATTGTAACTTATGAAACTTTTCTCAGTAGGAGGATAGTTGAAGGGAATATATATATGCATATATATGTATATATACATGCATATATGTCTATATAGGAGGGTATATATGCATATGAATACATATGTGAGTGTGTTTATATATGTATACAGATATACATAGAGGGCACAGGATCAATTGAATAGGAAGGGATGATATTTAAAAAATAAAATTAAAGAGGTAAGAAAGGAATATAATGAGAGGAGATAGGGAGAGACAGAATAGGGTAAATTATCTCATATAAAAGAGGTAAGGGAAAACTGTTACAATGGAAGGGAAGGACAGGAAGGCAAAAGGGAATGGGTCAAGCTTATTCTCATTGAATTTGGCTTAAGGAGGGAATAATATACACGCTATATTGTGTATCTTACCCTACAGGAAAGTAGGGGGGAAGGGGATAAGAGAGGGGATGATAGAAGGGAGGGTAGATTGGGTGGGGCAGGGTAGTTAGAAGCACACACTTTTGAAAAGGGACAGGGTCAAAGCAGAAAATAGAACAAGTGAGGCACAGAATAGGATGGACAGAAATAGAGTCAGTCTTTCACAATATATCCACTATGGAAATGTTTTGCATAGCTACATATGTACAACCTATATTGAATTGCTTATCTTCCCAATAAGGATGGGTGAGAAGGGAGGAAGAAAAAGAATCTGGAATTCAAAGTTTTAAAATCAAATGTTTAAAAAAATTATTTTTACATGCACTGGGAAATAAGAAATACAGGCACTGGGGTATGGAGATCCATCTTGCTCTACTGGAAAGTTGCAGGGAAATGGGGGCGGATATAGGAGAGAGCAGATTGGGGGAGGTGGTATTCAGTGGGATCGCTGTTTTGTTGTGGTGAGTAGGGGAAAGATGGGGAGAAAATTTGTAACTCAAAATCTTGTGGAAATGAATGTTGTAAACTAAAAATAAACATAAAATTAAAAAAAAGAAAAAAGAAAGTTGTCAAATGGGGGAGAAAGTTTTTATATTAAGTTTCTTTAGGTTTGATATCCAAGCGTTTTCTCTCTCTCTCTCTGTCTCTCTCTCTCTCTCTCTCTCTCTCTCTCTCTCTCTCTCCCTCTCTCCTCCTCCTCTCTCTCTCTCTCTCTCTCTCTCTCTCTCTCTCTCTCTCTCTCTCTTCCTCCCTTCCTCCCTCCCTTTATATATACATATATATGTATGTATGTATATATGTGTGTGTGCATATAATCAATGACTCAAATAAAAATATGTGAAAACACCCCAAGACCACACCTTCATATAGATTAGAGGTTTATAGTTTATAGATTACATATTTAACAGTTTTCAGACTTGTTCAATGTATATTGATCAAATATACTGATTTTGGTCCCTCCTTTTTTGGGGAGGTCTTAAAAGTTAAGTGGGATGGCTCTCTGGGAGATTCCAATGATATATGAATAGAAGACAGCAATGAAAATTTATTTTTTAAAAAACAAAGTTTATCCTCATTGCTGTGTCCCATATCACAATAAATCTTATTAAACGATATTAGTACTCATCATTAGCAAGCCCACGTCTGTCAGGTGACCTCTGCTTGAAGTTCTCTTTCTAACATTCTAGTATGTATCACCTCTTATCAAAGTTATTTACACTAAGTCCTGGATCCATACGCACTGTAGCAAAATATTCAGTACTTCATACGTGCCTGTACTAATCTGCTTGTCTTAACATCAGAGTCATAAGAAAGCATTCTGGGACCTGGGACAAGGTTGAGGAGTGAGGTGGAGAACATGGAAAGGGAAGCAGGTTGTGAGATGGTAGAAGGGTGGGGCCAGTTTAGGGAGAAAATACCTGGGGTATGAAAATGCCCTGAGATCCCACTTTTGAGACATGTAGGCCTTGACTGACTTCCTTGTGAGTTGGTAGTAGTCATTCAGGGGGCAGAAATTCCCTCCTTCAACAGATTCTAGTCTGTTCCCTGCCAAACACATACACACATAAGCTGATAATTTTCCAGCATCAACCTCCTATCTTTTCCTCACTTATTCCCACTAAAGAGGTGAAGAAATAGCTCTCTCCTTCAGCCCTGGAAAGTTACTAGCATATCCAGCTGACACGCATGGATCCAGGCCACTCTCCCAGCTTTCAGGGCTAACACATTACCACTTGAGACTGGGAGGATTTGTTCTTCAATTTATATGCCAAGTCTTTGACTACCCCCACTCTCCTTTCATCTCCCCTTGTCCTGCTGACCTAATCTCTACATTAGGAAATTTAATTTTAAAACTTTCCTGTAACAATCTAATTCTGCCTTCTGGGGCCAGGCTGGGTAAACTTGAATCTGTTCTATGTGACAACTTGGTAATCAAGTTTCCACTAATCCATTTTTTCAGATTAAACAGCCCCTGTTTCTTCCACCAATCCTCCTTTGACAACTGAGATCCCCTTACCATTCTATTCATGCTCTTCAGGATGCATGTTAGCTTGTCAATGTGTCTCCTAAAACATGGTGCCCAGTAACGAAGACTCCAACTATACACTCCAGGTATAGTTTAACCATAATGGAACTAATCTTCTCCTCTAGACTATAGATTTCTGTTAATGCAGTCTAAGATCATGATTCTTTTTATTTTATTTTTTTTTTGGCTGCAACAGCTCACCGTTGACTCGTACTATAAAAATAGATGACATTTATGTGGCACTTTAAGGTTTACAATGCTCTTTACATGCATTATCTCATTTTTGGATCCCAATAACAGCCCCAAGAGTTAATTGCTACAAGTGTTATTATACACTTTTATGGATGAGGAAACAGAAGCTCAGAAAATTTAAATAACATCTATATTCACACTGGCAGTAAATGCTATAGTAAGGATTTGAACTGAGGTCTCTCCTGACTACATGTCCAGCATTCTTTCTACTAAGCCATAATATCTCTGAACTTGGCAACCACTAAATTTTCCAGGTCTTTTTCATATAGTATCAGAAGGTTTAAATGTAGCTCTTGAGGTGCCATGATTCCAAGTCTTCACAGAGTAAATTTCAAATTGTAAGGATTAACAATGTTAATTTACTTATCTTGGGTTGACTTCCTTTTTTAGTGCTTTTATTCAGTCATTTCACTCATGTCTGATGCTTCATGACCCCATTTGGGGTTTTCTTGGCAAAGATAATGGAATGGTTTGTCATTTCCTTCTCCACTTCATTTTGACAAATTAAGAAACTGAGGCAAACAGGGTTAAGTGACTTGCCCAGTGTCACACAGTAAGTGTCTGAGGCCAGATGTGAACTCCTGACTCAAGGCCAGGCACTCTATCCACTGAGCCATCTAGTTACCTTGACTTCCCTTACCTGACTAAAAATAAGGAACACCTATTCAGGTCTCAATATTGAGTTGCTCACCACACTAACAGTCCCAGAAAAGAGTAACATTGAGGCAGTAAAATATTTAATCAAAAGAGAAATGAACAATTAAAAATAAGAAACTATATCTGTCACAGTCCTAGCCCTTCTAGATCTACCACCTCCACTACCCTAGAATAGCCAGGAAAATAGGTCCTTCTAAGGATGATGGCTATAATAGGGCAAGTTACAGGCAAAGGATGCTGCAACTGGTGCAGATGGTCTTGGTATCAATGCACCTGCTGATATCTGCTTTCTACCACACATCACTTCCCTGGCCAGGCTAGGTTCTGATACAGATCCAGGCTTGGCTTGACAAAGGCAACACTGTGGCTTATGGTCATGTTCATCTTCATGCCCTGTCATTCCAACTCATCTGTCCACTCTCCATGAAAACAAATCCTAGCAAATACCTCCCATCTTTCTGGTGGTAATAATTTCCTCCTCCAGTCTTTTCCCAAAAGATAAGGCATTCAGTTTAAAGAAGAAACCCTCCTCCTTGTGCTTTGCTTTTCATTCATATGTAACAACTATTTTCCCCTTTCTGTCAAAGAAAGAGGGAAGAAAGTTGTATTAGGCTGGCCCTATTCTTTGTTCACAAACCATAGAAAGGCAAGTGGCAGGCCAGAGTTTTTGGCCCTTTGTCCTATATAGGCGCCAACTACATAGAGTTTGAAGAGCCCTCAGAATCAATTCAATTCAGTTCAAAGAGCATTTATTAAGCACCTACTTTGTACCAGGAAGCATCAGCAGCATCATCATTAATAAGTGAAATTTTTTTGATGCTTTTAAAGTTTGAAGGTTGCTGCAATACATATTTGAATGTAATTAATCCAATTAAGAGACTAATCCCACTTTCAATTTTATTGTTGGTTGATACAGGGCACAGGTGAGAGTTGGATGAGAAGTGGACACCAAAGGTGGTTGAATGGCAAACCCAGAGGGGTATTTCTTGCCTCATTGGGATTATTGGATAGTTCAAATCAAATCAAATTTATTTGAGGGAGACAATACTCCATTTTAAAGATGAGTAAACAGACTCAGAGAGGTTCCATGACTTGTCCACAACCATATATCTAGTTAGCACTAGAGTTGTTCTAATGGCAAACCCAGTGTTCTATACTACCAGTGCTTCTTAAACTGACTAAAAAGTAACTAAAAATCAAACATGGAATGAATCCAAGATATTTCTGGCATTTCTTGCCCATATTGCATTATGCAACTTCACTGTAGTCTTGGCTCTGAACACAAAGCATGCACACTTTGCACTGTGCATGACCTCAGGCCATGAAACTCCAAAGAAAGCTGCCAAAACACAAAAAGGGGTCACGAGTGGGAAAAGTTTAGGAAGCCCTGCACTAGACAACAGGATTCAAAGACACAAAAGGAATAAACCTTGTCCTCCACTTCCTCTAGGATTGCTGTCTAAACATATCCTGCCCTTCTTGTACTTGACAGAATTGATTTTTTGAGCCTGAGTTACAGACTTGACATTCATATCTATCAAATTCTTTTTTCATGAGGTCAGAACCTTGCTTTCCAGCTTACAGAGATCTTTTTGGATCTAATATCTAAGTAACTGTCAGTCAAACGTGATAATCACGTCATAGCCACCCTTCATCCAGATCACTGAAGAAAAGTTTAAATAAGACAAGGCTAAGGATGGAGCCCGATAAGAGTCTTCCCTCAGTACCAACTATTCATCAATCACAACTCTTTGTGAATCTGCGTTATCACAGCAATGCATCTTGTATGCAAGGATATTACAAGCAAATTAGTGCTTAATAAAATGTCCATTAAGTAAACGCCAAATGTAGTGCTGAGATTAAGCTATTCTGAGTGTATGGTTGCTCCTTGATTTACCATTCTAGTGGATTTCACTCATGTCATAAGGGGAAATAATAACCTTGCTCAGGGCCATCCATTAGCAAGATGTTCACAATTTCAAGGCTAGGAATGCCAGAAAGGGAGGGGGAAAAACACAGAGAGCATTCAAAAGCATGAGCTGAAGAATCTGAGGCAGAGCAGAGACAAATCTCTGTCCTATAATCCACAAACTCACTAATCAACCTCAGAAACCCTTTATCACTGTCTATCATTACCCATTCAGATGGATTACAAAGCCTTTCAATTGCCCTAGGATTTTTTTTATTGCTTTTTCCTAGGAAGCCTTTTTCATCCTACCACTATCCCAAAATGGTCTGCCACTTTATGATTCTAATCAATATATGTGGAACAAAGGTGTCCTGTGTAGTCCTTTTATGTGCAGCTCCTTTGGCCTGCCTGCCTGCCTCAGAATCAGCCAACCAACTGTCAATCACTCAACATTTCCGCTCCTCACTCTTACATCCTAAGTTCTTTGTCTCAGAGTATCTGGCAATCATGACTTGTCTTTCAATAACTCAGTCCCCACCTACTGACCACTTCTTTTTATCTAGATCCAACAAGTTACTTCAGGCACTCAAACCTCCATATTCATGGCTAAGCAAATAAATTAAATTAATAAAAACCAAATCATTAGGTACCTGTGCATGTTAAATAGGTGGCACCATGGATAAAGCTTTGGGCCTGGAGACAGGAAGACCTGAGTTCAAATCTGGCCTTAGACACTTACTAGCTGTGTGACCCTGGGCAAGTTACTTAACCTCTGTTTGACTCAGTTTCCTCATCCATAAGATGGAGATAATAATAATAGCACCTATCACCCAAGGTGGTTGTGAGGATCAAATGACATTATAATTGTAATTGCTTAGCACAGTGCCCAGCACATACTAAGTTATCTATTTTTTTTTTAATTTTTCTTTGCTTTTTAGAGGGGGGAAGGTAGGGCAATTGTGGTTAAGTGACTTGCCCAAGGTCACAACTAGTGTGTGTATGTGTGTGTGTGTGTGTGTGTGTGTTAAGTGTCTGAGGCCGGATTTGAACTCAGATCCTCCTGACTCCAGGACCGGTGCTCTATTCACTGCACTACCTAGCTGCCCCACTAAGAGTTATATAAATGTTAATTATCATAATTATCACTTTTATCAAATATCTCCAACCCTCATACTTCAAGGCCAACTTCATTTCTCTCAGGTTGGAATCCATTTACCTTTTCATCAATCTCCCAAGTTTGTAGATAATAACCTTGGAGCTAGAAAGGATCTTGGGAGTCATTAAGTACAGCCCCTTCATTTAGACCCAGAAAGGTTAAAAGACTTGCCTAAATGCATGCACATAATAAGTATCTGGGGCTGATCAAACCCACAGCGTTCTGCCTCCATCCCCAACTCTCTACCCACTGTACCATGCTGTCTGCTTAATAAAAACCTTTCCACCTCCATATACACACCAAGAAGATGGATTTCAAGTCATTCCTCCAACTAACTCAAATGAAGTGACTTCCAGCTGAAATCCCCTTTTGCTCTCACTGGGAAGGGTAACGTACACTGGTCACTACACATTGTGTACCTAAAGCAGCACCTCTTGGCTTTGATCTCTTTGGGTATGTTGCCCACTTAAGTGATGGGCTCATGTCTGTTTACCTCTGCAGGTTAGGAAATGGGGGGATAGGCCCCACTTCTACCATATCTGTTTATCCATATTGGTGTGTCCTTCACAATGTCATATAGACATACTTAATTCAAGGCTCTCCTGAAAGTTACATTCATGACCAAAATATTGATTGTTTCCAAGTCTTCTGGGTCATGTAGTTCAGAAGTAAAGTACTTGCCTGCCTAGATACAGATCCACTCCAAAGCTATCTAGGGGATGCTGATTCTTTACATATGTTTGATAGGTATAAGCTATTAATGGATGAAAACATTCATTCATCCCTTATAATAAATGGGAATCAATAGTTTAATAATAATTTATAATAAATATGATATAATAATAAAATATCAATATATCTTACTGGTACATAACATAATATTATATAATAATAATAGAATAGAATAGAATAACTATTTTTTAAAGCAAAGGTAAAAGCCTCAATAAGGAGTAGAACTACAGTCTGTATTTTAATCTCAGCTCTCTCACTAACTTGTTATGTGACTGACCTTTGCTAAGTAAATTCATTTCCTCTCTGGGTCTGTTTCTTTACCTATAAAAGGAAGTGGGGTAAGTAAAATTTCTTCTAACTCCAGCATACTATAATTCTTTGTAGCAGAAACCTTGGGTTCAGAAGGGCCAATTCAATGTAAAATCTGTCTAAGATGCTGAACAAATACTTTAACTGCTATTTAGCTCATGTTCTTGACCTGAGAGGTCTTAATAACAAATTTGTCCTTCATTTTCAAAAAAGACCAATGACATCATAGGGTGATCTTGACTCCTGTGTGACTTGGATTTAAGTGAGTTATAGTTGCATAAAGTGAGACATCAGCCTCTCTCTCTCTTCCAGTCATCAAAGTCCAGTAGGAGTACAAAAGTCAAGACAACTAGCAATGGCCCAGGCCCACACACACACACACACACACACACACACACACACACACACACACACATACACACATATATAGGTACATATACATATATACATTTTATATGTGTATATGTACACATATATGTATACATACACATGTGTTCATATATGTATGTATATACATGCACGCATGCATAACCAAGATTTAAGTGTTGTGCAGTGACTGCTCCAGGGATGCTCCAGGAGGACAAGCACTTCTGGTTTGCTGTTCATCCACACTTGATGTCCATCTTTCACCCAACTCTCACCTGTGTCACCTGTCAGCCAACAAGCAAATTAAGAAAGTGGGATTAATCTTTTAATTGAATTAATTAATTAAACATTAGAGCATATTGACCTTCAATCTATAGAAATCATATATTATTTATATATATATTATACATATATAATATATATATTATATAATGCTGTTTCTGTTGGAAATGTGATCCTATGTTTCCACTGGACGCTGATTCTTTTAATGGTCATAGAAGAGCTCAATCTCTCTGATACTCAGTTTCTTTGCCTCTGAAGAGGGGGTAATAATACATTACTACCTACCTCTTGTGGTTTTTGTGAGAATCAAAAATCATGAATTTATAGCACATCATAGAGTTGAATACAAACAGAAGCTTAAGGCACATTTCAGAAAGAACTTGAGCTGATGCAAAATTAAGTGAGTAGAACCAGGAAAACATCACACACTGTATCAGCAACCTTGTGTGATGATCATCTATGAATAGTTTAGCTCTTCTCCACAATACAATGATCTAAAATAAGTACAAAGGACTCATGATGGAAAATGCTATCTACATCCAGTTAAAGAACTGATGGACTCTGACTGCAGATCAAAGTACACTTTTTTCACTTACTTTATTTTTTGTGTGTTTTTGTTATTTGTTTCTTCCTTTACAACTTTGACTAATATGGAAATATATTTTACATATTTCCATGTAGATAACCTTTATGAAATTGTCTACCATTTTAGGAAGAGGGGAGGGTAGAGGACGGAGAAGAATTTGGAACTCAAAATCTTGTAAAAATGAATGATAACAATTATATTGACATATAATTAGGAAAAAACTAAAATACTATTAAAAAGAAATTTTAAAATGAATAGAAGCTTATTCTTTTTATTAATATTGTATTAACACTTTAGTATCCCAAAACTCCTGGGTTTCATCACAATTTGATCATGGTAGAGAGTTGGATGGGGTCACAGAGGCCATGTATTTCAGGAAACTCAGGTTGTTAGAGGTTAAATGATTTACTTCAAGTGACATAGAGAGTAAGCAGCTAAGTCACTATTCTATTGTTTTGAACCATGCTACTATCCATAAAACCAAACATATTGTACCCCCTCATTTTCCTTGACATGTGTTTTGAAATAGAAAAAATGTAAGTGGGGGCATGGCATTGTGTACAGCTAGGAGGTTCTTAACCTGGGGCCCATGAACTCTAATATTTCAATAAATATATTTTAATATAATTTGTTTTGTTCATAATCTTTTGTGTTTTATTTCACGCATTTAAAAATATTCGAAGAGGGGTCCATAGATTTCACCAGACTGCCCAAGGAGTCTATGACATAAAGGTTAAGAACCCTTACTTTACAGGTTTATGTTCACCTGAATAGACCTACATCCATCTCCCTGATGTTTTTTGAGAGCAATTAGCCTCAAGTCAGTTACTTCTCAGTATGAAGTACTGCTGAATCTTGGTCACCAAAATATACCTCGTCTCTCTTGGCCTGGTTTCCAATATGTGGTCAAGCTTCCTTGCCTCCCATCTGGTCTGTGGCTTCCTGAAATACTCTCCTTGCCCCAGCTAAGCTGTTCTACTTCTTCTTTTTCCCTCCCATAACTGAAATAAAGTATTTAAAAGAATAATTTAATCTCACTTAGTAAAGTGAAAGAATATATTATCTCACATCCCCCTTCCCTACAATTTACTGGGATAAATAAATGTTTATTAATTGATTTTTGGCTGACTTATGAATACTACTAATGCCTGAGACCCAGACAAAGTCTCTACATACAATGAGCTTCAAATGCCTGGCCTCAGGTTGTTTTTACTTTAAGGAAGTGAGCAATTATGCTGCCTTAAAAAAAAAAAAGGCTGGAAGGAAGAGTATGTAGCCAATATGCTGTCTCAGCCTTACAGATGGCACCCCTGGCCAAGCCAGAATCAGCACAAATGAATTCCTTGACAGTTGATGTCACCTGGCTTCTGTTTCTTGTTCTTGCTCCTCCTCATGTGTTCCTCTGTCAATCAATGCTTGGCATGCATGACAATACTTTCTGCCTTATACCATTGACAAATGACAAATGAGAATTCATCCATGATTCTAGACCCATCTCTAGCCTCACCTCCCATATAAGCCAGGTGGGACCCAATGTAGTTGACTAATCACTTTAATCAAGCCACCAATAGGTAAACATTTACTAAGCACCTACTATGTGCCAAGCACTGTTCTAAGCACTGGGGGTACACAAAGACATAAAATAATTCCTTCACTGGAGGATCTCACGGTCTAATGGAGGAGATGAAAACTGTTACATACAAACATGACCTATTCAGGACAAATTGGAGCTAATCAGTTGAGGGAAGAAACTAGCACTAAGAGAGATTAAGAAAATCTTGTCAAAGGTGCAATTTTATCTGGGACTTGAAGGAAGCCAGGAGTTTAAGATGAGGAGGGAGACTATTCCAAGCAGGGGGCAGAGCCAGCAAAAATGCCTAAAGTCATGATATGGTGTTTATTGTTTGAGGAATAGCAAGGAGGCTATTGTCAATGGATCAGAGAGTATATGTTTTTGGAGGGTGGGGTGGAGTAAGGTGTAAGAAAACTGGAAAGGTACCGGTGAGGCTAGGTTATGGAGAGCTTTGAATGTCAAACAGAGGATTTTTTAATTTGATCCTGGCTACAGGAGTTTATTGAGGAGGAGGAGTGCAGGGTAGAGGGGAAGGTGACATATTCAGACCCATGATTTAGAAAAATTATTTGGATAGCTGAGTGGAGATTAAACTGGAATGAAGAGAGATTTAAGACAAGGACATCAACCAGCAGTCTATTGCAATAGTACAGGTGTAAAGTAACACCTACCTGCACCAGGGTGATGGCTATGTCAGAACAGAAAAGGGGGCATATACAAAAGATATGACAGAGGCAAAATGGCCAGAGCTTGGCAAAAGAGAAGATAGGGGCAAGATATAAAAAAATGGAGAGCTGAGGATGACCCTAGATTTTGAGCCCAGGTGAATGGGAGGTTGATGTTGCTCTCTGCATAACTGAGAATCATCAGTGCAGAGATGATAATTAAGTCCATGAGAACTGATGAGATCACCAAGTGAAGTATTATCAAGTGAGAAGATCTAGGACAGAACCCTGGAGGACCACTACTTTTAGTGGGAATGACCAAGATGAAGGCCAATCAAAGGAAACTGAGAAGGAAGAGTCGGGTAGGAGAACTAGAATAGAATATTGAAAAAAATAATAGAGAAAAAAGAGTAAGAAGGAGAAGAGATTGGTGTTCTATGGCATAATGTTACTCTTCTTTCAATAGAAGGCTATAGACCTACTGCTAAGACATTGTGAACCCTTACTGCAAAGGCAGTACAATAGTGCTTCATAGAATAGTTTTTATCTTCTCACAGAAAGCTGGAGACAAGACTGGAAAGTGAAAATCATGCAGGAATCAATTTAGTCAAAGTGTACACCAAAACCAGGCAGTTATCCTTTACTTCTATTATAATACTTACATTTTGAATACAGGTTAGGTACTGGATCCAGGACCTCGTTGGTATAGACAACTTCCTGGTGAGCAAGTTCCCTCTACGAAAGTAATTAGGGTCCTTCTTGAAACTAAGTCTTTGACAATTCTGGGGCCAAGATGATGGAGTAAACAGGAAGTCATCTGAAATCTCCCATATTCACCTCAAAAAAACTATATAAAATAGCACCTTTAAACAAATTCTGGAATGGAAGAACCAATAAAAATGGGGTGAAACAATTTTCTAAACCAAGACAACTTGAAAGGTTGGATGGAAAGGTCTATCTCACTTGGGTAAAAGGGGAACACAGTCCATGGCAGGTAATGACCCTGTAAGCAAGCAGCAGGCCCTGCCTCAAAAAGCCAGCAGGAGGCCCCGATTAGCATGAGGTGAACAGGCAGATGCCAGCACCAGGTGTACAGTCCCAGGGTGAGCCACCAGGCCCTGGCAGCCCTGTGTAACATGAGGGGTCCCCATGGACCTCAGGGCAACACCAGAGAAGTACCAGGCAAACAAACAGCATTTGTAGTCCCTACCCCAAGAAGCTTAGGACATAGCACTCTCCATACCATGAGCAAAGTTCAAGTTTAAAAATAATGAAATAGACAGAAAAAGATGAAAAAAACAAAAACAAAAAAAGAATTAGACCATAAAAAGTTATAATGATGACAGGGAAGATCAAGTCACAAACTCATAAGAGGACAGCAATGTTAAAATGTCTATATGCAAAGCCAAAAGAAAAATGTGAATTGGTCTCAAGGCCAAAAAGAACTCCTGGACGAGCTCAAAACGCAGTTTAAAAATCAAATAAGAGAAGGACTAGAAAAAATGGGGAAAGAAATGAGAGTATAAGAGAATCATGAAAAAAGTCAATAGTTTGATAAAGAAAACCCCACCCCCAAAAATGGAAAAAAATATGTATAAAAAATTAGTGAAGAAAACAAAAACAAGTAGAATTTGTCAAATGGAGAATGAGGTTTTAAAAATGTGACTAAAAAAATAGCTCCTCAAAAATTATAATTGGACAAGTGAAACTTAATGATCCTATGAGACATCAAGAATCAAACAAAATCAAAAGAATGAAAAATAGAAGAAAATGTAAAATTCCTCATTGGAAAAAGAACTGACCTGAAAAATAGATGCAGGAGAGATAAGCTAAGAATTATTGGTGTACATGAAAGCCATGATGAAAAAAGGACCTGGACATCATACTTCAAGAAATTATCAAAGGAAACTGCCCTGATATCCTAGAACCAGAGGGTAAAATAGACATTGAAAGAATCCATCGATCACCTGCAGGAAGAGATCTCCAAATAAAAATTCCCAGGAACATTACTGTCAAATTCCAGAACTCCCAGTTTAAGTAAAAAAATGTTGCTAACAACCAGAAAGAAATAATTCAGATATCAAGGAGGCATAGTCAGGATTACACGGGATTTAGCAGCTTCAACATTAAAAGATCAAAGATCATGGAATACAATATTATGGAAAACAAAGGAGCCTAGGACTACAACCAAGAATTATCTATCCAGTGAAACTGGGCATAATCCTTCAGGGGAAAAAATGGTCATTCAATGAAATAGAAGGCTTTCAAGTTTTCCTGATGAAAAGATCAGAATTGAACCAAAAAAAAAAAATGATTTTCAATTCCAAGACTCAGGAAAAGCATGAAAAAGTAAAAAGGAAAGAGAAAACATAAGGGATTCAATAGGCTAAATTGTTTACATCTCTACATAGAAGCTGGTGCTTCTGATTCTTAAGAACTGCATCACTATTAGAGAAGTTAGAAGGAGTATACACACAGTTACAAAGGTAACTTTGAGGGGACGGTAAAAAAAAAAAAATTAAAGTGTTAGAAAGACAATTACACTGTAAGAAGAAGGAAGGAAGAGGTAGAATGGGATAAATTATCTCACATGAAAAATCATGAAATATTATAGTGAAGGGGAAGAAGGGAGGGCGGGTGGCAGGCATCACTTAAACCATACTCTCTTCAGAATTGGCTCTACAAAGGAAAAAAATACACAATCACTTTTAATCACTTATGTAGTCACCAGAAATTAGGAAACTCAGATTCAAATATTACAAACCATATGACCCTGAACAATCACTTAACCTCACTGGGCCTCAGTTTCTTCATCTGTTAAATGAGATAGTTATACATGATGACCTCTGAGATCACTTTCAGCTCTAAATCCATAATTATGATTAGGATTATCCTAAAAGTGATAAAATTCCAGCTGAAATATTTAAAACCTAAAAGATGATGCTATCAAAGTGCTAAATCCAATATGCCAGCAAATCTGAAAAACTTAACAGTGGCCACAGAATTGGAAAAGGTCAGTTTATGTGTCGGTCCTAAAGAGGGTCAATACCAAAGAATATTCTGTTCAAACCACCAAACAAGTGTGTTCATTTCATATGCCAATGAGGTTATGCTTAAGATTCTGTAAGCTAGGCTTCAGCAACATGTGAACATAGAATTACCAGAAGAGTAGGCTGGTTTTTAAAAAGGCAGAAGAACTAGAGACCAAATTGCCAACATTCACTAGACTATGGAGAAAGCAGGGGAGTTCCAGAAAAACATCTATTTCTGCTTCATTGACTACACTAAAACCTTCAACTGTGTGAATCAAAACAAATTGTGACAAGTCCTCAAAGGGATGGGAGTACTAGATCATCTTACTTGTCTCCTGAGGAACCTGTATATAGGTCATGAAGCAAGAGTTAGAACTGAATATGGAACAACTGATTGATTTGAGATTGGGAAAGGAGTACAACAAGGCTGAATATTGTAACCTCTTTATTTAACTTATATGCAGAATACTTCATACAATATGCCATGCTGGATGAATCAAAAGAATTAATGTTGCCAGAAAAAATAGAAACAAATCTCAAATATACAGATGTTACCACTCTACTGGCAGAAAGTGAAGAAGAATTAAGAAGTATCTTGATGAGAGTGAAAGAAGAAAGTATAAAAGCTGGCTTGAAGCTTAACATTAAAAAAAAAACTAAGATTTTGGCATCTGGTCCCATTACATCCTGGCAAACAGAGGGGAAAGAATGGAAAACAGTGTAAGATTTTATATTATTGGACTCAAAGATGATTGCAGACATTGCATCCATGAATTTAAAAGATACTCCCTGGAAGGAAAACTATGGCAAATTTGGACAGCATACTAAAAAGCAGAGATATCACCTTGCTGACAAAGGTTCCTACAGTCAAAACTATGGTACTACTCAAAGTAATGTACTGCTATGAGAATTGGATTATTAGGAAAGCTGAGAGCCACAGAATCAATGCTTTCAAAATGTGGTGCTGGAGAAGACTTTTGAGAATTTCTTGGACAGTTAGGAGACCCAATCAATCAATGCTAAAAGAAATTAATTCTGACTATTCATTTGAAGGACAAATAATGAAACTGAAGCTTAAATGCTTTAGTCATGTGAGAAGACAAGACTCATTTGGAAAAGATTTTGATGCTGGAAAATATCTAAGGAAAAAGGAAAAATAGATTATAGAGAACAAGATGAATAGATAGTGTCATAGAAGCAACAAACATGAATTTGGACAGACTTCAGGAGATAGTGGAGGAGAGAAGTCCTGGTGTGCTATGGTCCATGGGGTCATGAAGAGTTGGACACAACTGAATAACTAAATGACAACAAATTCTAATCCCAGGTCTGACCATCCTGCTTGACCCTCAGAAGTCACTTTTCCCCTTCTCTGGATCTGTTTTCTCATCCTGTCATTTTAAGGTATTAGGTGATCAATGACATTTTTCCTAGCATTCCTTTTTTTTTTAAAGCAATTGGGGTTAAGTAACTTGCTCAAGGGTACATGGCCAGTCATTATTTATGTGTGGGTGCTCATTTTCTGAGTCCAGGATCCATCCCAGGTCATCCCAACTCTGGGGCTGGTGCTCTTACTCACTGCGCCACCTACCTGACCCTTTCCTAGCATTTCTAACATTCCCCAATTCTATAATGTGCTTAGGGAATTGAGTAAATGAAAATTATATACACTGAACTTGTTCCTTGAGTGTAAACTATTACCATTCTTTGCACTAACCTTTACTTACTATTTGATCTTCAAGAGAATTCCAGAATCTTAAATGCCTTCTTCAGAGCCATAACTAGCAACTCTGGATCCTGGGGTAAGTAACACAAAATGGACCAACGTGAAAGGTACCCTCAGATTAAGTTTAGATAAATTCACTTTAAGGGACAAGGGAAGGAACTTGGGAGAAAGATTTCAGATTTCAGGACACACGGCCTTGTACACCACAGGTGCTTAACAAATGCCTGTTAGACTGAATTACACTTGAAAGCTTTAAGAGTTGGGGAGATTTGGGGAGACAGGAACCACAGGAAAACATGAGTTGCTTCTGGAAGGAAGAAGGACAGGGTTAATCCAAAAAAGGACCTTACCTGGCCAGGCAGAGGAGAGGGAAGGAAATAGGTGCCTTCTGGTAGCTTTCTATTTTAACTAATTATTATTGATAACTATCAATAATTGGACTAAACTAGTTATTTCTATGTGGTAGAAGGAATGCTGTAAGTACCCTGTAAATCTGGAGGTTGTGAGACAAAACCTTAGTTGTCTTACCCTGGTTATGGCCCTGGTTCACCCACAGTTTCTCCATATAAAGTCTACCCATGCCCAGGTGAGTAGAGTATTAATCAGGATGTAAGCAGATGGTGACACCACTTATGCATAAAAATGGCATGAAGATTATGGATGCTGCACATTATCACTAATCAAGCTGCAAGGGATATTGGGGGCTTGATCCCTACTGTGACTGACTGTTGACTCCCTTGTGTCTTGATTCTTTGATTTACTTCCTTTTCTCATTCCCTGGATCTCCTTTCCCAAATACCTGACTTCCTCTCCCTAGATGGGTCTTTTAGATTCACCTGTCCTCCAGAAAGATATCTTGCTTGGCTGGCTGATACCATGACACCTACCCTTTGGCAATTTGTTCTTGACCCTACTCTCACTGCTTCACAACAAGATATCTCTAACTCTCAGTGGTTCTGTGATACTTAACAAAAAGACCCTGTAGAAATTCACAAAATACTACCCCATCCCTTTCAAATCTATTGCCTCTAACTGATTCCCTGGCTTTCTCTGTGATTATAAAATCAATAATACCATGCTGAGGAAGTTTGACCTCCTCAGTGGCCCTCTATCTCACCACTCAATGGCTAAAACATGGGAAAAGGAAAGCTAAGTAAAACATTAAAGTTGAACAAGTTTCTAGTCCCCCTAACAGCAAGGAAGTAACATACACAGAATCTTGCTCCTACCCTTGATGTTGGCTATGGAATAGAATAAACAATGAACATGCTAAAGGTGGACTGTACTTAATGTGCCAGTTCAATTTGCAATAATCCCAGGCTGACTATGAGTGAAGACATTTAACATTTTATTTTTTCATGACTAGAAATGGGTTTTTATAGCGATGATATTATCAGTGGAAGCTACAGTCATTGCAATCTAAACATACAATGAATACAAATGGCAAATCAGCTTCCAGGCTATAAAGAAAATGGGTGAAACCTTCTAAGCGCTAGCAGATTGTTTGGAAAACTAAAATAAAGATACATCTGTGTTTCCCAGGTCTCATGAAGCCCTGTATCCAATCTACCAACCAACTGATGTATGAACTTGTAGTTATTGCAACGAACTAGATTTTTTAGTCTAAGAGAACTCACTTTATGCTACCTGACTCAGCCACTCTTTCCTTGCCAGTCTCAGCATAGCAATACCGGAACACTGAAAGGACTTGATTAATCCTCATAACAATGACTACTTTTTATTGAATCCATTGGCCAGGATGGGAATACCCAAAATTAACTTTCTGTGCAGTTTTTTCCCCCCATAACTTGATCTCTCTGAGCATAATTATTTCCTAACCAATGAGGGGATAAATGAATAATGAATAGGGAAAAATTTATTGTGCTTCTGATGTATCGTTTCTTGTGCTAAGCCCTAGGTATAAAAATACAAGCAAGCAACACACAAGTAAAAATTCCTGCTCTCAAGGAGTTTACATTCTAATAAGAGAAGACAATATTCATAAAGGAATGGACAGAGTAATGTTTTGGAAAGTCACTGGTGATAGTGATTGGAATGAAAGGGAAATTAATTTATACATTTTTCCAGGAATAGTAGCATTAATGTGTTCTCAGAGCTATAGTTGAAGGAGAGAGGAGGAATTTAAGGGAGAAGGATATGCATACCAGCATGATTGAAGGATGCCTAAGTGGTTAGTGGTACACCTGGGTCTGGGTAACTACATAGATAGTTATGGATAGAGTACCAGCCCTGAAATCCAAAGGAACAAAGATCAATATGGTCTCAGAAATTTACTAGCTGTGTGGGCAATGGGTTTTTATTTCTGGGCAAGTCACTTAACCCTGTTTACTCAGTTTCCTCATCTGTAAAATGAGCTGGAGAGGGAAACGGCAAACTACTCTAGTATCCTTTCCAAGAAGCCTCCCCCCCAAAATGGAGTCACAAATTAAGCACTTCCTGTGCTGGTTGCTGGGATACAAAGTACAAAGACAAAAATTAAATAGTCCCTGCTCTTCAAAAGCTTACATAATACATACTCTTTCCTCACTACAGCACTATATCTCCATATGTCCAATATTATGGAGGAAAAACATCCAAATGATTAGTTTATGTTTTACTGTTTATCCAGACATTTTAGCATTATGGAGTCTTCAATACAGTTTATTATTTGTACTACTAAAAAGCCTAAACTATACTGTCAGTATAAAAACCAAAACAGTATTGACTTTAGGCTAAGTAATAAAATTCACTGAGTGTTGGTGACCAGATAAGTATTTGTTTTGCAAGTGTTGTGAGGGATTTATTTGGGAAGGGGTGTTAGCTTGGGTTTTTAAAGGATATAATTTTTTTTTTACTTGGGGGTTTTACAGACAGAAGCAGAGGGGGTCATCAACCCCAAATAGTCTCCTAGTGTTTCATAAATGTCACCATGAATGTTACCAGCTTTTCAGAAAGATGTTAGGAGAGATTTAAAAAACTGCCTTCTGAATCCTTCCAGAATTGAATGCTAACACATAGTACCATTTGACAGTTTGTTAAGTGCAGTTAAAGAAAAATGGCTCATTTTGTTTAGCATTAATGTTTATTTCATTTGGCTTATAATTTTCAAGAGCTATAGTTGGCTGCTTATTTGTTGTTCCATGTCATAAAGAGATTAAAAGGCATATGAATGACATTGGAGGTTCCATACATCATGAGGGCATGGGACCCTTTGGAAACTTACTCTGCTGTCAGCACTAGCAGACCACTTCTTATCCTAGAATTGGAAGAAACATTGAGAGATCATCCAGCTCCATGCTTTCAGGTAGGTTCCCCAACAAATGATCCTAGTAAAACAACAATTTTCCCTTCTCTTGGAAATCTTTTAAGATCTTCATTCTCCAGGTTTCTTGGTGACTCATTTTGACAGCGAGTCATAGACCCACGACGGAAAGCTGATGATAACTCCCAGAGTCTCAGACATGGTCAGTGTTCTCATCTCATTACATAGTAATTTAACTCATGGGTCTCTGAGAAAATTCCAAATTGCCTCTAGGTCAGATCTATTCTGATGTTACAGCCTTCTCATTTAGCCAGCATTAATTAATTAATTAATAAGCCAAAATCTTTGGCACTATCAAATAATTCAATGTCAGAAAACCCTATGGTTTTATCAAAAGAAATGTCAATAAAGGAGATGCATTGCCACCTGCCTTGCTACTATACATTAAGGACCACTGAGACTTTCAATTCTTCCATGCAGCTGAACCCTTTTATGATATGACCCTACTAAAATATGAGTTCCTTGAAAGTAGGGACTATCCCTGCTTCTATCTGTATTCCCAGACCTGAGAATACAAAAGAAGCAGCCCCTGCCCTCAGTGAGCTTACATTCTACTGTAGTGACAACCTGCAGCCTTTCAAAAATACTGTAAAAGCATGCTTTTATCCAAAAGTTGTTCCCAAGGCTTAAAAAACAAAACTTCTATTTATGTGATGTATAAACTTGGTTTTTTCCTTCTTTCAAGTTTACTTTACAATACATTAACTCAACCTTTCTTTAGATGAAGTGGCATAAATCTCTCCAAGATTCAGTCTAAAATTTTTGGAAAAAAACAAGAACAAACCTAACATGGAATAAGTAAATATGGAAGGGTCATACTGAATTTTATATCACTATTATACCAAAGAAATCAAGAGTCTTTCAAAGTATCCTGGGAGGCAAGAATTATTTGACCCACCCAGTTACTCATGCCTAGTAGCAATGATAATAACATATGTAGTCCTATTATATGGAGCTGTCCTGCTTTTCCTTTTAAGAATTTTTGGGGGGTTGGGAAACATCACTTTGTGAGATCTCACAACATTTTCTGACAGCTTAAAAGTGTATACACAAGAAATTCTGATGTTGCTTAAGAAGTAGAAATTTATAAAGGCTGTGAATGATTTATCCAGGAAATCAAGTGTACTGGGCTGTTGGGAGATCTGGAATTAAAGGTTCAGTGCAATGGAACATAGCCCCCTCTAACTCCCATTCACAAATATATTCCTAATTTTTTCCTTTACTTAGACACTATCTGTGTGCCTCCAGCAAATTATTTCACCTCTGAACCTGAGTCCTCATCTTTAAAATGAGTCTAAAATACCAGCACAGCCCACTGTGAGGAAAGCATTTTATAAATCTTTTTGTTGTTTTTGTTCAGTATTTTTTTGTCATGTCTGACTTTTTGTGACCCCACTTGGGATTTTCTTGGCAAAGACACTGAAGTGTTTTCCCGTTTCCTTCTCCAGCTCATTTTACAGATGAAAAACCTGAGGCAAACAGGGGTAAGTGACTTGCCCAGGGTCACACAGCTAGTAAGTATTTGAGACCAGATTTTAACTCAGGAAGATGAGTCTTGCAGACTCTAGTTCTAACCCTCTACACATTGTGCTATCTAGTTCTTTTAAAAGTGGAAGTTATTAAATACTTTATTGTATACTCATTTACTGATTCATTCATGTTAATATTCATGCTTATTATTTTTCTGTTTATGTGATCTATGCATGCTGGTGACCAATCCCTGATAATATCTCCTATCCTCACTTGTGAGTGTGAAAATGTTTATGTATACAGTCTGTTCTGCTAACAATGATTCCCAAAAAACACTGTGCTATACAAAACCAAGCAACAAAAAACACAGAGAGTCCTCAAATTCTGGCTAGAGAGGTCATGGGGAAGGTCCAGGAGTGTGTGGTTCATACCAGGCCTCTCTCACCCCAGCTCCAGCTTTACCAGAAGACATACAATAAATATGGCATTTTCCCTTTACAAAGACCTGAAATTTGCTTGTGGAAGTGGGCATCAAAAGATTTGAAACTTATGAATTATTGTGAAATGGTACCATTTTCTGTGCTTTCTTGGTGTTTCTCGAAGAAATTATATAACAGCTAACTCAAAATCAGATCATGCTTAAAATGTTCCCTAATATATGAGTCATTTTGAAACAAACTTGTGTTTTCTAAATTTGCATTATAGCAGAACTGACCGTGTATGTTTACACACACACACACACACACACACACACACACACACACACACACACAGTTAGAATGCCCAGCTTCACAGAAAGTCGAGACTTTTGCAGGATCACTGCAGTCAAAGGTCCAGACCTGGCATTGCAGACTGAATATTCTAATTGCCCCTGGAATGAACAGGCCTTAGAGAATAGATTCTCACTACACAAATTCATAAAAGACTGTTCTATAAACTGGAATGCTAAGGTTCTAATTTGCAGTGGGAACTATAACTACCAAAAAGACTCTTTTAGGGGGAAAAAAATAAAAATACAAACAAAAAATAATAACCATTTAGACAAGGCTTTACTGTGGCCAGCACAGTTGGTAGGCTAGCAAGTGGTGAGAATAATGAGATGGGGTTGTAATCAATAGTCTATTTATTATAGGACCATTTCATACAGAGCCAAAGATGCAAGGAGCTCACAGTGTTTTTATGCCCCTCAAGAGAATGTAGACACTCTAAAAGAATGTAGACAATGTAGGAAGATCCTACATCAAAGGAATGCAGATAATGTAGAAGAAGCCTCCCTTAATCCTGTTTACTATTTACCCTTGCTTAAGGTTAGTTATTTATTAGGGTATTATTCTAGGACCATATCCAGAGGCATAAACAAAAAAGATTACAGTCCCTCCTGCTTATCTGCCCTGTAACCTTTGCAGGTAACTGTGTAGGACAGGGGAGGGAGGTCAAGGGACCCCAAAACGTTACCTTCATAATATATCCTCTTGTTTGTCTGCCCTGTAGCCTTCCAGACAATAATATGGGGAAGGGGAACATTTCATTTGTGAAGCTGAGAAACTTCTGAAAGTTCGCTTCAAGGCTTTGTTGTGCCTCTATTTTGCAAAATAAAAGAGAAATACTAATTTTTAGTCAGTATGCTATCAAAATATGAAATATACATATGCCTATATTGTGACTTTGGTCACTTCTCTTTCTCATTCTTCTCTCTGAATTGTACACCTCCATAAATGATTCATGCTACTGAGGAGTAAGAGACATGAACAGATCACTATATTTTTGATTTCACAGTTCAACAATGTTGGAATATTTTGGAGATACTGAATTATTGAGAGGTACCTGGTCAAGAAAATGTCAGCAGTTCCTGATGTGGCATTATCTCAGTTTAGAAGGGATTGTTCAAAAATTAGCCAGTGGGATGGCAGCGGAGAGGGGAGCATTTGGTTCTGCTGTGTCGAAAGTTTTCTCAAACTGAAGAGCTCAAGTCCTCCAGGGCTGTATGCCTTAGAAAGATGTCTGAATAATGTCAAAGTTAGTGGAAATCAGCAGCAATGGCATAGCTAGGAAAGTTAGCAGAATGGGGAGAGAGGAGGAAAGCTAGGGGAGGGAGTATTTTTTGTTTTGTTTTATTAGAAAATTGAAAGCTACTGAATTTAAAATCCAGGGATAGATTACATATGGTTGTTACAATCGGATTCTTTGAAGCATGGGACCTAAAGCAGTCATGTAATCATGGTCTCTGGAGATTTTAAAAGAAAAAGCACAGAAACCATCTATTTTAAATCAGTCAATCAACTATTTACTCAGTGCCCCATTATTCCTAGAAGTATATTAGGTGACATGGAAGATGATAAGGAGCATAAGACATGAAACTTCATTTTATTCATTGAAATTTATTCTGTTTAATCAGTTGCCTTGATGGGTAATATTAGATTTATAGGGACAGAGATGTGATGTGTGGTTTCAGTGGCATAGGAGACTCCCAGATGAGAAAACTTCAAGTCAGCACCTTCTCTGTGTATGCCTGGGGCACTGGGAGATGAAGTGATTTACCCACAGTCACACATCCATTACGTGTGAAAGACCTGGCTTGAACCCAGTTCTTTTGGCCTCCAGAGTCAGCTCTCTATCCAGTATATAATTCTGCCTTTTATAAGAAATTATTTTTTAAAATATGAGAGGATCAACCATTCCTGAAAGCAGTTTGGAACTATGCCCCAAAGTCTATAAAACTGTGCATAACCTTTGACCCAGCAATACCATTAATAGGTTTTGTATCCCAAAGAGATTTTTTTAAAAGGGGGTAGGGGCACCTATATCTACAGAAGATATTTATAGCAGCTTTTTCTCTGGTGGAAAAAATTTGGAAATCGAGGATCAATTGGAAGATGACTGAACAAGTTGTGACATATAATTGTGATGGAATACTGGAGGTGTCATCTGTAGTCATTCTGATCTATATTTTGCCACTGGACCCAGATGGCTCTAGAGGACAAAGTGAGGTTGGTGATTTTGCACTCCAGAGAAAGAACTGATGGAGTCTGGATGCAGATCAAAGCATACTTTTTTAAACTTTCTTTTTCTTTTTTTTTTGGGGGGGGGGCGGTGTTTTCTTTCACAACATGATTAATACAGAAACATTTTGTGTGAATGCACATGTATAACCTTATATCAAATTGGTTTCTTTCTCAGGGACGGGGAGGAAATGGAGAAAAAAAATTGAAACAATTTTTTAAAAGAATGTTAAAATATTTTACATATAATTGGAAAAGATAAGACTTTTTTAAATGACAGGATCCTCTTAGTCCAACAATGTTGGAATGTTGCAAGGGTGTACTCATTATTTGCTGGTAAATGCCAGAGGACAGATTTGAACTTAGGTTTTTCCTTATTTTAAACCAGTGGTTTTCACTCTACTTTTCCTTCAGATAACTAAAGTTTTCAAACTGGGTAAATGGGAAGACCATGATGTCACCAAGTGAAAGTGTAGAGGAAGCGTGCAGAGATAGATATATAGATAAAGCATTTATTAAATGCTTACTGTGGGACTGAGCAGTAAACTAAATATTGGAAATCCAAATACAAACAAATAGGTCAGACCTTGTCTTCAAGGAGCTTACATTCTAATGGGGAAGAAAACTAAAAGAGGAAATCTACAAAGTGGAGGGTTAGACATAGCTTGGGTCAGAAAATGACTCAGAGGTCTGATTACAGACAACCTAAGGTCAAAACTCACTTATAAGAGTTGGAGATTCCAGGGGAAGAGTGTCAAGTTCATTGAATAGGACAGAAATAGCAGTGGTCACCAGAATGGTAGCATCTGATAGTATCAGAAAAGCAGCCTAGCCTAATGGGGAAGCTGCCCAAAACAGAAGTAGGTGAGAAGCTGTGGGAAAGCGCTGAAGTGACTCTTCCATCATTCATCAATGCCGCTTGAAGAACTTCATGAAGATTCCAAAGGACTAGGAAGGCTAAGAGTTGTCATTTGTTTTTTTTTTATCAATCACCAAGTATTTATTTATTTATTTATTTTTCTTTTTGGAGGGCACTTGGGGTTAAGTAACTTGCCCAAGGTCACACGGCTAGGTTTTTGTTTGTGTGTGCGTTAAGTGTCTGAGGCCGGATCCGAACTCAGGTCCTTCTGACTCCAGGGCCAACGCTCTACTCACTGCGCCACCTAGCCGCCCCTGTCATTTGTTTTTTACACCTACACCTTAAAATCGTTGTGTTTTAAGTTAATGCGTACTCTCCCCAAGGGCTCAGTATGTATTTGTGGGAGAAAACACCCCAAGTTTTAGGTATTTGATGGAGGAGGAGGGATGGGGGTGCTTTATAACCATTGCTCTTTACCTACCTTCCCAGTCATCTCTTTTCTAAAAGTTACTGATGTCTTAAATGTCACTTCCCCAGGATTCCAAGTTGCCAGTTTGAGTTGGGTGAGTTAAGACCAACCAATGTTCTACATCACAGATATAGTCCTTATCCTAAGTAACTGATCCCTAAAGAGCTGACTAATAGATCATTATCAGCTCAGAGGAAATTCTATATTGGTATGACACAGAACTCTGCTTGTAGTCCAGTTTGGTTCAACTTTTTAATAAATGACCTGGATGAAGATATAGAAAATAGGTTGATCAAATTTGTGGAGAGCTCAGGCAGTGGGGCATAGAGATCCACCATGCCAAAAGTAGAAGGGGGTATGGGAAAAGATATGGGAGAGAGCAGATTGGAGGAGGGCATATCCTGTGGGACTGCTATTTTGGGGCGGTGGGTAGGGAAAAAACGGAGAGAAAATTTGTAACTCAAAATCTGGCTGAAATGAATGATGTAAACTAGAAGTTAAAGCATTTGAAAAAAAATTTGTGGAGAGCTAAGAGAGATAGTTGGGCAGTCAGGTGGTGCAGTGGAGAGAGCAATGGGCCTAGAGTCAGGAAGACCTGAGTTGAAATCTGGCCTCAGACACTTAATAGCTGTGTGACCCTGGGCAAGTCATTGAATCCTTTTTGCTTCAGTTTCCCTATCTGTAAAATGAGCTGGAGAAGGAAACAGCAAACTATTCCAGTATCTTTGTCAAATAAACCCCAAATGAGGTCACAAATAGTTGGACATGGCTAAAAATGACCTAACAACTACAAGAACATTGGCTGTTAGGATCAGAATTTTTCATTTCTCAAGAGATGGGAATGATGGGCCAAACCCAACAAAAATATATAAGGTAAATACAAGGGTCTAAATTTAGATTCAAATATTCAGTTGCCTAAGCAGGGAACTAGCTTGACAATACTTTCAGTTGACCTCCTTATAAAGTAATAGAGTGAAATAGAGACTGAAACATGCTAATTTTCCCTTTCTTCCTTTTTTGATTTGAGTCATAAAAAATTACTAATATGGAAATGTTTTACATGATTGTACATGTATGAACTATATCTGACTGCTTTCAATCTCATGAAGGGGGGAGAGGAGGCAGGAAGGGACAGAATAGGGAACTCAAAACTTTTTTTAAAATGATTTAAAATTTTTCTAGCACATGATTGGGGGAAAATAAAATATTACTTAAATATAAAATAAAGTAATAGTGTGATATAGCTACTAAAATGCTAATGTGAGTAGATCAAGGGAATCTGTAGTTTCGCTATACTCTGTGCTTGTCAGACTACATCTGGAATGTTCTCTCCAGTTTGAAACACTACAATTAAGGTGGATGTTGGCGCCCGGCCCCCTCCCGAGCGGTTGTGTTTGTGTGGGGAGGGGGTGGGGTTCTCGCCCCTCCCAGTTGCCTGGAAAACTGAGGTGCGAAGGAGGCTGAGGTGTTGCTGTCCCGGCGGGAGGAAGAAGCAGCATTCCGCATACCGCAGTTCGCAATGCCTTCTGTGGTCCTTGGTGGAGCCTCACCCGAGATGCCCAGGGATGATACTCATCAGTCAGAAGTGGAGTATAGCAGTGTTTCCAACTATTCCAGTGAGACCTTTGAGTCCTTCAAAGAGGAGGTGGAGGAAGTAGAAGAACAATGCCAGCTGAGTGAAGGGAAAGCCTCTGGCTCCTTGATCTCCTCTGAAGAATGGCAGACTGCATCCGGCGCCTCTGGGAGCTATCCTGTGAGCAAGAAGCTGATGCTAGACTTAAGGGATGGAGACGAGCCATTGTACCCACTGGACTCTGCTGCCCTAGAAAAGAAATTGAGTCAAAAGTGGATCCAGCTTCTCAAAGGCAAAGAAAATCAGACTGGACAGCCCCAGACAGGCCCCACGGTCCAAGCAGATGTCATAGAGGCATCAAAGGGTGAAGAGGACGCGCTGCAGGCTTTCTGTGCCAGGAAGATAAACCTGATTCGTCATCAGCTGACCCCTCAGGAGACAAACTGCGGCAGCCGTCAGAGGCAGCAGCTAGGCTTGGATGCAGGGAAGCCAGTGACAGATGAAGTGAATAACTGCATTGTTCCTCCTCAGCTGATAAACAGAATTTTTCTCCAAAACCTGTGGGCAACACCCAACAAGGCATCAGCAGTTAGAGAGCACAAGTGTTCCCAGTGCCCAGAGTGTACCAAGAAAATAGGAGAGCTGTCCCAGCTGACCTTTCTGCGCCAGAAAAAGACCTTCCTAGAGTCTGCTCTACTCAAAGAGAAGATGGAGGAACATCACCACACCAAAGACTTTCTCAGCCTCATCGTAGGCATCCACCAAAGCCTTCCCAGGCCTTCAGATGACCCAGAGACCATCTGGACAAGATTAAATGCCCGAGGTCAGGTGGGGTAGAGTAGGGTTCAGCTTGGCCCCACAGGAGGAGGTGGGATTGAAATGTCAGGGCCTCTCATCTCCATCCTCTGCCCCACCTATAGCCCTTTGATGCAGCCTGCTGTTAACAACATGGTCAATAAAGAAAAGTTTCTCTCAAAAAAAAAAAAAAAGATGGATGTTGGCAAACTAGACCAAGCCAGTATTAGCTCAATGGGGAGAGCAGTGAGATGAAACCATGGAGGGGAAGGGAGCAGACATTTGTGCCAGGAGAATGCTGCCTATAGGGAGGCTCCTTGTGGTCAGTGCATGTAAGCCAAAGAGGCAACAACACAGTCAATTCCTGGAAATGCTTTATGGGGTACTACAGATGCACAATGACCAAAGGTAGTAAGATTGACCCCTAGGGTAAGGTAGGTAAAATTCTGACACTTGGTGATCTTTCTCTATCCAAAACTTGTGGATGTTGTCATTGAATATCAATGTTTATCAGTTGCATCGATCTGTAAAATCCATGGGTTTGAACAACAAAAATAATCCAAGATCACAAACAGTATAGATATAATGTATGACCTAACTGGAACTGCTAACACAAAGAAATCTTAAATGCTTAACTTTATACGTGTTCACTCTGAATCAAAATGACCGAGTTTTTATAAAATCAGCTTGCAAAGTCACTCTTTAGCTTGAGTGATTTAATTTAAAATCAGCTAGACAATGACATTATGAACATAATGACACCTCAAGTAAAAGAAAAAATGTAACAGGAGGGATAACAAGTCAGAGCTAAAAGTACACAGAAATTCAAAAGAACACAGAAAATCAACACCAGAGGGCACTCCACCCAGGGTCACACTTTTACTATGAATCAGAGGTGAACCTTGAATCCCTATCTTTCTTAACCATTTCTCTATCTGCCATACCATGCTACCTGACCAGAAGTGATACTGATGTAGAAACAAAAAGGATCAATGAACTTTTAAAATAAAAAGGGAAAGGAATAATTTATGAGTATTTAGAAAAGAGATAATCACTATGAGGCAGCGTGGGTTCATTCAAAAAAACTCATCCCAAACCAACCTCATCCCATTTTTGGAAATGGTTATTAGAATATTATATTAAGAGGAATCTATGGGCATAATATATCTATATGGCAGCGAAACATTTGGCAAAATCGATCATGATCTCTTCATAAAGAGGTGGAGAATATACATATATACATCCATATATAGATAGAAGCTAACTGAACCCTAAGAGTAATGATCAATGAATCTGTGTTGCAAAGAGGGAGTGGCCCAAAGCAATACTTTTTCTCCTATTCTGTTGAATGTTTTTAATCAATGACTCTCATATATGTATAGATGGTATATTCATCATATTTGTTAATAATAAGCCACAAACTACATAGGACTGCCCAAATATCAGAATCAATATACAAACATCTCAACAAATAAATTGGTGGATTAAATACGGAGAGGTGAAATTTAATAGGAATAAGTGAGTGTGAATGTGTTTCCCACTCAGATCTTTAAAAAGATAAACTTACTAATTACTGCAGAAAAAAATGATGAAAATTGGTTTTAAAAAGGGGGGGAGACGATTACGAGCTGCATTTTCTCATTATCAAGAAGCAGTGGGGGGGGTAAGTTTACATTAATCTTGACAATAACCTAAGTAAATTTTTAAAAAATCATCCCAAGTACATTTAAGGATGAAAGTCGCAGGACAATCAGTAGACAAAAAAATAAATAAATAAAAACAGAGGAGATCTGTAAAGATGTCTTTAAAAAAAACACCTTTCCCCCATTAATTACAGTGGAACTGCCACATCCAGATTTTAAAATCTTAGTTCTTGATGTAATGGATGGGACAATAGAAATGACACCCAAGAAAATGAAGACTGGAAAAGTAGTTGGATTAGACCTAGAATACAAGAAGTTCATGCTAGAGGAAATACAATTTTGAGAATTAAAGGAATGTTATTCCAAGATAGTCCACCTAAGGCATAATATTAATACTTGACTACTTCAATAGATCCATGACCTCATCTTAGTGGGTACTGGCATTAAGAGACAAATGACAGCACTAATGGCTATCATATCAGCTGCAAGTTCTTATCACTCTCACAAATATATGCAAATACATGTATATTATATATATATAGGTAGCCATGCATCTATATACATACAAACACACACACACACAGACATATATATATATAATATATTTTACATGTATATAAAGGGGTGTGTGTGTGTGTGTGTGTGTGTGTTTGTATGTATAAAGGACCAACAACAATGCCAAAGGCAGTTAGGTGGCTTTGTGGATAGAATGCTGGGCCTGGAGTTAAGAAGAATCATCTTCCTGAGTTCAAATCTGCCTTCAGACAATTATTAGCTGTGTGATCCTGGGCAAGAAAACACCAAATGGGATCATAAAGATTTGGACACAACTGAAAAATGACTAAACAAATATGTATCTATGAATATATACATACATATAGCATATACACATATGTATATGTATGTATATGCTATATACATACAGAAATGGCAAACCACTCCAGAGTCTTTGTCAAGAAAATTCCAAATAGGGTCACAAAGAGTCGGACACGACTGAAAACCACTGAACAAACAACAAATATATAAATATATGTAACTAGGAGAAACTACCCAATAATGGAGATTTCATGTAAAGACAGGGACATGACCAACAAAATTGAGGACTAGACATCTAAACATTTTCTCTGATCCTCATGACCTCTAAAAATTCTCCAAAATAAGAACCATTTTCAAGCAAAGTAATTGCAGCTATCCCCAAAAGCTAATCTACTAAAAACCCTAATGAAGTAACAACTTAATGAATTAACAGTAAACAAAAGAACTGATGATTGGGAATACAAATAAAGTGAAAGATAATCTGGAAGAAGATAATAAAAAGCAACGGCATTAAAGGAATGTTATTTACATATATGCTGATCTCAAAAGCAGGATGCATAGAGACAATATAAAGATCATAGGTGTCCCAGAAGAACACAAGTCAATATAGAGAAATTTGTTTTAGATAGCATATACATGTACACATAGATATATATATATGGAATATTGATTACTGGTTAAATGTTAATTTAGAATTTATAATCATAATACTTTATATATAATATGTATTATATTATTATCTGTGTGTATAATATTGTATATATATTTATAATCATAATATTTTTGCTAGCCAGTTGTACTTCTGAACTTTGGATGAGGTCCCTCTGAATCACGTGCTCCATATTAAAAAGTTACCCATCTGCAGGTAAATTGAGTCCAAGGTCATGTAAGTGGAAGGGACTATAAATGTGTATAACATACTATAAACTGGCAAGACCTGCCATGGTCCTGGTACATTCCTCCTTAACTGAAATTAAAATGCCCAAAGATGTATAATATATATTTAGAAACAGAGACAAAAGATAGTATTTACCAGTTAAATATTAGAATAGCCCAAAATGGAAAATGGGAAGTAGTAAACTGAAGAAAATAGTTACCATTTACATAATGCTTTGCAAAGTAGATAAATAGCTATAGCTATAGAGATTAATATCGACATAGGTTTGCAAAGTACTTCACCTATCTCATTTGACTGTAACACCCACCCTCTGAGGTAGGCTCATTTTACAGATCAAGAAATTGAGACTGAGTGAGGGAGCTTAAGAAAATTGAGGCTCATAAAGGGTAAGTGATTTTCTGAGGGGTACATAGGGAAAGGAAGAAAATAAGCATTTATATAGGACCTACTATATTACCAGGCACTGTACTAAGAACTTTTTACAATTATATTATTTCATCCTCACAAGAACCTTGTAAGGTAGATGCTGTTGTTATCCCCATTACATGAATGAAGAAACTGAGGCAAATAGAGGTTAGGTGACTTGCCCAGATTCACACAGAGTAAGTGTCTGAGGCAGGAATTGAGTTCAGTTCTTCTTAACTCCTAGTCCAACATTCTACGCATTATACCCACTGGCTCCCTCAAACACAGAGCTGCCTCAAACATAAACACAAACTAAGCTCTTGGATAATCTACTTGCTGCCCAAAGAAGGACTTTGCAAGCTAGTGCCTGATGTCAGTGCAGAGTATGTTATAGCCTCAGATGAAATGAACTCCTTGCAGAAGAAAGAACTAGTCCATGGCTGGTGGAGGCAGATTAATTTGCCATATTATTATACCCCTGATTCATTTTGGAACCCAGTCAGTTATACCATAAGCTTGATACCAATTCAGCAATGTAAATGGTTATGCATAGGCTCTGGGGGCAGGGAACCTGGAACCTTTAGCTTCCTGTGTTGGGTCATTAGGCTTAACAGATGCCAATCCAAATAATGGGGAATGGACACAATATTAAAATTGCCTCTATAACTAAATCATATCTATAACCCTGTTACTAGTCCTTGACCTGGAAAGACCTGAAAGACTTGAGTACTCTTTCCATTTCATATTATAATTCATTCATGCATTCTTATCCTATCAACACAATAAAATTTAACAAGTGCATTTATTAAATACCTTCTTTATGTCTGTACTCAGCACAAGTGCATTTATTAAACACCTTCTATACACCCGGACTCTCCTAGTTGGTAGGGATACAAAAATAAATAAATAAATCAACAAAACAAATACTGATCTGTAAGACTTTATAATGAGCAAATACAAAGAATATATAAGATAAATACACAGTCATTTTGATGATGTGGTGAAGAATGGAGAACACTAAAAACTTGGAGGATCTAGGGTAGGGGAAAGGACTTCTTGGAGAGGTAGCACTTAAGCTGAGCCTTAAAGAAAGATAGGGATTCCAAGAGGTGGAGATAATAAGAGGAGGCATGAAGCATGGAGCAATGGTATGAGACGGCAGGTAAAGAGCCAGATTGGGGAAAAAAGGGCTAATACTCGAGCAGAAGTCATGCAAATTCAGCCTGGCAAGATAAGTCTTAAATATAAAATAATGGAGTCTCTATTTTGAGGTAAAGGCAGCATAGAACTGTTGAACTGCACCTTCATCAAGGGCCTTACATGATTTAGAAATATCATGTTTTAGGGCTATCAAATTGGTAACTCTATTTTAACCTAGATACCTTAACTATCTTAACTAGGTTCTCACCATGTCTCAAGTTAACCAAGAGCCTTGGACTAAAAGCTAAAGGGCTTGAACTGGAATGACTTTATGAGAATCTTCCTAAAAGACTGGGGAAACCAGGCCATGCTTTGAGTATCATCTAAACATTTTTGAGAAAGTTAAGAAAGCATTGAATTCCAGAATTTGGTGTAAAAAGCTTTCTGTCACATTCAGATCCAGGGACAGGGGCTGGCCTCCTTCCCATTTTCCAAACACAACATGTTCTCCATCTCCAGGGCCTAGGCATTTTCACTGGCTCTCCCTCCCCATCGCCATCTCCTGGCTTCCTCCAGGTCCCAGCTAGAATCCCCAAACCTAACCCCCCTTAATATTAAATCCATCACTCTAAGATTATCTTCAATTTATCCTGTCAATATCTTGTTTGTATATAATTGTTTGCATGTTGATTCCTACATCAGACTATTAGCTCCTTGAGAGAAGGGACTATTTGTTTAATTGTTTTTTGGTTATTTGTCTTTGCTTTCATTGGTATCATTGGCACTAAACATAGTATTTGTCACATCTGTTGACTTGACAATCCTAGAGAGAAAACACCTCATGGGGGTGGTGGGGAGGAGAAGTTTTGTTTTTAGTCATAACAAGATCTTTCTCCCCCTCCCTACGGCCTGGCCTTTGACCAGAGGAAGACCTTGTAAACTTTGAAAGGTCTAGAGGATATGGTGCCCTGGATAGACTATCAGGCCTATGGTCAGGAAGACCTGAGTTCAAAATAGGTTTCAGACACTTATTCACTGTGTCACCCTGAAAAAGTCATTTAACAGCTGCTTACCTCAGTTTCCCCATCTGTAAAAAAGGATGCTAATAATAGCACCTACCTTCCAAAGTTGTCATAAGGGTCAAATGAGATCATAATTGTATAGCACTTAGTACAGTGCATAGAACACAATAAGTGCTATCTAGTATTAACTATGATTGTGATGATGATGATGATGATGATATTGATATTGGACCTCTCATCTTCCCATTAGTGTCATAGCTGCATCCCTGGATCAGCTACCAGCAGTGTTTGCATAAAGAGTCAAGCAAGGGCAAATTGGACTCGTGACTCTACATGAAGCCTAGCAAAGAAATACACTATGACTAAATGGAACTTCCCAACCACAATCTGTGAGTTACCTCTTTGCCACATGTGCTCTTTAACCTAAAGCCCACGTTCCCTTCAGTGGTGGGGAACCTGCAGCCTCACGGCCACATATGACCCTTTAGGTCCTCGAGCCCTTTGACTGAACCATTTTGAAGACCTAGAGGGCCAAATGTGGCCTTGAGGTTGCCGATTCTCCACCCCTGCCTTAGATTCTATATGCTTCTGGAAAAGTCTGTCACAGATAGTAGAGGTAGGGGGAGAAGTTTTTCACACAGTAAGGACCCATTTTTAAGTTACTTAAGACTGGTTGACTAAATTGCCTCTCCAATGAAATCTTGGAGGTAAGAACACCAGTGGGGGCTTAGTCCAATAGTGAAGAATCACCTATGATTATTGGGGTACCCCTAGAGCCCGAGAGAGTTAATCTGCCTAATTCTGGCTAGGAATTATTTAATGAAAGGGTGAATTGGGAAAAAGATCTTTAAACCTTACATTGTCTCCAACATGAGCAAAGGGTTGGAGAGATAAGACTGAAGACAGGAGAAGTCATTAAGAGTCTATTGCAACTTCTACCATATTTTCCTATAACTTCTTCTCAGAGAACCCATCCAACATTGGGGCTTCCTCTCATTCCATTGCCATCACATGTTTATTAATGTAATTTAATAATTACTAATGACTAATCTAGTGATTTTATTTTTTCTTGTCGTATGACTGACCCACCTTCTCTTCCAGTCATATATCTCTATGATAACACACAAGTCTTATGCTGATAGATGTGCATGGACTGAGCATCCTGGCATACCCGACCCATACCCTATGAGGGCTTATGCTTCTTACATTGCTTCCTCTTGCACGACTCTTCACTGATAATATATTATAACCTATTCATATCCATGACACACTGCTCCATTTTGGTGATTTGCAACTTTAATTCTGTAAGTAAGACTGTCATCTTCTGTGACTCACTGCCATAAAACATTACCAGGAAAATATTGTTGTTTTTTTAAATGTCACACTGAGAGAGAAACTTGGAGCCATTAAAAAGCCTGGAACAATTTTCCAAATGTAATACAAATGATTCTCCACCTCCTTCTACCCAGTTCTGAGCCTAGATTGTTGTCTACAAGCTCTACTTAGGCAAGATATACATATACACACATATGTGTGTATATATGTTGGGATACATGTATGTATGTATACATATGTCACTGTAGGTGCTGTGAATATTGCATTAGCACTACAATATATATCAATAGGCCAGTTCTATTGGTTATCTATCCAACTGCCTGACATATCCTGGACAATAGATACTCTTCACCCATTTGGTTTTTCCTTTGGGCATAGTTGGATCAAGCATTTTTGAGAGGTCCTAGGTCTCATTTGCTAGGTACTAGTTACAATCTGTACATTGTCATCTGAAAACTGAAGCATAATAATTCCTCTTCCGTTTGGATTTTGTGCTAGATTTCCTCCAAAATAATCATAAATGCCTTGAGTGAGCACAGGTCTTCCAATTATAAGATTTAATATCTTGCTTGATATTAAAGAGACATAAGGCAACATTTTTAAGGTCATTACATCTTTTGAAGAACTTTGTATGATTTTGACATACATAGGTGACATCTTTTTCAGAGAGCATGTAAGAATACTTTTTTAAACCAAGTCAAATGCTTAAAGTGCAGTGGAATCCTGTATTCTCTATATATTTCAGTCAATTGTTTGACTAAAAATATAGTCTGCTATAGAATACCATTCATAAGAACTCATCTGTTCTCTCTCATACCTTCATCAAGGATGTCCTTAGGAGGTTATTTTTCAAAAAGTTTTGGAAAGATAAGAAAGTAGGCACATAGATTAGTGGTAACTTTTTTCAATTACCTTGAGAGGGAGGGGTGATGTAATAATAATTGTATGATTTTTTCTAAACCTTTTATTTTCCTTTTCCTTCAGAAAAGTTAAGAATTGATTTCTTACACTCTCGTAATTTTGTCACATCTAGTACTTGTTTTCTCTGTCTAGTTGTCTTCGTACACTTGTTCTTCCTATGTCTGTTTTCTTCATCATCATTTCTACTTGCTCACATAGCACCTCAAGGGCTGTGAAGTTGAAGTATATATAAATATAGTGGCTCCACTGTAATTGATTGGGGACAGTATGCACTATATTCATTTTTATAGATGGGAAAAGGGGTGTTCATTGTCATCTAGTCACCTCTTCAGGATGATTTGGCTTCATTGGGCCTCTCACCAGACTTTATATAAGCTTGTTTTTCCCTCCATTGATTCTCACTATTTTATGAACCAGTAATGTTCATAGCTTCTGCCATTCTTACCCTCAGGAATTTGTAAACAAATTCGTATTTAAAACGTGTGCTGTCTTGGGTGGATATATTTCTCCAGTTGGTAAAGAGATGACTATTTGCCATTTGACATGGTTTCTGGTTTAGTTGTCTTATTGTGGTGATTGATTTATACCAATTAAACTTCCTCAAGCAATGGTGATAGGCCATGATGATATTATTCCTTCACCATTTTCCTTTTTTTCTCAATGTGAACATCTTGCTTAAGTTGGTCATCAGAATTGCCTCAATTAGGCACCACATCACTTTTATACTTTCTTTAAATTTGGGTTTGATCTTGATCTTTGTTCTTATAAGTCATTGGTCTGATTACAAACAAACCAATAATTCAGAAAAAAACTTCTACATGTATAACACGTCATTTCCTGTCTGTTAATACATAATGTTTCATTTTTTATAATATGACTTGGTGCTTGCCATCTCCAGTACCTTATGACTCCCTTATCAAAGGAATTGTTAATGACACATAGATGTGAGTCTTTCTTTAGAGACTACAAGTTTTTGACAGCTGCTCTTTCTCACTCCTGACCCATGTTTTCCACTATTTTGTTTTACTTACCTCCTCTATGCCAACCTTTACATTAGAGTATATATTGACTTCATTGGAAAGGTTTTATTGAATTCTTCATAGAATTTCTCTGCCTCTTCATCTACTTTTATATATATATGTTAGCATGTAAGAGTATGGGTGAAAGGGGAGAAAACCCTCATATTACCAGAAAACTGTGACTAGGAAAATATCAAAAATTACTGATCCATATGCCTACATTCCTATCTCTATAAAACCTTTTTGAAAATAATTTGTACACATCAAAATCCAGTTTCATTCTTAAATGCCATCAGGATAATTTTGAATAATTAGGTCTTTTGCCAAACTTTCAGAAATTTGTTTTTCCCTCCACTGATTATCACTGTTATGTAGACCAGTTCTAATCATAACATAAGATTCCATTATGATTAATGCTAATGACTATAAAAAAGTCTTTGATTCTATAGAACATAATGAAAATGTAAAGGTGCTTCTCCAAGAAACTATCTACCATGGCTAGGTCAAAATCAGATAAGAGTCCTGGAAATATATAACAATATTCATTACTTTGAGGACTCTCTGATTATCATTATCAAGTGAGTCAAGATGAAGAGATAGGGATAGGTGGTAATCTGTATTAAGGGAGAGGATTCATATATCTAGCAAACCGTAGTCCTCTGATATGCAATCACATGAGCAGTTCATTTATTTAGTCCATATACCTTAGATAGGCACTAAAGATGAGCAGTGAACTGCTTCCAGAGTTAAATAGAATGAAAAAAGCATGATGTTTTCTTTTGGGAGAATAAATAGTGCTTTCAATGATTCTAAGATCATCCATGAGTATAAATCCATTTGTTTAATTGCAGTATTTAAAAGCTTTCTAATCATGATGCTGGAGAAGGCTATTGAGAGTCCCTTGGACAGCAAGGAGATCAAATCAGTCAATACTTAAATTAATTCAAACTATTCACTAGAGAGTCATATACTGAAGCTAAAGCTTAAATACTTTGGACATGTGATGAGAAGACAATATCCATTGGGAAAGACCCTGATGAGGGGAAAGACTGAAGGCAAGAGGAAAAGGGGATGGCAGAGGATGAGATGGATAGATAGTGTCCTGGCTTAATGGTAAGGAAATGTGAAGACCTTCCTTGCTCCTTAATAGGCCTAGGGAATTCGAAGATCTTTCCTTAATAGGCCTCACTTAGAACCCAACAAGAGAAGCTTGCTTAGGGGAGAGTTGTTTTTCAGGAAGGCCCATACCTTTTGTTACTTTGTAATTAGGTAGTGGGTCATGAATGTTGTGATGTCTTCTGAACCCAAAGAAGGCTATATATATACACACACTAGGGTGAGATTTTGCTTTGGGGTTCTCTTATGGGAAGAGATATATGATTTGGCCAGATGAGATGCTGGGTAGTTGTTAAGCCCCCCAGTTTTGAAAACCCAGCTATTGGTGCTTCTCTCTGGTAACTATGTATATATGTAATGATCAGATAGCTAGAAGCCCTGTCTGTTGGTATGCTGAATTGTGTTATTTTCTGTGTCTATATTTTTTGCCTACTTTTAATTTCTGTTTGTATTTTCTCTGAAGTTCAGGGTACTGACTTTTTCCCCTGAACTAAGTAAAAGATATATATGTTTGATTAAAGTAAGATTATTAACCCTTTTTGAGTTGCTTTCCTTTAGAAAAGCAGATCAAAGAACCTGTGCTAGCAGCCATCCTGGGTATGGTAGGGTGCTTGCTGCTACACATGAAAACAATGAGCGTGAACCTGGACAGACTTCAAGAGATAGTGGAGGGTAGAAGGGCCTGTGGGGTTCCAAAGAGTTGGACATGACAGAACAAAAATAACAATTCCTCCAAAAGAGCTATATGGCTGCAAATCATGGAATACAACACTTTCCAAAAAGTAATGAAGGGGCACACTCCCAGAATAAGCAGGCTACAGAGCATTATAACTGATCATTTTTGTGCAAGAGGTAAAATAAAATAAATGTATTAACTAGAAAAAAGAGGTAGCATGGTCTACTAATAGAAAGCTTTCCTTGGAATCAGGAATCTGACACATATGCCTGTAGTTCTATCCATATCACTGAGCTTCTCGGTGTTCCAGTAGGCCATACTCTAAGATTATAAATTATAGGAAAAGGTTTTGTCTTCCTTTTTATCCCTAGTTCTTGGCATAGTGCCTAGAAGCTACTAAATGCTTACTAAATGCTTGTTGACTGACTGACTATTTTTATATCAATTAAATTGCAAGTCCAGCAGGAGGGTGGGCCATATAAGAGGAATAATAGGAAGTACCTAATGAGAACAATGATCCATTGAAGTAATAGAGATATGAATAAGAAGTCATAGAGTCTGGGTGGCTAGGTGGCACAATGAGTAGAGCACTGGTCCTGGAGTCAGGAGAACCTGAGTTTAAATCTGGCCTCAGAAACTTAACACAAAAACTAGCCATGTGACCTTGGGCAAGCCACTTAATCCCAATTGCCCTCCAAAAAGCAAAAAAAAAAAAAAAGAAGTCATAGAGTAATGGACCTCATCATCATCAACATCATCAATCATTAATTACCAGCATTGTCAACATCAATATCAACCTCATCATCAACATTATCACTAACACCATTATCAGCAGCAGAAGCATCACCAATATCACCACCACCACCACCATCATCATCATCATCAGAGCTAGCATTTATATAATACTTTAAGGTTTGCAAATATTATCCCATTTTATCCTCACATCAACCCTGGGAGGAAGGTTTTAGTATTATCCCTATTTTACTAATGAAGAAATTGACACTAAGGTTAAATGACTTTCATGGGGTAACACAGTAAGTGTCTGAAGCTAGATATGTACTCAGTTCTTGCTGCTAGGTGGTACAGTAGACAGAGTGCTGGGTCTGGAGTCAGGAAGATCTGAATTCAAACCTGACCACAGACATTTACTAGCTAGGTGACCTTGAGCAAGTCACTTAACCCTGCTTGCCTCAGTTTCCTCATCTGTAAAATAAGCTGGAGAAGGAAATGTCAAACCTCTCCAGTATCACTGCCAAGAAAACCCCAAATGGGGTCACAAAGAGTCGGACACAACCAAAACAACTGAACTTGCTGACTCTAGGTCCAATGCACTCCATCCTAGCTTTCATTTAATCCAACCTTTAACCAAACAGGAATGTCCCTTTACTACAGCTAAAACTAATAAATGGTCAAAAGTCATCCACGTAAAGAACTTTGGACATCTTCCCTCGGTTGAGATTTTAGTCTCTTAAAAAGAGAGGTAATATTCAATCACCCTAAACAGGGGCTAACCGAGAGGGGCTTCTATTGGCAAATTTCCCTGATATTGATGTTTAAGCCTTAATGGTTTAATAATTAAACAGGGAAAGTGAGTCCAAGTTTAAAGGGAATAAATAAAAAATTGATAACTGAAAGTATGTTAGTCCTTTGTGGTAGTGGGCAGGGTTGGCAGGAGAGGAGAAGGAGAAGGGAGGCGAAGGAAGGTACCTCTAATTGGTTTGGATAGATTGAGATGTGAGAAATAACCCTGTACATTCTGCAGGGATAAATTTATTCTGAGATGTTCCTTTCTATTTCACCCACTGTGCAGAAACTGAAAAGAATGGTCAGGCTGGAGGACTGCATCATATTGTCTATTTATCACATACAGAGAAAAATCCTGGCTCATGAGTTTCACAAAAAAATAAAAAATAATGCGAAAGGTGCCCATTGATAAGGCAAATGTGATTCTGATGGGCAGCATTGAGTTTGCTCTGCCTTCTCAATTGTAAAAGGTGGTGGTTCTATTCCCCAGGCCTCGCAATTCATCTTCTCTTTAAAGCATCAGCTTAAATGGAAAAATGGTGAGGCTTAAGAAATAAATGCACACTCATCAGAGAAAGATTTCCAGATACTTCTGATGAAGACATTTATGACCCATCTGACTGTACAGCCTGAATATTGACTTCATGTTTCAATGAATATCAAGATTTATTGTCCCTTGAGGTAAATATTGACCTTTGCATCGCCTCCGTCAATATTTACTGTACTTCTCACTTCAATAAATCTTGATATTCACTCAAACATGAATTCAATACTTGCTTATGATTGAATGAGAGCTGAGAGAGGAGAACTTAAGAATCATGGACATGGGAATTGGAGACTTTCATACATACAACTAAGACATGGTTGGCTGTCATGAGGTAGGATAACAGATTTAGAGCAGAAAGGGGCATTAAAGATTACCTACTCCAACCCTCTCATTTAAAGATGAGGAAAGTGAGGCCCAGAGAGTTTAAGTGAATCGTACAAAGACAGAATAAATAGCAGAGCAAAGACCTGAACTCAGATCTTGGGCCCCATGTTCTCTTTCACCACTCTTCTCACTGTTTAGTACCCTCTTCCCATCTACAATGTAACTACCCAGTGCCTTTGTGATAATATAAATAGGGATATTATTACACATTTATGTAGTGCTTTGCAATTGGCAAAACACTTTCCTCAAAAAGGACCCATATGGACAAAAATATTTACAGCAGCTCTTTTTGTGGTGGCAAAGAATTGGAAATTAAGGGGATGTCCTTCAATTGGGGAATGGCTGAACAAGTTGTGGTATGTGAATGTAATGGAACACTATTGTGCTGTAAGAAATGAGGAGTAGATGGGCTTCATAATAACTTGGAAAGACTTGTATGAACTGATACTGAGTGAGGGAAGCAGAAACAGAGAGTATTGTTCACAATTACAGATACATCATACCTGTGATTAGCTTTGATAGACTGGTGTCCCCTCAGCAATGCCAGGTGATAAGACAACTCCAAAGGACGCGTGATGGGAAAGGCTATCCACATCCAGAGAAAGAATTTTGGAGTCTGAATGAAGACTGAAGCAAACTACTTGCTCTCTCTCTTTTTCATTTTGTTTTGTTTTGCTTCTTCATCCTCATTGTTCATTCCATTGATTATAATTCTTCTTTACAACTTGACTAATCTTTAATGTGAAGGTATATGGAGAATCTATATTGGATTGCATTAGAAAGGATTTGATCAACTCATTCTCAGTGAAAGCTGGTAATGACAATGTGTGATTGCAGTTAGGTGGCATGGTGAATAGAATGCCAGGCCTGAAATCAAGAAGGCTTTTTTTCCCAAGTTCAAATCTAGCTCAGATGTTTACTAGCTGTGTGACCCTGGGCAAGTCACTTAACCTTGTTTGCTTCAGTTTCTTCATGTATAAAATGCTTGAGAAGGAATGGTAAACCATTGTAGCATCTCTGCTAAGAAAACAGCAAAATGGGATCACAAAGAGTCAGACATGACTGAAAAAAGAAGGCTGAACAACAACACTAACATAGACAAGGATTTAGATTCACAACTACTGTTTTTAATCAATGTTTCTTATGAGGGGTGTGCTGGAGTCAATTGGAAATGGCTTGAGTGAGTTGTTTGTTAAATTTTCAGTGGGAGCATTTACAGTTCAGCAATCAGTTAATGCCACAAATCAGAACTTGAGTTATTCATTTATTATTCAGACTTAAGTAGGTGATGGACAAAATGTTAATAATACAGATTAAACTTAAAAGTGTACCCTGCCTTTTCCCACTAATAGTTAACTTTTACCAGCACACAGCTGCTTCTGATTGAAATTAAGGACCCTATAATGGAAAATAGAATGTTTGAGGTTAAATGGCATTAGGGAGGAAGATTTTAGACCATATACAAAATACAAGATTGAAGGGACTCTATGCCAAGAATAGAGCTTATCTACCAGGGGTTAGACATTATACTACCTTGACTATGAAAGTAAGAATGTTCCAAGAATTTTGATTAAGCTTCTGTAATATTTGGGTTAAGGTTTAAGTCTGATTTTCACTTTGACATGCCATCTGTATACCTGCCTAATAGATTTCATATCACTGCTTTTGAGTAATATCTTCCAATCTATGAACAGTAAGTTATTCTTGGAAGTTATATCTATATGACATAAATTTCAAAAAAAATTAACTCAGTAAGTTGCATAATCATTTAATTTTAAAGTTGGAGAGGATGCTAGAGATTATCAAGGGGGTAGGGAACCTAAGGCCTCAAGGTCCCTTAATAAAAGCATTCATTGTGCAAAACTTGGGACTTAGTCAAAAGGCTACACCCAAGGACATAGAAGGCCACATGTGGCCTCAAGGTTGCAGGTTGCCCACCCCTGATTTCTAGTCCCATTGCCTTATTTTACAAAAAAGTAAAGAAAAAGCCCCCAAAGTCATTTGTCTAGAATTATATGTGTGCTAGGTAGCAGAAAAAGTGATATATTTGTAGCCAAATTATATCACTGGGGAAGAGGAACAAATCATATTTTGCAGAGTTCCAAGATGGGCAATTGTCATAGGTAACTTTATAGGATATAGATCAGAACTAAGCAAAGTTGGCATATTTGTATGCAGAGGGATAGCCACAAGGGGGTCAACCTTCATCCAAAGTCATGGTATAATATACCACGCTGGTCATATTTGAACATCTCTCTTGGTAGTTAATGGAAATCTCACTTTGGGTTTCTGTCTACTGTCCTTGGCCTTTTGGATAGCCAGACCATGGTGCCTCTAATATGGAGCAGGTAATTAATTGTGAATCCTTGTATTGTAATGTAATCTCTTAAGAATAATAATTATAGCTAACATTTCCATAGTGCTTTAAGATTTGCAAAATGCTTTCCTAGAAGGCAGGGACCACATCTGTCTATACGACTTTTTACAGCACTGAGCACAGCACCACTTACAAACGGGTACTTAGTAGTGTGTGCACGTTGGGGGAGATGATGCAAAAGCCTATTCTAATTTAATAGTATCTTTGCAAATACAGTCGTTTAAGCCCACACATGGGGGAGATGAAGGAGGAGGGTGAGTGGGAAGGGGGACAGGAATCTGCAACTTGATTCTCTAAATTCTGTCATAAAATATCTCAAAACAATCCCATCAAAAGGCAGTGATGTCACTGCAGATGCTAAGAATGAGAATTAGATGCTGTGTTTATTGTTATAAAAGGCAAAATGGAATAAATCTACATCACTTCTCTAATAATTCCACAATTTAAAGAAAAGGTTACCATAATGAGTTATTTTGCCAGTGGGTTTCCCTCTGTCCAATAATGTCCCTCAAAAAAGAAAACTTTAAATCATATGAAGGCAATTCTATAAAACTAGTCCCTTGGCTTTCTTTGAAAACCTGACAAAATACATTTATCTGACTTATCTTGATATCTTCAATAGACTCTCAGGTTGATAAACTGTGAGAACATCAATCTATCATTTTATTTTCAACTGTGCTTTCTGGTCAAAAGACTGGCCATTGTATAAGCTAAGAAGTGGTTCTTTGTGTTCACATTTGATTAAGAAACTCTGGGCTTGGCAGACCCAAATACACCCAACTGTTAATTGATTTTAAAGGAGAATTATGACACTTTTAACAAGCCACTTTATCTTACTAAGCATTGTTAGGGTAGGAGCTTCAGCTCTGCCGAAATGTCTTATTCTGCGATTCAGATCCCTAATTGCTTATAAAGCATACTGTTTATTGAGTATTAGCTCTGGCATGGTTGTTTATTATGGAGGCTTATTGCCTAATGCTTGTAAAAAGCAGTATAACTGGAATACTCTTTGCCTTTTGTCACTCTCCCATCCTCAGCTCACATGCACACTCACACATGCCCACTGAGCCCTTGCTAAGGTTTATCAGCTGATAGAAGGAGAAGTATTTGTGGAATTATGCAGAGGTAAAGCTTAAGTAGTAGGTTGCCTAGTAACAGAAGAGCCTGCTGTTGATTCAACAGTGTGTTGACTATACATTTTCTTCTGTACATTACCTACAATGAAAAGGCCAGTGACCCAATGAAATATCAGATTAAGTCAAACTATTAACTGGACAAATGCGTTTAAAGTACCCTCGTACCCTGGTTCAGTATGATTAGTATACATTATGTTCTGCCAAGGCAAGCATGAATCATTAATATATTCAGAGGCTGCTGCTCTCTGCAGTGTAACATAATAACTCAGTCCTGAGTAATGCAGCATGTTATGTTTATAAGATGTGGAGCTTTCAGTTAGTGTGATCTACAGTGTTGTTATTTTCCAGTGGGGACATGAGGTCTTCTCCTTTCCTTTTTTAAATGGTGTTTGTCATTCCCTTTAAGAGGGGGGAACACATTTTGCAGCCCCCCACAAAAAACAATTGCTCACTTCTTGTGGTTCCAAGAAGAAGAGGGGAAAGTTAACTGAGTTCCTAACTACATATAAACAACCATGTCCTAAAATTTAAGGTCATCTTTCCTAATATTTAAAATTACATTAGAAAGTAGTGTGTGCTATGAAAAAGAATGCAGACTTTGGAGTATAGGCTCCATCCCTCCCACCCCCAGCTCTGCAACTTGTTACTTAAATGACCTTGGGCAAGTCACTTAAACTGAGCTTCAGCTTTCTCACATACAAAACGAAGAAATTGGGCTAGATGACCTCTACTGACCATTCTAGTTCTTGATCTGTGATCCTATGATCTTACAAAACTAAGGGTAGACGACACCATGCAGATAATATGGAGGAATGAAAGATGAGCAAAAAGCAAAATACCAGGTATTCCTAACCTCTGACCTTTTCCTGATAAGTCTCTTCATTTTCATGTTAGGGCTGACAAGCTAGGTTTAATTTAAGAACTCCTTGAGCTGGAGATGTCCCATTTCATGTGTTGCATTAATAATTAAAGCCTTCCTTACGTGGCTGACATTCAGTTCTGGTTACTTTTTTAAATGCTATTTAATTCTTTTCAATGAAAACAAATCAATTTAATTAAACATTTATTCCATTAACAAAAGTCTGTTTTCTCTCTCATCCACCTGTCTTTCCTCCCTCACCCACAGGAAAAAAAAAAGAAAGAAAAGAAAACCATTGTAACAAATAAACATAGTCAAGCAAAACAAATTCCCATGTTGGTCATGTCCAAACATTTGGAATATTTGATAGTTCTCTAGTCATCCCGATGTATATCTGGCCACTGGATCCAGATGACTCTGGAGGAGAAAGTGAGGCTGGTGACCTTGCACAGCCCTCCCTCATTCAAATCCAATTCAACTGCAAGTCATGTCATTGTCTCCCCAATGTCATGGTCCTCTTCAAGAACAAAGGACAAACACAACTATGTCAAGAAGTGGGCAACATTCTTTATCATCAGTGCTCTAAAATTATAGTTGATAATTGCATTAATCAGAACTCTTTTTCATGTTGCCTATTTTTAAAAACAATGTTGTTATAAAATGTTCTTTCTCTACTCACTTCACTCTACATCAGTTCATACAAGTCTTCTGATGTTTCTGTAAAAACTATCCCTTTCAGGGCGGCTAGGTGGCGCAGTGAGTAAGAGCACCGGCCTCAGAGTCGGGATGACCCGAGATCGAATCCGGCCTCAGAAAATGAGCACCCACACACAAATAATGACTAGCCGTGTAACCTTGAGCAAGTTACTTAACCCCAATTGCTTAAAAAAAAAACTATCCCTTTCATTTCTTAGAGTGAATACTATTTCTTTACATTTATATACTGTAATTGGTTTAAACATTGATGGTTAGACTCTTAATTTCCAGTTCTTTGTCACCACAAAGAGCTGCTATAAATATTTTTGCACCTGGAGGACCTTTTCCTTTTTCTTTGAATTCTTTGGAACAGAGGGCTAGAAGTGACATCACTGATACTATACCTTTAGGAGAAGATTAGGTTCTGTAGCACACAGAAAGATAGCATGCTGCAATTCATACACATAGGACTTTATAGCTTATAATGCATTTTCCCTTAAAATAATACTATGTAGGACAAACACTACCATCTCCATTTTGATGAGGAAGAAACTAAAGTTCTGAGGAGTAAGTGATTTTCCTATGGTCACAGAAATGGTAAACCTGAAACCTGAAAACCTTCCAATCTTGTGATATTTCAGCACTCCCTGTATGCAACATGTTGTACCTGCTGGGACTCATAACCCTTTTCAACTTAAAATTTCACCTTTTCTTTCATAATAAGACTTTGTTTATCTCTGCCACCTCTTACTCAGTCATAGTACTTTATACTTTAAAGGGAGCTTCTACTAATGCAGAATGAAGTAAGCAGTGCTAGAGGATTAAAGGTATGCAATGACCAAAAGAATGTAAAGAAAAGTTATTTAAAGACATTAGAACTCCGAATAAAGTAGCCAACTGAAACCCACAACTTGGGATCCCACCAAGCTCTGTGCTCACATGGACCAGAACCAGTCCAGGGGGATAAACAAATATATTAATATATTCTTTGGTTTATATTTTTCCACCCCAAACTTATTCTAGGAAATTTCAAATATGCTTATGTCAAAATTCCTAAAAATATGGGTAGCAGGCTCCCTAGCACCCATGCAAGCATTCAAGGGAAAAAATGCATATCAAGTAATGGATAGTTTTTATTTAACAGCACAGAAAGTGAAAAAAAATTTTCAAAGGACTCTCAGGAGTCCATAAAAAGAAAATGAAAACACATAAAGCACCCAAGACCTCTTGTAGGGAAACTAAACTTTGGGTAATTATTAGGGCAACATCCTGAAATTCTAGCAAAATCCCTCTCTCCAAGGGGATTCTACATGATCCCTCCCAAAACTGACCCCCACAAGAAATCAAACAGACCTTGAGATTTTAGACGGGCAATCATTTCTTACTGGATCTGTATTTTCTAAATAACTAACCATAGGAGCTAGTCGGGGTGGGAATGTAGGGTGACAGAGTAGGGTAGATGACTGGGGTAACAAAATAGAAGTATTCTGTTCATTTCATGGTTTTAATCCCATATTTCTCCTTCAGTTTCAGGATCTGTACTGGGAAAAACAGTTCTCTTCAAGAGAACTTCAAACTCCTCTTTTCATTCAATCCCAAACTCTCAAACTTGGAATTACTTGTGAGACAATTCTCAAAACTCATGCTGCCTACAAAATGTCCTTCCTCTTGCTAGAAAGCTAGATTTTGGAATTATGCTACCCACAGCATAAAAACCCTCTCTCCTCTACATCAGAAAGATGATGCCATGACTTGTAATTGAATTGGATTTGAGGGAGGGAGAGCTGTATTAAGTCACTAGATTCACTTTCTCCTCCAGAGCCATCTGGATCCAGTGACCAGATACAGATCAGGACGACTGGAGATGGCCCAGGATGCAGTGGGGGACCTTAACCTTTCCGAGTTCTGCACATGAGAATAAATGTACCAGGCGAAATGTGAAAAAGCATTCTGCAAACTATCTCTGACAGGCCAATGCAGAGGGGCAGCTCCTAAAACAATAGTCAATCTTCCCAAGGGTCCTAGCCCACCAAACTATCTTGGAGGCAGCCCCCGTCACTGAACCCAGACTCTAGGATGCACCAAAGAGAGGCTCATGGAATCTGCCAGTTAATCTTGGGACAGCCTCAGTCTATGAACCATCATCAGGTGTTGCCTTCATCTTCTTAACAAGAAGCCCCAGACACATCCATTTTCTATAAGGAGAGGCACTTAGCAAACATCTCATACAAAGATCAGTTGCTCCACAATCTCATCAAGAGAACCAGTCAGGAACAGGCTGCCATCTTCTTAGCAGAGGTAAGGAATATAAAAATGGAAGGAGGCACACATTGTAATAGATGACCAATGTGTTGATTTCTTTTGTTTAAATGTACTTCATTGTCAACAAGGAAGAGTTTTACTGAAGGCATGGGAAGAATCACTGAGGACAGTGATAGCGAAAGAAAAAAAAGAGCATCTACTGAAAAGGGGAGGTTTTAGGCCTTATGCCCTGTTAAAAACTTCCATAGCACTATAAATTTCTCTTACCTAAACACCACAGCCCTACATTTTTATCCTCTCTCCCTCTAAATTTTACTCTTTTGTTTGGCTTTATAATAGAGTTGGAGTTATAATACTATACTTAACTAATAGAAGCTGTGGAAAATAATTTATTCCCATCCCCATTCCTTAGGTTCTAAGATGTTGGTTAAGTAAAATAAATTTCTTTTTTAAATCAATATTTTAAGTTAAAATTCACTGAAAAAATCTGGATTTCTAAAACCAGAGAAGCAAACCAAAACCAATGTATTTTATGTTGTCATTTTCAGTCATGTCCAACTCTCTGTGACCCCATTTGGAGTTTTCTTGGCAAAGATACTGGAGTGGTTTGCCATTTCTTTCTCCAACTCATTTTACACATGAGGAAATGGAGACAAACAGGGGTAAGTGACTTTCCCAGAGTCACACAGCTAGTTTCTGAGACCAGATTTGCATTCACAAAGATGTACTACAGGCCCAGCATGGTATCCACTGCACTACCTACCTGCCCCAAAACAATGCATAATCCATTCAATTCTTGGCAGAAGAGCTCATCATTCATCTCTAGTTCCTTCTGACAATTTTATACTACTCTACTACTACTACTACTACTACTACTACTACTACTACTAATAATAATAATAATAATAATAATAACTACTTACATCATGTTTTTAAGATTTGCAAAGATTTCTTATAATCCTATTTTGTAACTGATTTAAATAAAGAGATTGCTTAGTAGCAGCTCATAGCTTATTTTATAAAAGAATTTATCCCTCTCAGCTTTGTGCTCTGTAAATTTGATGTTTGCCATTTATATCATCAACCAAGATAAGACAATGACAGAAATATTAAACATCACAAATTCTGAAAGCCTTCTATGAGAAACCTCTTTCCCCCTTATACACACTTTTAAAAAACATCTACGGGGGGCGGAGCAAAGATGGCGGAGTAGAAACATCTCATCCAGGCCACTCTGCCCCCAGATTCCCCCCAAACAATGTAAAAGGGAACTCCGAACAACTTCTGGAGCCCCAGCACCCACAGAACGACACAGAGAAGCTAACCTCCCGCTGAGGACAGCCCAGCAGCCCTGTAGGAAGGACCAGCGCAGCGCTCTGGGAGCCAGCAGCACGAAGTGTGCAGAGCGCCGGGAGCCGAGCCAAGCCCAGGTCCCGAGCTGAGGTTTTAGCCCCAGGGCGGCAGGGCCAGCAGCCAACTGGAGAGACCCCAGAACACCAGCAGCTGCGGTGACTCCAGAATTATCAACATAGACATGCCTAGGACTAAGTAAGAGGTCAGTGTCCTATGGACTTTGGGACCAGTATTTGGGGAATGCGTCGGCTTCCTCCCCTGGGGGCTAGAAGGCGCTGAGGAGACACACCATTTTGTAGTTTTCAGAGGCAGCTCCAGCTCCTGGCCTGCGAATTGTAGGGAGATTCAGCGATCAGTCTTGGGGGGTAATCGCTCTTGCTTTAACCTCCCTGGATCTGGATTGTGATCTAGGGTGGAAGTTGTGGGTGGGTTTACAGCTTGCCAGAGACGGAAGTTGCCCCCCACACGTTCAAGACAAAAATTCCTCTCTCTGGCCTTAAAGCCATAGTGTGGCAACAAGCCCAAAAGTCAAGTAATTAAGTGGCAACATGCTAAGGCAAAGGAAACAGAAAAATGCAACCCTAGACTCCTATTTTGGGGGCATAGAGCGGGAAAAGGACTGTGAGGTCAGAAGTCCTGCTCCAAAAGCCCCAGGGGAAAACAAGAGCGGGTTGCAGGCCATAAACAGGACTTTAAATATCAAATAAGAGAAGTGGAGGAAAAATTGGAAAGAGAAATGAGAAGGATGCAGGAAAAGTATGAAATGAGGGTCAACAGCCTGACTGAGGAAAACAACACCTTAAAAAATAGACTAACTCAAATGGCAAAGGAGGACCAAAAGGGCAATGAGGAGAAGAATGCCTTAAAAAGTCAAATTTGCCAGATGGAAAAAGAATCTCAAAAGTTCACTGAGGAGATTCATTCCTTCAGAGTCAGACTGGAGCAAATGGAAGCTAATGACTTTATGAGAAATCATGATGCTGTTAAGCAGATCCAAACAAACGAAAGATTAGAAGGCAATGTGAAATATCTCATGGGAAAAACCACTGACCTGGAAAATAGATCCAGGAGAGACAATTTAAAAATTATTGGACTACCTGAAAGCCATGATCAAAGAAAGAACCTAGAAATCACCCTTCAAGAAATTCTCAAGGAAAATTGCCCTGATGTTTTAGATCTAGAGGGCAAAATAGAAGTTGAAAGAATCCACAGATCACCTCCTGAAAAAGATCCCAAAAAGAAAACTCCCAGGAATATTATAGCCAGGTTCCAGAATCCCCAGATCAAGGAGAAAATACTACAAGCAGCCAGGAAGAAACAATTTCAATATTGTGGAAACACAATCAGAATAGCCCAGGACCTGGCAGCTTCTACCCTGAGGGATCGAAGGGCATGGAATATGATATTCCAGAGGACAAAAGAGCTGGGAATGAACCCAAGGGTCACCTACCCAGAAAATTTGAGTATTTTGTTTCAGGGGAAAATATGGTCATTCAGTGGAATAGAGGACTTTCAAGCATTCTTGAGGAAAAAACCAGAATTGAATAGAAAATTTGACATCCAGACATAAGAAGGAAGAGATGCCTGAGAAGGTAATCAGGGAAAAGAAATCAAAAGGAACTTATCAAAGTTGAACTATTTACATTCCTATATGGAAAAGCAATAACCATGACTGATGATATCTTTCTCACTATGAAAATAATGGAAGAAAGGTGTGTGGTCATATGAATACATATATGAATGTGTGTGTATATGGTTACAGTTATATATGGATAGAGGGCATAGTTTGAATTTGTTGGGAAGGGAGAATACTCAAGGGATGAAATTATGAGGTGAGAGAGGAAAGTGGCAAGAGGAGATGGGGAGAGACAGGGTAGGGTAAACTATCTCATGTAGAAGAAGCAAGGGGAAGTGGTTGCAAGGGAGGGGGAGAATAGGAAGGCAAAAAAGGCAAAACCACATTCTCATTGAATTTGGTTCAGGGAGAGAATGACATACATACTAAATGGGATATCTCAACCTGCAGCAGAATAGGGAGAAGGGGGATGAGAGGGGGAGTGATGGATGGGAGGGCATCCTTGGGGGGAGGGGAGGTTGGAAGTACCCACTATAGAAGAGGGACAGGATCATGTAGGGAATGGACCAGGTGGGGGGTGGGATGAGTGGGAGGGAATTATAAGCAGCCTTGTACAATATATCTACTATGATAATGTTTTGCATAGCTAGACATGTACAACATATACTGAATTACTTATCTTCCCAGAGGGAATGGGTGACAAGGGAGGAAGGAAATGGATCTGAAATTCGAGGTCTTAACATTAAATATTTCAAATATATATGAATACTATTATTAATACTCTTTTGCTTATAATTGGGAGATAAGATGTGCAGGCATTGGGACACAAAGATTCACCTTCCTCTAATGGAAAAGTCGAAGGGGGTATGGGAGAAGGTATGGGAGAGAGCAGATTGGAGGAAGCGATATCTTATGGGACTGCTATTCTGGGAGGTTGGGTAGGGGAATAACGGGGGCAGGGGGGAAATGATTGTAACTCAAAATCTGGTGGAAATGAATGATGTAAAACAGAATTTAATAAAGCATTTATTTAAAAAAAAAAAACATCTAAACTGACCAATAAGTTCCCTTTACATATACATCAGTCTCTTTAGATAATACCCACTCCCTCTTCATCTTCTTTAGAATAATTTCTTTCCATTTTTTCAGAATTTTAATCTTAAAATCCTCTTTTCTCTCCTGGGCTGACTTCCCATCTAGAATTTTAGGCCATGAGATAATTCATATCCTTTCTCCGGAAGGCTCTAAAACCTATTACCCCAAAATCTAAGAGGCATATTAGATAATGCCCAACTTTACTCTCCCATTCTCTCATGACTTCTAATATGGAATGGCTACTTTCCCTCAAGGTCCTCGTTGTTTCTACCTCAGCAACAGTTCTTTCTTTTTTTCTTTCTTCCTTTCTTTCTTCCTTCCTTCCTTTCTTTTCCTCTTTTCTTCCTTCCTTCCTGTCTTTCTTTCTTCCTTCCTTTCTTTCTGAGGCATTGAGAGTTAAATAATCTGCCCAGGGTCACTCAGCTAGGTAAGTGTTTGAGGTCAGATTTTAACTGACCTCAAATTTTTAAGTTGTCATGACTTCAGGGTTGATGCTCTATCCACTGTATCACCTAGCTGCCCTAGCAACCATTTCTTCCTTGCTCATCAGAATTAAGTCCATAGCAACTCTCTTCCTCTTCCCATACCATACATAACTAACAATTGGGAGCTTAGGAGAGAAACTATAGAGAAAGAAGGAAACAACCTTGGGGGACACACCCTTAATTGGCATTCACATTGATGTGTCATATTGAGCTTGTGATTCAATGAAACCCCAGATCTTTTTCAGACAAAATGCTGTATACTCCATTGTTCATCTACCAACTTCTATTTCTGAAGTTGACTTTTTTGAAAACAAGTGAAGAGTATTACATTTATCAGCTATTGGATTTCAATGGAGAAACAGTGTAAAGAAGATATAGAAAGTCCCTCAAGCCATTGCAGAAATCTTCTGTTGCTATCTGGGCATAGATTCTTATTCATTAAGTATAGACTCTCACTCATTAACATTCTCCACCACCACCACCACCTCATACATAAGATAAAAAGAGATAAACAAAATTATCTCTGTAGGAGAATATTATATGCTCTTAACATTTACAAAGGAGACTTTTTGCTCAGAGAGCTTTTTTAAAGTTGCATTTTGCTTTGAGTCAAATGATTTGCTTAATAACCAAGAAATAATAAATGCAGTGGAAACTCAAAAATTTTTATACCTTTCCATCAATTTTGTGGCTAGAAATGTAGGTAGTTTGGGCTTTTTTGTTTGGGGTCTATTTTATTTGGAGAAAATTCTTGTTCGCTTTTTATATTTTAATCAAGAATACTTCTAAATATAACAACAACAATCAACAGAACATTGACTATTAAGAAATTATAGTAGGATACAAGTGGCCCCAGGATAATTTCTATCTACACTCCATTGAAAAAGATGAGAAAATGAGATAATAATAACAATAATGTGTGTAGATAACTCTCATAAATATTTATAAAGATGAGAAAGTAAGTATGTGGGTTAATATTTATGTCTTATTTTAGTCATTTTTTTCAGTTGTGTCTGACTCTTGTGACTCCTTTTTGGGGTTTTCTTGGCAACAAAACTGGAATGTTTTGCCATTTCCTTTTCCAGTTCATTTTACAGATGAGGAAACTGAGGCAAACCAGGGTAAGCAACTTGCCTAGAATCACACAATTAATATGTGTCTGAAGCCGAATAATATTCCTGAAGATGAGTCTTTTTGACTCCAGGCTTGGGATTCTATGCACTGCACCACCTAACTGCCCATTTCTGTCTTCTAGATGACTTTTTTAGTATAACAATGTCTCTTTCTCATCAGGGATTTATTATGCTCCCCTCTATTAGATAACCCAGAAATAAACCCCACATTGTTTTCAATATAATATCATGATGAACACCAATTTTTCCTGTGCATATTTGATTTAGTTCAACTGTTCTTCCTCTCTCTCTCTTTCTCTCTCTCTCTGCTTTGTTTTTTTCTTTTATGTGGTTTCTCCCATTCATTCTAACCCTTCTTTACAACATGGCTAATGTGAAAATGTTTTAATAAGAACATATATAGAGAGAGAGCCTTTATCAGATTGCACGCCATCTTGGGGAGGGGGGAAGGGAAAGAGGGGAAGAAAATTTTAAACTGAAAAGCTTATGGAAGTGAATATTGAAAATTAGAATTAAATAATTAATTTATTAAAAAGAAATGGAATTATTTGAGTTCAGAAGTGACAGTTCAACTGCTACAATGATAAAAATAGTTTACTATGGAAAAGCTGAAAGAGCTGTTCCATTTTTCTTATATTTTGTAGTCTTCCCAGTTTCATCCATAAATGTTTTGGGGATTATCTGCATCTTATGTTGTTGATCTTGTTAAATTTTCTGTAGACATTGCCTCTTATAATAGACTATACACTATACTATAGTATATTGTATACTACAGCTCAATCTTCCACCAACATAATACCTTTTAAAAAATTAACCAGTCATGCAATAATCATTCATCAAGTTTTACCATTTTCCAGAAACTATACAAGGTTCTGGAAACATAAAAATAAAATGGAATAACCTCTGCACCGAAAGAATTTGAAAACCACTGGGAAGGAGTGAAAGGGGGTTTGAGGGTAGAGTGGAGGAATGACCAGAGAACCAAAAGAAAACAGTCATAAAGACACAATGAGGAGAATAAATCCAGGAAGAGAGGATGGCTAGTTGTGTCAGATCTTACAGAAGAGGCCATCAGATTTGGCAAGTAAGATATCACTGCTGAATCTGAAGATAATAGATGAATTTGGAAGCAAGATTGCAAGTTGAGAAAAGAGTAAAAGGAGAAGTGAAGGTTGAAAATATAGACATAGGACAATAGTTTGAGGGGATGGTAGGATATCTAGAGATCTTTTTAAGAATGGATACATATGGGGCAGCTAGGTGGCGCAGTGAGTAAGAGGGCCAGCCTCGGAGTTGGGATGACCCAAGATCGGATCCGGCCTCAGAAAATGAGCACCCACACATAAATAATGACTGGCTGTGTAACCTTGAGCAAGTTACTTAACCCCAATTGCTTTGAAAAAAAAAAAGAATGGATACATATGCAAGGAGGGATTCCAGTAGATAGAAAAGGGAAAATAAGGGGGGGGGGGAATAATTTGGGGGACAAAATACTAGAAAAATCAAAAGGGTATGGAAGCTAGAGTAGGTATAGGAGGTTGGCTTTTGGGAAAAGGATAAACCACCTCTCCATCAGAGCCTAGAGTAAAGAATAAGAGAATGGAGTGTAATGTCAAGGGTTGTAGAATGAAGGAAGGTGAAAAGCCATACAGCAGTTTGTCTCTACTTCTCCAATAAAATACCAGGAGGAAGGTCATGGAAGACTTGAGGAGAGAAAAGTTTGTAGCAGCTACTGTAGGTGATAGGATAGATAATCAGTGAGGAAAAAAAATTGTCTTGCTGCTGTGAGGGCCCAGTTTAGATAACACAAATTTTTGGTGGATCCAGTTACCATGGTTTTGTGACTTTCTCCAACTCTGTTAAATCACTGGGCCCATATTCAAAGCCTTTCTAAATCAATAGGACCTGCTAGAATATTAGAAGCCAAGATCACCAATTTATCATGATAAGGCATTAGAGAAGGGTTGTATTTCTAGAACTGGTTAGGATTTTGCCGGGCCATTTCTTATTTTACATGTGAAGAAACTGAAGTTCAAGGTCAAGTGACTTTCTCAAGCCATACAGATATTAAGCATCAAAGGCAGGTCTCATGAACCCAGGTCTCTTTACTATAGGGTCAGTGTTCTTTATCTCCTGAACTTTGATGGTAGATTCCTTTATATAGGTAAAGATAATTGAAACACAAAAAGAACTGTGGCCCTGGAGGTCTATGCCATTATGATAGGTGAGAGGCCACTGTATCTAGACCACTCCAGACCAACCATGCCTCAACCTGGCCATTTTCTTGCAATCTGTCCTATTTTTCTGCTTCTTGCTCTGGGACTAGAATATAAAGCATCATTACCCTTCTTGCCAGAAAAGGAGCTGCCCTGTTGATCACTCATATCTCAGTGATTTGCCTAGCTAAAACACCCTTAACTACTATCACTTCCCTAAAAATATTGTCTTCCTTCCTCCCAGTTATAATGTAAATTGCTTGAGAGCAGGGACCACCTTACTTTAGTATTTTGTACCCCCAGCACTTAGCACAGAGGTTGGCACATAGCAAGACCTTTAAAAACTTTTTTATTATTGTTATTCATTCAAAAAGGATAACTAACTTTGGTCTAGGTCCCCAGTAACAAAATTTCCTTAGTGGCTTAATGACGTTGTCAAGATTGAAATTCAGAGAAAGAATTTCCTCCCCATTCCATTCATGCCTTTTGGCTCTCAGGCTACCATCCTTGGAAATGACGTCTACCCCTAACCTGGTGTTATACAGTATGAAAAAAAAAATCCCTATGAAATCCTTGGCACTCCTCAGGGAAAACACAAAATGCAGTTGTCATTATTATTCTTGGACAAGATTCAGTCATTAGGAGAACTGCTGTTTCAAGAGAGGAGGCAGCTGCAGCCACCAGGAAAAGAAGGTTTGAGTGCCCAGGGGGCTTAGGAAGAGTCATCATTTTCTGAAAGGTTTTGAACATTTCTAATCTGGTAATATTGGTGAGTTATTGAGTATTATTTATATATGCTTGGCATTTAGTTTGCCTCATACCCTAAATATAACTGCCATGGTAACAGTCAAGGAGAAGAACACACTTGTATTATTAATGGTTTCCACAGCATTTTGTAGTACTGTATACAGTAAAATCTTATTAATTTAAAATACAAGGTAGTTGGGGAGGGGGAGTTTGAAGTAAATCAAATTTGTATTAGCTAATATTTTGATTAAAGAGCAACAGATTACTTAGCTGTGAATTTATTTTAAAACTTCACAATACAATGGGAACAACACTACATTTGGAGTCAGAAAACCTGGGTTAAAATTGCTATTTAAATAGTTAAGTTAAAGCCAAGCTACTTAAGTAACTCTTTGAGTTATTTAAGGATACTTAAGTATCCTCCTGTGTATACGAAGGGGTGTGTCTGATATCACAATCCTAATTAATATAACTAATAAAATGCATGCTTTTGTTAGGTGAGGATACTTCTTTGATTGAATTACAGAATCAATTAAACAACGATGATGATGATGATGGTGGTGGTGGTGGTGGTGATGATATGGTGATGATGATGGGTGAGAAGGAGGAGGAAGAGGAGGAAATGCTTAAGGAGATAGAGTCACCTTTGGGCCTATGTACATAGCATATAAAAAGGTGATTCTAGCAGAAACATTCCTACAACTGCTTAGGAGCTAAGATTCAGGAGTACTTTGGGAAGGCATGCACTTTGCATAGTGTGTGTGTGTGTGTGTGTGTGTGTGTGTGTGTGTGTGTGTGTGTGTGTGTGTACAGTTGGATAGCTTTTGTTGCTCTGTCATTTCAGACATGTTCGACTCTTTGTGACCCTTTGGGGGTTTTCTTGGCAAAGATACTGGAGTGACGTGACATTTCTTTCTCCACTCGTTTTACTGATGAGGAAACTGAGGCAAACAAGCTTAAGTGACTTGCCTAGGGTCACATACTTAGTATGTGTCTAGTTCAGACTTGAACTCAGGAAAGTGAGTCTTCCTAACTCTAAGCCTGGTACTCTATCCACTGTGACACATAAATGCCCACAGATAAATGCTATACAGGTATATATTTTGTAATAGCTATAGGAACTTACTAGCATGGGGCTCTGGACAAGTCACTTAATGCTGTTTGCTTCAGTTTCCTCATCTCTGAAAAGATCTGGAGAAGGAAATGGCAAACCACTCCACAGTATCTCTGCCAAGAAAACCCTGAAAGGGGTCACAAAAAGTTGGACACAATTGTAAACAACAACAATATAGATATAGATATTGTGCGTATGTGTTTGCCATACTGTGCATATATATATATATACATACATACATATGTGTGTATATCTACATATCTATATTTCTCTATATATACCATACGTGGTGCATGGTATGTGTGCATATTCTCCTTCCATCCATTGCCCCATTGACTATATCATTGGAGTTACTAGACTAGTAAAAAACAATGCATCCATCAGGAAGCTGAGAGAGGACAAAATAGATATAATGAGAACAGGTCACTTCAGAACTCTAGTAAGGACCATTGCCCATCAAAGACATGTACCAAAGGAGAATTTCAGGAATAGTCCATGAAGGGAGAAAAAGACTTAATATTTGCTACTTTTTAGTCATATGAGCTCTCTAAGACTGAGCACTATGTCCCCTAGATTCTCTGTGTACTTAGGGGAAGAGTGTGTCTCAGATATTTTGACGGGGGGTGGGGGGAAGAGGGAGGAGTAGAATATTTCACTTTAGTTCTTTCCATTTTTTCTCAGCAAAAAATGCCCTTGTAAAAGCTGACTGATATTTGGCTAACATCAATAGCTAGATGGCTCAGTGGAAAGAGAGTAGGACCTAAAGTCAGAAAGGCCTGCATTCAAATACAGCCTCAGACACCTGCTAACTGTGTGATCCTGGGCAAGTCATTTAACCTCTGTCTGACTTTGTTTTCTCATCTATATGAGGGGATAATAATAGCACCTACCTCACAGTATGGTTGTAAGAATAAAATCAGATAATGTATGTATAGACCTTTGCAAACCTTAAAGTGCTATATAAAAACTAGCTATAATTATTATTATTACCAACATTATTATAATTATGGTGGTATATATTATAATTATAATAATATTATTAATTGGTATTGGAAGAAATCAACCGGTTAATTGATATTAAAGTATACTAGATAGGATCTTAAGAACAAAGCCATAGATTCTCAGGGTTATCCCTAAAACCTTGATGGGAAAAGTAGAAGCAAGTCTTTGAGGACCCAACCTGCCAACGTGCATCAGATTGAGAGAGACAGCTCAGACCCTACACTATAAATTATAAAATGAGATTTTTAGACTAGATCTCTGTGCATATCCAGTTGTTTTAAAGCTGGCAAAGAAGTAGAAGAGTCCTCTAATTTCAATGATATATAGATGGACTATTACACAAATTTTCTCTTCCCATGCAGATTTGCACAGACTTTGTAAATTATAGTCTCCACTTTCACCAGAATTAGAGAATCACCTCAAATTCCTACTTTCCTTTGCTAGTGGAGACCTGGCATGAGTGTTCTAGACAAGCTACTTGGCTTTGTGTCCCTCACTTAGTAAATGGAAATAATTATTTCTGGCCTGGCTTGCCACACAATGAGATAATGTCCTATAAAATAGATTGGACTGTTTGCTGGAACTTGTCCATGTATGATATACTCTTGACATTTAAATCGAAATAGTTTAGCTCTATATTTTTAATTCAATAGAAGAAATCTGAAAGAAGCTTCAAAGAGAATTAGTGGGGTTTGGGGTTATTTTTTGTTTGTTTAATTCATGAGAACTAGTATGACACAATGGACAGAATTCTGAATTGGAATCAAGAAAACCTTAAATCCTATCTCTGAAATTTACTAGCTAGGTGGCCAATGGCAAATCTTATAACCTTTGTGAATGACCCGTTTTTCCATCTCAAAAATGAGGAGGGTTTGATCAAATAGCCTTTAATGGCCCCAAGTTCTAAATCTAGGATCCTAAAATCCTCAATAGCACAAGGTTTCTACACACTGAGAGGCAAATTCACTTTGTAAATAGAAGGAAACCATTTTTCAAGAGAATTCCCTCCTCTACAATATCCCCAAAAGTTTATTCATTCTCTGATTAAAAACCTCCATTGATGAAGAACTCACTACTACTGAAGACACTGCAACCAGCTTTTCTTTAAGTTGATGTACAGAGAAAAATACGCTGGATTTGGAGTCAGAGGACATGGGTTTAAGTAACTGACTCTATCATTCAATAGTTGGGTGACATTGGGCAAGCATCTTAACCCCTGTGGACCTTAGTAAAATGAAGGTTGAACTCGGTTATTCTAGGATCCCTTCCAGTTCTAAATTTATTGTTGTTGAATTGTTTTTCAGTTGGGTCTGACTCTGACTACATTTAAGGTTTTCTTGGCAAAGATACTGCAGTGGTTTGCCATTTCTTTCCCCCTTTCATTTTATAAATGAAATTGAGGCTAATAAGGTTCAGTGACTCACCCAGGATCATACAATCAGTAACTAGTTGAGGCTAGATTTGAACTCAGGTTTTCCTCATTTCAGGCCCAGTACTCTATCCACTGCACCACCTGGTTACCCACTAATTCTATGATCCCATGAAAATGCATGCCTGCTTTTACTCCCACTACCCTAGCAGCTGGTGAGCAGTAAAGACATTCTTTCACTTAAAGATGATCGGTGAATTTGGGTCCTTCAGGAGGAGAAAACATAAGGGCAGATTCCCCTAGAGGTAAAAATTAAACATTTGTTGTCACAAATTAAAAAGCAGAAGGGAACTTGTGACTTAGGCAAGTGATTAGCAAGGAGAAAGTAGGCAAAATGAGACCCAATGTTTTCTAGACCAAACCTCTTTAATGAAAGCTGGCTATGGAATTTCAGATTACCTTAAATATAAAAAGCTGAACTGAAAGTAGAGTTAGACACAAATGTCTCTTTAACTGAAATATTTCAATGAATTTTTCTTCAATCACCATTTAGAAAAATGTATATAGAAAAAGCACTAATAGCTTCTTTAATATTCCAGCTGCAGATCCCAGGCTCTCTCGTTACCACAAGGCCATTTAATATATGAAATAAACTGAAGGCTTGGAGGGAAAGGAGAGAGGAAGAGAAAGAAGAGGAGGAAGCATCAGAGCATGATGAGGACATGGTGGTGGAAAAGAAGAAAGAATTGGTGACAGAAGAGGAAGATAAAGAGAAAAAAGGAAGAAAGGAAGGAGATACATTATTTTAGTGGTTGAAAAAAAAGCTATAACAAGCTCCAATGGTTTCTTCCATAAAGACTATAGATACTGTTACTATAGCTTTAGGAGACAAGGAATAGTCTGTGAGAAGACCAAGAGTTTAATTGGTGTTATGGAGAGATTATAATAAATTGTGATGGCTGAAGAAACAATGGGGGAATAAAGACTGAGAGAACTTTTTCCTGAAAGAACTGAGTTTAACCCTTATTTTTCAAAGAGCCATGGTAAGGATTTTTGAAAAAAAGACTTTAATTGAACTCCTGAGAGAAATAAATGGTAAAACTGTGTTTCCAGAATTAGAAGGCAGCAGTTGTAGTGATGGTTAAAGATGACTGTGGTTGTGATCAATCTCCCAGGTGGTACACTGTAAATAATCATTTATGTCTTTTGTTGTTGTTGTTGTTAATAAGTAGCATTTATGTCTTTTGTTGTTGTTGCTGTTAATAAGTAGCATAGACAGAAATCTTGATATTAGTGATTTAAGCCTACGAGTTTAGGGGATTTGAAATATAGAAAGGATTGAATAAAAGCTTAAGGGAAAAGAAGTATCTACTGTTTATTAAATAATATTTAACAAACTGGAGTGGGAGCTTAGAGCTAATTGATTAATTAATGAGAGAAATGTTGCTATTTTAGTAATTAAAAGAGAAATATCAGAACATACCCCTTGATTAACAGAGAAGCTGGAATTACAAAATGAATAAGAAAAATAAGTCCGTAACAGTGACAAAGAGCTGATCATCCTACATAAGCTAGTAAGAGATGTCTATCATCAAACTCTGTTTCAAAAGAAAAACCTAAGTTGGAACATAATTGGTTAAAGGAAAGATGGTAAGATGATCTCTGAGGAGTTAACATACAACGTATGTTTCTCTCCATCTCCACCAAATATAGTACAAGAGGAATTACACTCTGATTGGAGGAGAGATTTAGGTTAAATATAAAAACAGGTTGCTAAACATGGAAATCAATTACTAAAGTAGCCTATGGAAATTTCATCTCAGGAATTTATTATTTTTTTAATAACAGGATAGCCAGTGATCTATGCTAAGAGGCAATAAAAATGCTGATCTTGTGTATCCTGTTTCCTGTATACCTCCAGTGTACACACTGAACACAGGGATGAGGGCAAAAATAAATGTTACAGTATTATAAACCTGTTTGTCTAGGTCAATTCCAGCTTGGGAAATTAAATTACATTATACCAACCTGAGTTTTCTTCAAATTACCAACTGGGTCACATCATTTTCTATTCCCATCCCAACATGCTGTGAATTGATGCTGTGCAGCTGCTAAACAGCTGTCTATTTCCACTACAGGGGTGACCACATTTCCATAGTGAGCATAGTAGTACTTGTCCAAAATGACAATCAGTGATCATCTCTGGGATCGAAGCTGGCTTGTAAATGGATATTCTCTAAGTGATTCTAATAAAAATTGGAGGGTGGAGAGGAGTTTAAAAGAGGTTTTCAAGCTTTAAAGTCAGAGAGACAGATGGTGAGAGTATACTCATGGGTCTATTGATTTGTTATATATAAGGGTTTCCTGTAGTTAGAACAAGACTATAAATGTAAATTCCTAATGGAATCCTTCCCCTCTCTGTTTTTCCCCCTAGAACGATTGTTAGATTATGTTCCATAATACAATTAGTCCAGTATTATTGTAGAGGCTCCCCACTGCCATGAAAGATAAAGGTATTAATTCATTCAACAAATACTTATTAAGTACTTTCTATATGCAAAGACAATGTGCTAAGCTCTAGTAATATGACAAAAAATGAATCCATCTCTGACCTTAAGGAGCTTACCTTCATTTTTATGTTTTCCTGACTCATTTACCCCTACCCAGTTGAAGCCCAGTAATTAATGTCAACATATGGTACCCCATCCCCAAGGGATATAAGTCACCTCCCCCTCATGAGCACTCAGGCTCACAAGGGACCACTTTTGACTGAACGCAAAGGTTTCATGAAAGGGTTTGAGCCTGAATCCAAGTAATCTCTCCTACCCTTTTCATTGGGATTCTGCTTCCTCTCTAGGGATCAATATAGTCTTTGTCACTTATAGTTCTACCCTTGTTGAGGGCTCCCCCAAAAAAGGGAAAATCAAGGGATCACCTCATTTTATGGGTTTCCATCTTATCCTTCAGAAATCTATGAAGTCCTTTCAACTTGTAGTACTAATTTCCATCTTGGTCTCCTGTTAAGGGAACTAACTTGAAATTCAAGAGTTATTCAACCTCTAACAGAATTCTACTTTTCCCCCAAAGAACCAATTTCCTGTCGGCTCTCCAATCCCTTGCTATTGTCATCAATTCAGCCTCAGTACCCCGTTTCCATCTTGTTGTGCTCTCTCATTCAACTTGTGCTTCATCATTCTACCACTTACCTGGATCCAACTCCCAGTCATTCACTGTGGACAGCTCCAGGCCATTCATTGCTTAAAGTTCTTGAGTCTCCTCACCACTGTCATCATTTCCCATTGTTTGCTCTCATCTCCAGAGAGATGATGCCAACTCTTAAACAATTAGACCATGGAAGAGGAGCTTGTCAGGTGGCTATTCAATCTTCTCTCTACTTTCTCTACAACACCAAGTGTTCAATTTTCACTCATGGCTGAATTAGGATAAGTCCTTCTATGTGCACACTCTGTCCAGCTACCAGGAAAGGTACCCTTTAAGTCAACTTCTTCCACTGAACTTGGGGCTTGGGGACTTGCTTTATGCCCTTACGTCATTTGACTTCACAATCTCCAAGGATAGATTATGCAAATTAATGTGTCTGCCTTGAAAAACACTAAAAACAGAGCAGAAAAGGGTCAGAGCTGGATGTTACTCCCAAAAGAAGCACCTAACAGAGTAGCTCACCATCACACAAATAGTTATTTCCCCTACCACACTGCCATCCATGTTAAACTGTGTTTCACAGATATTGTGAGTTAAAGAGTCTTTTGTGAACTCAGATGGAAAACTTAACCACTATTTATCACTGTTTCTAAAAGAAAATGTTTTTAATGTTAGCATATGGTACCCCACCCACAAAGGATACAAATCACCTCCATCTCATGAGCACTCAGGCTCTCAAGGGACCCTTTGAGATTGAAACTTGAGACTTGAGAAGAAATTTTGGAAGATTATCTGTTCCTAAACTGGGGATTACTTGCACTAAGACCCTTTTCTAATATTCAAGATTGGGCTGCAGTATATATGTGAGAGTCATGAAATGAATAATTTAAAAAAACAAAACCTTCAATCCCTTCCTCCTCTGTTCTTCGAACATTAGATTTCAAACAGCAATAATCCACTGTAATGGTATTTCATTTGTGCTATAGTCTAACTCATCAAACTCACATAGTTTTTCTTTATTTATATTTTTATAAGATATAAATTTGAGAAAACAAAGGATTAGGATTTCTGCAGAGGTTGCCATAGAGAACAGGCAGAAGACCACCTAGAGGATAGAAGAAGGAATTAGATGGAATAAATTATTATTTCTTAAAATCAGGTACCATCAATGAAATCTTCCTTATATTGATCATCCTTTCCATGATATGGTTTCACAGTAAATTTAATTTCTAATACATGCTTTTCAAGGTCCAATCTGGGACCTGATTCAGTTCTTTGGTCTAATTTGTCCAGGTGTGGGAAAAAGAATGCTAAATCCTACCACAATTACGGTCTTACAATTTAATTCTTTATGCGTTTCAATTAGCCTTTTCTTTAAGTACTTAGTGACTCTATCATTTAGAACATGCATGTTTAATATTGCTATTGTTTCATTATCTATAGAACCTTTCCTAGCTTGTCTCTAATGGTTTTCTTTTTTTTTTCTTTTTGGAGGGCAATTGGGATTAAGTAACTTGCCCAAGGTCACACAGCTAGGTTTTTGTTTGAGTGGGTTAAGTGTCTGAGGCCGGATCCGAACTCAGGTCTTTCTGACTACAGGGCCAGCACTCTACTCACTGTGCCACCTAGCCGCCCTCTAATGGTTTTCTAAATTGAATGTAGGAAGTCAACTCAAAGGCCAGGTAGTTCAAATCCTTCATTTTACAGATTAAGAAAATTACATTTAGGTATTTATCTCTATGATTGTTTTATCTGAAATCATGATGGTTATTCCTATATTTTTGGAATTAACTGAAGTAGCATCCATTTTATTCCCTTCAAAATTATAATTTTTAAATAAGGCTTCTCCTCCTTCATATTCTGCTAAATTGCTTTTTAAAATTAGCACAAGATATAGTACCAGATGTTTGTAAACATCCAATTCTAGTGCCTGCACTTACACAGAGATATCCTTCAACCCCACTTTCAACACACACACACACCTCAAACTCAGATACTGGGATTCCACTTCTGTTTATAGAATCTTTTCTATATTTTTTCTATTTAGTTAAAAAAGAGTAAGATTTCAGATTTACCACTTTCCTATTACCTCCATTGTTCATACCACTTCATACATTTGACATGCATCTGTGGCACTTATTTTAAGAAATAGTGAGTCACTCTATCTTACTCTCTCCCCATCTATTCTCTTTCTGCATGACTTTTACACAATGTGGTATTTTTAAGAGATATTAGCCATTCCTTTTTCTCATGACATGTAATCATTGAATCATCATTTATTCATTTCCTGAAATGTTTTTTTAACTTTTTATGGTTTTTTAAAAAGAGGTTAATTTCCACATCACAAACCTTGCTCAGTTCTTTTTTCTTTCTTGAAGAGAAAATTAAATTAATTAAATTTAAATTTAAATCCTCTGACAAAATTTAATTACCTCATCTCATATAGGTTTATGTTCAGTTTTTCACCCTGGGGAATTTGGGGGTGCAGGTTTATATCTCTTGTTTATTGGTAGAATGTTTTCTAGTTTCTTCTTGCATTTTTCATTATTATTGACTAATCCTGTGTGATTTAGATTGGTGTTTTGTTTTTCAGATATTAACATTCCTATTTAGTAGTATATTCAACAAGTATATTTAATGCCTGTTTTATGTATGGCACTGTGCTAAGTGTTCTGGAAATTGTAAAAAAAAATATATAGTAGTATACTACTTATCTAGAAGTAAGAATTCTAATAATTTTGAAACCAAAGGTATTGGAAAGATTTCTAGAAGTTCCTGAAAAAGCCAGTAGGTGAGTTATAGTTCAGGTTCTTTTCTGAACAGTATCCTGTGGATTTTATTACTATGAATGGTGCCCTCTTCAATATTTGGAATATTGTATTCAAAAACTTCCTAGAATATAGTATTCAGATCCTTTCTTTATTCATGTTAGGTTTTTTGTTTGTTTTTGACCATCAATATTTCTCAGATTATCTCACCAAGCTCTGTTACTATGGTTTATAGAATTCTCAAGTCTTCTTCTAGACATGTTATTTTAATATTTTATCTTGTTATTTGTTCTTCTGTATTTGCATTTTTCATGCTTCATCTAAGCCATTCTATTCCTTGGAGAATCCTCTACTTTATTAGGATTTTTTCATTAAATGTTCTAAGCTGTCAAGTGTCACGTTCATCTTTTTAGATTCTCTTTTCAATATCTTATGTCCATTTCAAATATCACAGATGTTCTTGTACATCTTTTACTGACTTTTAACCACTCAAGGCTCTTGAATTTGGTCCAGCTTCTCTGTGAGGGCCTAATTGTCGAAGTTTTATTATGCTTTTCTTCTGGAGAGTTTTCCTTGTTTTCTTTTATTCCATACAATTTATTTGTTATGTTGAGACATCTGTTTTGCTTAGTCATTTCTTCATTCTTCTTTTTAATTTTTCTGCAAAGTTTTTCCTGAGAGAATTTCTCCTCTCCTTTCCCCACCCCACCCCAGTTTGGGTGCTTTGTTCTTTACTTAATTTAGAACTTTTATTACTGTTTTGAGGTGATGAAGAAGAACCAGACTTTCCTCAATTGATAAATGGTCAAAGGATATGAACAGGCAGTTTTCAGAGGAAAAAATTAAAGACATCTATAATCATATAAAAAAACACTCTAAATGGCTATTGATAAGAGAAATGCAAATCAAAACAACTCTTAGATAACACATCTCACCTGTCAGATTGGCTAACATGACAAAACAGGAAAATTAAAAATGCTGGAGATGTGGGAAAATTGGAACACAAATGCATTATTGGTGGAGTTGTGAACTGATCCAACCATTCTGGAGAGTAATTTGGAACTATGCCCAAAGGGCTATAAAAATGTGCATACCTTTTGACCCAGAAATATCACTTCTAGGGCTGTATCCCAAAGAAATCATACAAATGGGAAAAGGACCCACATTTACAAAAATATTTACAGCAGTTCTTTTTTTGGTGGTAAAGAATTGGAAATCAAGAGGATGCCCATCAATTGGGGAATAGTTAAACAAGTTGTGGTATATGAATGTAATGGAATACTACTATGCTATAAGGAATGAGGAGCAGATAGACTTCATAATAACTTGGAAAGACTTATATGAACTGATGCTGAGTGAGGGGAGCAGAACCAGGAGAACCTCGTACACAATTACAGACACATTGTATCTGTAATGACTAATTTTGATAGACTTGGTTCTTCTCAGCAATGCAAGGTTCTAAGACAACTCTAAAAGGCTCATGATGGAAAAGACTATCTACATCCAGATAAAGAATTACAGAGTCTGAAAGCAAATTGAAGCAAACTATTTGCTCTCTGTCTTTTTTGTTTTGTTTTGTTTTGTTTCTCCTCTCTTATGGTTCATTCCATTGGTTATAATTTTTCTTTACAATTTGACTGTTGTGAAAATGTTTAATGTGGAGGTATATGTAGAACCTATATCAGATCGCATACTGTCTGGGGGGCGAGAGAGAGGGGGAGGAAATTTGGAACTCAAAAACCTATGGAATTGAATGTTATAAACTAAAAATAAATTTAAAAGAAAAAAGAAGAACCAGACGTAACTACGACCATTAAATCAGTCCTCTTGCTAGAACATCAAAAAAATTCTAAGCAACAAGCATTTATTAAGCACCTACTATACACTGGACACTGTGCCTAGTACTGTGGATACAAACATACAGGTGACACCTCCTCAATGAGCTCATATTTTAATAGAGGATATAGCAAATAGAGAGAAATAGTGGCCAAGGAAGGGAATTCTGTTGTGAGCAGTTACAGGAATTATTAATAGAAACATAAGGCAGTAGGCTGCTGTAAGTATAGCCAAGACAGAGTTACACACTGTATGCAAGGTGTTGTTAACTAAACAAACACATTCTACTCCACCATTGTTTGGGGATCCTTTCCTCACTAAGTGATTTTTTCAGACTCAAGCAATCTAAGGTATAGATAGATACCTTAGGGATTACTAAATTTGCTTGTTCCCACATGAGCCTGAAGTGAAGAAAATCTCTGCTCACTTTTGGAGGGACTCCTCTCTGTTTCTCTCCATGTATTTGGAGTCTTGAACAAAAAGTTTTGTAAATGGCCGTACACTTTAAGAGTAATTTCAAATAGCATGGGAATGCAATATAAGCTTTTTTTATTTTATGGATTCCACTTGCAGACCATAATTGAGTTACTGGAACACTTTCCTACCAGAAAATGGTAGAATAGTTAGATGAATAACAGGAACTGCAGGTTTGCTAAGTAGTGCTCCTAGGAAGCAGGGGGAAAACTGGAACCATGACACAGATTCCATTAGGATCACCAGCCCCAATCTGCTGACTCATTCAGTTAGTTCTTTCCCCACTTTCCAGCAAGGTTGCAGTTCCTCTTGCTTTCCCGATGATAGTCTCAGGCCCCAGTTCTCTACCTGTTTGGCAGGAGAAGCATGAAGAACCAGTCTTGCAGCTGAGGAAGCAGATGAAATTCACTCTTGCCTGTTTTTTAACATTTTTTTGTCCTTCAGCTACACTGCCTCTTTGTAGAAGAAACTTCCTTCCAAGGTTAAAAGCCTCCAGAAACTTGGGGAGCTTGGACTAATTAATGTGTATATCCCCACTCCACCAAGCCTCCAAGGAAATGTGCATGGCAGAAGAAAAGGCAGAAAAGATATCATTTCACCAGGCTCTGAAAATTATGAAGAACAATATCATTTCTGACTTATTTTTGGTGGGGGAAGGGTCTTCATTAGCATTTTTTTCTCTAGTCATCAACCTTACATAATGACAAAAAGCATTCCTAAGGGCACAGTTCATCTGTACAGCTCTTCCTTAGGGTTGACCGCAACCTTGCCCAGACATACAAAGAATATAAAACTGTTTTACTTCTTCCAAAGTTTGATTCAGATAACACCTAGTACATAAAGCTTTCCCTGATTCTTTGAGCTTACTCTCTTCATATTATTACCTTGCTTACTTATGTAGTGTGGCTTATTACTAAACACATATATAGAGTAAAGTCAGGACTACATCTAGTGAAGAAGACCTTACCATCTGACTTCAGCATTTGTTCCCATGCCTTTTGCCCTTTTCCCATTCATTGTCAAGGGCGAACAGAGTAATTTGAGTGCATGATACCTTGGAGTGGGAGTCTAGACCTAGGAAGTTCCTGGAAATTTGTTCAAAAGGTAGATCTTAAAACCATTGAAGACTGTGTACATTTTATCAATAGGACATTAAACAGGGAACCATAAGGATATTTCCAGGCTTAATCAAATAGAGATTTCTGATGGGAACCTGCACATCACAAAAAAAAAAGCACATCACAAAAATGTATTTAGGAAATATTTACACAATAAATCTAGTGCACAATATACAAAAACACACACCATTAGTCAGAATGCTTAACATGCATAAGGAACATGCATAGAGAGGTCCATGAATAGGGAACATGTATGGCCCAGATATACATGGATGGGTACACACATGAGGAAAATTTGGGGTCCTATGTACAGAATCATGAGCATATAGCAAACATGTGGCCAAGAGCCCCACATAGAGGTGGCTTGCCACTGATATTGCATGGGCACACATGTCTTTTGGTGATATCCTTGACCTTTTCCCACTAGGTTTGCAATGTGCATTTGTCAAGAAGCCTCCCTTATGTTTATGATAATACTTAGCATATACAGAACTCTGTGAGTAGTTGGGATAGAATGGACTCATAGAAGTTGAAGAAATGGAGATATATAAACAAGAAGTTACTAAATGTCAGAAGCAACTCTATTGCACCTTCCTGGCATTGCCATAGGATTGTAGGATTTTAGAGAAGGAAGAAAATTTGGATATTGTGTAGTCAAGTTCCTCATTTTTCATATGAGGAACACTGAAGACCAAGAGTGTGACGTGACCTGCCCAAGGTCACATGATAGCAAAGCTGAGACTCAAATCAAAGTCTTCTGACTGCAAACTTGGTGTTCCTTCCAACATATCTGTCTGTCTTTTAGTGGAGGATTAGACTCCTTCAACAAGAGTCTGACAACTACAGACTGTGCACATTAATAAGTGCGTGAATTCATTAGTCTCTGTGTGGATGTGCATATATACTAAGATTAATGAGGTTTCATAATTAACAGACTCTTACTTCAAGGATCTGTGATTTCAATAGTGTGGATTCACCCTCTACCAATGCAGATCACAATCTCTCTCCATCTTTTATGAATTACAGAAGCTGAAAAAAAAATTAATTACATACTAGCCAAAGTTAGGGGTAGTTAGGTGGCACAGTGGATAGAGCAGTAGGCCTGGAGTCAGGAAGATTAGAATTCAAATCCACCTTTAGACTTTAATAGCTTTGTGACCCTGGGTGAGTCACAACCCTCTTTGCCTCAGTTTCCTCATCTGCAAAATGAGCTAAAGAAGGAAATGGCAAGCCACTCTAGTATCTTTGTCAAGAAACCTCCAAATGGGGTCATCAAGAATTGGACATGACTGAAAAGACTGAACAAAGCCAACCTTATAGTGATTCAGTCAATAAACATTTCTTAAGCACCCACTATATGCCAACCACTATGCTAAGTAATGAAAATACAATGAAAGGCAAAAGCATTCATTAATCTCAAGGAGTGCACAGTCTAATAGGAGATACAACATGAAAACAACTCTGTACAAATAAGATTTATATGGGATAAATTGGATAGCACCATAAGAGATAAGGCACCAGCACATAAGATAATCAGGAAAGGCTGCTTAGAGATAGTGGCATTTTAGCTTGGATTTGAAGGAAGTTCAGAATGAGGAAAGAGAGTATTCCATATGTGGGACAGATGGAGAAAGCCAATGAAAATACCCAGAATGAGGAGATGAAATGTTTTGTGTAAAGAAAAACAAGGAGGTCAGTGTCATTGGTTCAAGTAGGAATACAGAGGGATCAGCAGAGAGGGAAGGAAGAGGTGTTAGATGCCAAAAGGCAAGAAAGGTGAGGTGGGGGTAGGTTGACTCACTTCTTAAATAGCCCTCCCTAATCACTGAATGGGCATTGCTTCAAAGTGAGAATTTAGCTTAAAAGACCTTAGCTTAAAAAGGCCAAGGTCACCCATTATGTTGTAGTCCATTTCCAGTTGTCCTGACCTGTATCTGGCCACTGGATCCAGATGACCCTGGAGGAGAAAGTGAGGCTGGTGACTGCACAGCCCTCCCTCACTTAAATCCAATTCATTTGCAGGTCATGGCATCACCTCCCTTATGTCATGGTCTTCAAGAACAAAGGACAAACCACTCAACCCCAACATAACCACACACAACATCTGTGGACTCCCACATCTGCAAAGAGGAAAGAAAGGGACATTTTTTTTCAATTCTCCAGGGCCAAGCTTGTTCATTATAATTACATAGAATTTAGCTTAATTTTTTTTTGGTTCTTTCCATTGTAGAAATTGTGTGGTTTTCCTGTTTCTGCTTACTTTGCTTGACATCGTTTTCGTAAGTCTTCCCTTATTTCCTTATATTCTTCATATTTTTGAAATTCTTACGGTACAATAATATTTCATTACATTGACATATCGTGCTTTTAGCTGGACACTAGACTTTAAAGAAATTTTTAAAAAACCTTTGAAAATCATAATGCTTCAACTATTGTTCTATTCTAATCCATCATTCGTGTTGTTGTTGTTTTAATATTTCCACCATTTGGGATACTGTTAATATAATAATGATAATAATATTAATAAATAACTAGCATTTATATAGCACTGTGCTAAGCACTTTATAGTCCTTATCTAATTTGATTCCCCACAAAAACTCTGGGAGAGAGGTGCTATTGTTATCCCCAATTTACAGATGAAGAAACTGAGACAAACAGATCTTGCCCAGGGTCACATAGCTAGGAAGTATCTAAAGCTAGATTTGAATCCAAGTCTTCTAACTTCAGACCAGATGCTCTAGCCATCATGTCAATTAACTGCTTCTAGTATGTAGAGGTGGCAAATTTTAAAAGGAAGATAAGGAGCAGCTAGGTGGTACAGTGGATAGAGCACAGGTCCTAGAATCAGAAGGGCCTGAGTTCAAATCCAGTCTTATACATTTGACAATTACTAGTTGTGTGACTCATGGGCAAGTCACTTAACCCTGATTATTCTGCCAAAAAAAAGTGGGTATTAAAGATTAATGATAGGAGAATAAGCACAAAAGATAGTTGTGAAAGGGCAGGATAGCAGGATAAGGGAGAATATTTGGAATTAAGGTGAAAAAGAAAGAAATATAAATGTTTTAAGTAGGAAGAGAAGAATTACAGATAACTCTTAATATGGTGACTAAGCATTAACACAAAATCATTAGAACGAAAGCAAAACCATGAGTGCTTCAGCTTCTTCAATCTTTTTGTGGTGGGACATGATTCTAACCCTACAACTTTCTCCATCTCAGTCAACCAAGAAGCTGAGATCGAGACCAGCAGCCAAAGAAAGAAACTATCAGACTTGCAGCCAATTCATGAAGACCATATGAGGGTCTTCCCAAAATGAATGGAGCTGACCCTTCTGAAAGGGAAGAAGCTATTTATCTACCAGGAAATAATGTTAATTATCCAAAGCTGACATCAAGTGAGAAATCACAGATCAAGTTTCAGATGCAGAAGAAAGGCAATGGTTAGTGATTGCAGAAGATGGATACTGAAGCATCTACTTCCTTGTTGACCTAATAATAGAAGGTCTGCTTTCTGCCCTGGGCATACAGCCAGGATATGACAAGGAAAACTCCCTAGATTTATCAAGGTTTAGGGAAGTTGTGTTCTTGTTTTTGATTCTTTGTGACTCCATTAGGGGTTTTCTTGGCAAAGATGCTAGAGTAGTTTGCCATTTCTGTCTCTGGCCCATTTTACAGATGAGAAAACTGAGGTAAGCAAGGTTAAGTGATTTGCTCAGAGTCACACAGTAAGTGTCTGAGGCTGAATTAGAACCCAAGTTTTCCTGACTCCGGGGCTGGTGCTCTCTAGTTGCCCAAGATTTATCAAAGCTGCTAATATAACTCACCTTTGGTCATACACATGAGTACAAGTGATCCTTCTTGAAGGATCTTGAGTTCTTAGACAAGACACTAGAGTACTTATGATTGCAGGTGCTGGTTGTTGCTTTTGTTGTCGTTGTTGTTGTATATAACTGCCTTTGATATAAAGCAAGAGTGACAAAGGAAAAATGTAGATTTGGAAGTAAACAGCTGCTTAACAACATGATAAATAAGACTATTTTGAGAGTCGTTGTGTTGACCTCATTGCTGTATGCCTGTGAAACCTGGATGGTATGTCTGCGCCATGCCAGGAAACTGAACTGCTTCCATTTGAATTGTCCTAGGAAGATTCTGAAGATTGCCTGACAGGATAAGGTACCAGACACTGAGGTCCTTACTCGAACTAAACTGCCAACCATTCAAATTCTGCTTCAGAGAACGCAACTCCGATGGGCTGGCCACGTTGTTCAAATGTAAAATGTATGCTTGCCAAGAAGGAGAATTCATATAGCTCAAGCATTCACATGGTGGTCAGAAAAAGTGATAACAGGGACATTCTCAAGGTCTCTCTTAAGAACTTTGGAATTGATTGTGTGACATGGGAGACAATGGTAGAGGAACGCTCAGCCCTGTGTGCCCACGATGGAGAAGGTGCTATGTTCTATGAGCAAAGCAGAATTGAGACAAAGGAAATGCAGGATGTGCAAATTTGGAGTATCCACCCCAAGTGTTCACAAGGACTATATCTGCCCTATCTGTGGTAGAGCATTCCAAGTTTGTATGGGTCTGATCCGCCACAGTCGGGCACATTGAAACTTGACTCTAGCGTGGTGATGTCATTTTGGTCCTCTTTAAGAATGAAGGACAACAGTCAACCACGTAAGAATAGAATTTGGACTTAGGGACCACCATTTAAAAAATAGGAATGATGGGCTCCTGGACAGTGATAGAATTCACATAAAATAACTCTCAAGCGTATATAGTATTTGCCTGGAGTCTTGAAAGTCTAATAAAAAAAATTAAATGTAAGGAAAGGAGAGGGAAAATGTCTGTGAATTTCCATAGGCTATAAATATTACAGGGAACACTTACAACGTGAGAGAAAGAATAGCCCAGGAGTTCATGGTGAATGGGCAAAATAGCTAAGGGGAACATCAGAGAGAGTATGGGATGTAGAGTCAGGAAGACCTGAGTTTGAATCTTGCCTCAGAAACTTAATGACTGTGTGACCCTAGGTAAGTCACTTAACCTTGTGTCTTGGCATCTCTAACTGTGCCTCAGTTTCTTCATCTGTAAAAAGGGAACAATAATAGCATTTATTCCACAGGATTGTTGCAAGGATTGAGTGAGTTAACGTTATAAAGTGCTTTGCAAACCTTGAAGCACTATATAATTATTATTACTATTATTATTAAAATCAGATTGAAGTCCATGGGTCTTAGCTAGGTTGGGTGACTATTTTCTAAAGGAATTTTCCTCTGGGGAAGAGCAGCCCATTCTACCTTTCCAGCTAAGGCACTGAGAAACAAATAGTCTCCCTTCCATCCTGCTGTCCAGCAATAGGAGAAAGCCGTGGACAATTTTCCGCCTTTGTCCCTTGACTAGGTGTGTGAATTTTCTGTGTTTATAAAAATGCTATAGTAGAAAAAGTCAATGCATTTTAAACTAAAATAGAAATACAGAACACACTATTTCTCCTCTGAGAAAGATAAAACATCCCCAGCTGAATATTTCAGCTGAAGGCAGAAAGAGAAAGGAGAGAAAAGCTTCATAACCTTATACCCAGTAGAACCACACCAGCAGCAACATCCAGACCAGCTGTGCACTGTCAAGCAATCACCACTGAAGACAAGCAAGGAGTCATTCCTGGTAGGGATACCAGCTCCACTGGAGATGAATTACATACCCATCAAAGACTGCATGCCACATGAGACATTCAGGGAGAAGTCCCAGTGATAGCAGTCTATACCATAACATAACATCAGTCTACTCTACTTGTGTGGCCTGGCCACATGTGATCCGTCTGTGTGTTCATTCTTTCCACTGATGTTATCTGTATTTGTGGGACAGTATGCTCCAGTTTTATGTGGGAAATGTTTAATTATTCCTTTTCTTATATCATTTCACTTGAAAATCTTGACCTTTGTTCCTCCAGAACCTATCATTTCATGGACTAGGGGTAAGCCAGGGAAGCCAAGAGCCTGAAGGTCTGTGCTGGGAAAGGGAGATAGGGACTGGGCTGGGATATAATGAAGGAGGCCTGGAAACTGAAACCAGGTTACGCTGCCTGGAAACCAGGGCTCAAAAGGCTGGGTGACTTGGATTTGGAAGGCAGCAATCAGGGTATTCCCCCTAGCACAGAAGACAACCTTGATGCAGATTGCACCCTCCCATCCCTATATCAACCCCAGCACAGACCACATCAGCCTCTTCTGAGGTCCTGGAAGAACACAGTACTCATTCATTTCCCAAATGATACAGATCAGTAACAAAGAATATCTATCAATAAATATTTTGTTGTTGTTCAGTCATTTTAGTTGTGTCCAACTCTCCATGTCCCCGTTTGGGGCTTTCTTGGCAAAGATACTGGAGAAGTTTGCCATTTCCTTCTCCAGCTTATTTTACAGATGAGGAAACTGAGGCAAACAGGGTTAAATGACTTGCCCAGAGTCATACAGCTAAGTAAGTGTCCAAGTCCAGATCTGACACCAGGAAGATGAGTCTTCCTGACTTCATACCTGCCACTCTATCCACTGCGGCCCTTATTGCCCTCAATTAATTAACATTTATCAAGTACCCATTATGTGTCAGGCACTATGTTAAGCAGTGGAAACACAAAAAGGGGCAAAAGACAGGAACTATCCTCAAAGAGCATATAATCCAATGGGGAAGCCAGCATGCAAACAAATATATAAAGAGCAAGCTATATAGAATATAAATAAGAGGGGTGGCTAGGTGGCACAGTGAATAGAGCACCAGCCCTGGAGTCAGGAGGACCTGAGTTCAAAGCCATTCTCAGACACTTGACATATTTACTAGCTGTGTGACCTTGGGCAAGTCACTTAATCCTAATTGCCCTACCTTCTCCCATCCAAAAAGCAAAAAAAAAAAAAAAAAGACCCAAAGATAAATAAGAGATAATTAACAAAGGAAGGCACCAGAATTCAGAGAGGTTGAGGAAGACTTTTGGTAAAAGACAAGATTTTAATTGGAACTTGAAGGAAGCCAGAGAAGTCATAGGTAGAATCAAGGAAGGGGAGTATTGCAGACATGTGGTATAGCCATTGGAAATGCCTGGAGCCATGAAGTGGAATACCTTGTTCATGGAAAGCCTAGGAGGCCAGTATCAAGAAGAAGAGACCACCATTCCTTCCAGAAGTGCACAGAGCCTGGACCTGACACAAGTCAAATCAAGCTAATAAGTATTTAATAAGACCTGTGCCAAGCACGGTGTTAAGCACCAGCAATACAAAAAAGAAAAAAAGGCAAAGTCAGTGCCTATCCCCAAGGAGCTCACACACTAATGGTAGGGTCAATATGTAAACAACTGTACAGATAAAAATATATCCAGGATAAATTGGATATAATCCCAGAGGTAAGACCAAAGCTTGGAAAATTATGTGTGAGAAACAGCAAGGAGGTTAGAGTCACTGGGTGAGTCTAGACTAATTAGGGAGGAAGGTATAAGAAAACTAGAAATATAGGAAGGGATCAGGTTATGAAAGGTTTTAAAAGTAAACAGAAGATTTTATATCTGATCCTGGAGGTAACAGGGAGCCAAAAACAAGATATACACAGGATAAATTAGAAATATCAGAGGAAAAGTATTAGCATTAAGTGGAAACAAGAAAGCGAAGTTTTGCTGAGACTCGATGGAAGGCAGTGAAGACACAAATCAGAAGAAGAATAAATCTACATCCCCTAAAGCAAGACAAAAAAAAAAAAACTAAACTAAACTAAACTAACAAACCACTCTCCACAAACTCTACTATAACCCATGGAAGAAATAAAGCAAGAGTTTTTAAGTAATTGTACAAATGAAATGATAGCTCTCAAGGGAAGAATGGGAAAGAGAATAAAGAGTACATTTCTTGAAAACTATGTTGGACCAGACAGAGATCAATGATTCCTTGCAACAACAAAAAACTAAAGAACAAAATCAAAGATTGAAAAAATATCAGAAATGTACATTATCACCTATGTAAACAGATGACCTGGAAAAAGTGCCAAGGAAGGATAATCTAAGAACCACTTCTCTACCTAAAACCTCAACTTTATAAAAGTTTAGACATCATACTTCAAGAAATTTTGAATAAAGGCTATTCAGACCTATTAGAATGAGAGGAAAAGTGAAAATACAAAGAATATACTATTTACCACCTAAAAGAAATGGCAAAATGAAAATCTCCATGTCTGTCATAACCAAAATCCAGAGTTTTGAGGTCAAAGAAAACATACAGCAAATAGAAAGAATTCAAGTACCAAGGAACTACAGTCGTGATCACACGAGACTTGGAAACTATCACTATAAAGAAGAAAAAATCAAAGAATATGATATTCCAGAAGGTAAAAGATAAAGGCTTAAAACCGAAAATAACATACCTGGAAAAACTGAGTATAATCTTACATGGGAAAATAGACATTTAATAAATTATAAGACTTCCAAATGCTCCTAATAAAGATATGAGAGCTAAGTGACCTGAAATGCAAACACAAGAGAGAAACACAGAAACACAGGTATATGTATATACACACATACATACAGGTGTATGCATATATACACACATATGCATGTGTAAGTATATACAAATATATATGTGCATATATGTGTGTGTATGTATGTGTATATATTTGAATAATTGAAAATGGCCATTCAATGAAAAAGGATTTGTATTCTAATAGGGAAAGAAGAAAAAGTATCCCATTGGGACCTTAATGGTCCTCAAAGATCATAAAAGGGGTAAACAAGGCAGATGGCCTGAGATGTGGTTTTATTGTATCTTGATGATGCTAAGAGAAAAAAGGGAAGAAAGGAGAAAGAAAAGATTTTGCTATCTTTCATTATGGTATAAGACTATACAAATATAAAAGGGAGAACATTCATTTTTTCCCACTCTTCTCTGGAACTAAGCCTGGGCATTATCATTCCAAGGCTTTTTTCTTTTCTTTTCTTTTAATTTGTTGTAGTCATTGTATATATTGTTTTCTTATTTCTGTTTACTTTATTATGCACCAGTTACTGAATCAGAATTTTGGAATTGGATAGGATCTCAAACATTTAGCACAATCCACACCTGCAAAGAATCCCCACACCTACTAAGGGGTAATTCAAATTCTTTATAAAGACATTCAGAGAGAGGGAAGTCACCACATTTCAAGGTAACCCCTTCCCTATAAGTGGTATGAGTCAATATAAATCTTGTTATGCCTCTCTGAAACATTCATTGTTTCTTATGGTGTAGTGATATATCGTTATCTTCATGTACCAAAATGTATTTAGTCATTTCCCAATTAATGCACAACTTCTTTACTTCTAGTTTTTTGCATCTAAAAAATGTGCTAATATTAATATTGTGGTGTACCTGTGAACTTGTTTTCTCTCTCCCTTACTTCTTTAGGGCACAAGTCTAGCAGTGGAATCTCTAGGTCAAAGGGTGTAAACATTTTAGGCAATGCATTATTTTATTAGCATAATTAATTCCAAATTGCTTTCCAAAATGGTTAGTACAAGTCACAGCTCTACCAACAATGCATTAGCAGACTAGTCTTTCCGCAGATTTGAAACATTAAACTTAAGCAGAGGGTGCCAGTTAAGGGCACAAGTGTTCTTTCATGTTATTTTTCATTCCAGGACTAGGATCAGTTCAAGAGTTCTCAGCATTTTAATTATGGCAGTATTAACATCAACTGAGTATAAATACCAATGTAGATCAAGGAGTATTAAAATGTTTTTTTTTAAATCTATTCCCAAACCCCAGAAAACATTTTCAAAATGTGTATATTACATAGCAATTGACAGAAATAGTCTTAACATACTACATATGAACAAACCATTGTTTGTTCTTCTCTGAAATACCATAAGTATTTATGTGGCAAAGCAATGCAGATAGATTTGTTCAGTGTTTTTCTGGAAATAGATTACTTGATATCAGGCTTATTTACATAAATTCCTGATGATTCCTCCTTATTGATTTTTATGGTAGCCACAGTTCACTCCACATTACGGATTATAAATATGATAGAAAATTTGTCAAATTGTAGTCTTTGGAGCATCTATTTTAAAGAATTCAAATATGTAGGTCACACATTCACAGACTCAAAATGTTGTTAGCATCCACAGACTGCTAAAATTATTTAATGGAATTTTGTGACAAAAATTTTTATTAACTACAACCTAAAGACAAGGATGATAAAGAAGTGGATAGAGAGTAAAAGCAGGTAGATACAATCTTAGCATTCTTCATTTTTTTTCTGCAATCAACTCAAACAATTAAAGAAATATTTATTCAGCTCTTGCTATGTTCAGACTGCTAAGCTATAAATTGTGAGGTCTGTGGGGCTAGGGTTGGCAGCAAGAGGGACAAGAAAAGATTTGGAAGAGCTACTGTGGGGAATGAGATAGATAGAGTTGATAAGGGTTGAGAAGATTATTTGTTGAACAGTAGAAAGAATTCTTGGGATGTGGCCCATGAATCTGTGGTTTGTAGAGCCAAATAACCTTATTTCTTTTTTACTTTCCACAGATAGTCTCAAGTAGAATAAAAGAAAAAATTTAAATGAAGCTATTAATTAGTTTAATATCATTTTAAATATAATTTTCTTTGCCTAAAACTCTTTGTTCTATTCAGCCCCAATACTTCTATAGAGGAGAATGAAAAGGTTTGTTGGCACTTATGTATCAAATGCCAGAATGGTGCTAGGCAGGAGACTATCAATAATGGCCTTGCCCCCTACCCTTAGCTTTGAAGCTGCCTTAGATTAATTTGAAAAGCAGATCTGTGCCATGAGATATTAATAAAGTGATATTTTCAGAGAAACCTAGGATACTTTTGAAATGATAAGAATGGAGAAAGCTGAACATATCCATATATATTTATTTGCTTATCAGCTTCCCCAACAGTTTGTGAGTTTCTCAAGGGTGGGGACTTTTGCCATTTTTTTGTATCCACAACTCTTTGCACAGTACCTGGTATATAGTAGGAACTTAATAAATGTTTCCTTCAGGATTTGAACACAGATGAGCTAGAGTAGAGCCCACTCCTTCTTTGATAAGGAACAGCAGCCCAGAAAAGGACTCCACCTGGATACAGAACAAGAAGAATCCAGAACAAATGTGACAGAACTAGAAGAATGATTGATACAATGACAACATTTTAAACTTTGAAACACTTATACAATCTAATCAATGCAAAGACCAACCTCAGCTCAAGAGGTATAATGAGGAAGCTACCTACCTCCTGACTGAAGGGTGATAGGCTAAGTGTATAGAAAGAGACATACTATTTTGGACATTATAAATGTGTGGATCTGTTTTTTCTTAACTAAGAATATTCCTTGTATAGAGTACATTTTTCTTTCCATATTTGAGGGGACAACTGAGAGGGGAGGCAGGAATAGGGCTGCCAAAACAAAAGAATATAGACAGAAAAGGTTACTGAAAGCATTTTTAAATGCACAGAAGAGAACTGAAGGGAGTACAGAAGGAAACACAGACAGGGAACTTTGAAAGTAACATGTTAAATTTATTGCATACTGGGGGTTTTTTGGGGAGGGGGTTAATAGCAAGTTGTACATAATAAAGATTTTTCTATTCTACTTTTTATATGGAAAATTCTCTTTTTTGTATTTTTTTGATGTCTGTTAAATACAGAATTACGAAATGTCAAAAAGAAAAGCAGATACAAAGCGTGCTGGAGCATCACAGACACCATAAGGGAATGGACTAATACAACCATGTGGGGTTTTTATGATAGACTTCCCCTAAAATAATTCAAATGTTCAGGATCCCCAGTTGAAAATTAATCAATTTCCAGTTCTATATAGCTCTTGGGCAGAGATACAGGACTCACTGACTGGGAAATAAGGCTCAAAAATATAAGTCCTGAAGGTACTAGTTAGGTTGGAGTTGTTTTCCTCTCTGTTCCAAAGTAAGGTCTCTCCTTCCGCAGTGAAAATATAATTTTAGCTACAGTGATAGGGGAAGGAAGGGTGGTAAGGAGGAAAGGAGCACTCATGATGAAAACATCTGGAAATGGCTTTTCTCTTGGCAGGTCTTTCTCCATGTTGGATTATTAGAATTTCTACTGACTAAAATAGCTTTAATAAGAAAATCTACAGGATGAACCCAGATGAGCCAGAGCAGAGCCCATTTATTCTTTGATAAGGAACAGATAGCAGCCTGGAAAAGGACTCCACCTGAATTCAGAACAAGGAGAGAAGAGCTTCACAAAGATGCTCCCAAGGGAACAAAGCCACGAGTGAGCCAACTGCAACCAGAGGACCAAATGAGCAGTACCCAGATTAGATAAGCAAGAAGCTCTATCTGACTGAGACTATTCATCTAGTTAAATCAACTCAACCAATAGAGGCTAAGTGTCCTGCACAATCTTTAGCAGTGGAAGCAGCATGATGAAGTCATTGGAGAAATTGGAATCTTTGAAATCAGAAGAAATTGGAGTTGAGAGCCATGTGCTCCCTCCACACAGGCCTCTTGGCTATGCCCGTTCCCAGTGTTAGTGTGTCAAGGAGTATTCCTCAATGTGTGTGCCCTGACCATGTTTTCTCTATAGATGTGCCCCTCCATATGTGTCTTTCAGGAACTGCATATGTTCTAGCTAGATGGCACAGTAGTTTATAGTCTGGAGCCAAGAAAACCTGAGTTCAAATCTGTTCTCAGACACCCACTGTGTGACCATGGGAAAATCACTTAACTGCTATCTACCTCAGTTTCCTCATCTGTAAAATGGGTACAATAATAACACCTACCTCCTAGGGTTGTTGTGAAGATCAAATGAATTAATAGTTATAAAATGCTTATTACAGTATCTGGCACATAGTAAGTACTATATAAATGTTTACCTCTATTACTACCACCATCACCTCCACCACTACTACTACCTATTATTTATCATCACTATGATTTTGTAAATGTGCCTAAAGGTGCCCTGGGTATATGACCACCCACATATGTGCCTTGGATCCATTTACTTGCTATGGGGTACCCTTCTCCATATGTATTCCCTACATGCAACTATTCTTCCCATGAACGCTGTGATTATTCATCAAAAAGTGTTCCCCAAGTTGATGAGTAAAATGTATTTTTATGACTATGATATTTATTAAAAGTTGTCAGAGTTCTGAATGAAGAACAGCAGCTGGAGTAAGAATCAGGGTCCTATATTACAAGTTCCCTCAACATTCTTGGAGACCATTTGTGGTCCAACATAGCTTGTTAGATTTCAACTCATTGTCTAAGCACTGCAATGTAAACACTTCAGCTGTGCCCCTAGAATTCTTGGGTGTGGAGTAGACCTAAAAATTGGTAAAGGGCTGCCTAGGTCAAAGAGGAGCCTTGGGCATGGAGCTCACATGGTGATTTTTCTTTGCAGATTGTACATAGCTGCAAGTTGGTCATGATATTGGCAGTCTCTGATCCTTATTGGTAACCATGATCAGAATAATGGCCAGCATTTGATTACATAGAAATATCTGGAATAAGAGGAATGAAGTGCCCACAAAATTAAAAATTCCTGATAAATAATGATTATGGCAGACATTGTTTAATGCATATCCCAGAATTGTAGTCTCTGACCTGTCCTATCTCTGAAGCCTTTGAAATCTCTATAACTTATCTTCATCTTGCTTTGTTGTCTAAACTTTGTGCACTTGTATATAGACGTTGGAGGCTGTGGATTTGACTGCTGGTTCCTTTCTTGGATTTTATTTCCTTTGAACTTCTGGGCATCTGTATTTCAATTCAAGGTGTCTTTGCCACTCAGAAGACAGATGTTCCACTTGTCCTCTGCTCTTACCATCCTAATCAATATTATGATACCACTGGCACCACCACTGTCCCTCATTTGACTTGTCTTCTTCCCAGAGATCCATATCATCCCGCAACCTATACTAGTGAGTCATGTCCATAGTAGAATGACAAAGAGAACTCAAATCAGCACATAACCATTATATCCAAACCCCTCTATCACCTCCAGTTTAAAAGAAAGTTTAAGTTCCCTGAAAATTACACAGGATGCATCTGTACAGGGTAGCTAGATGCAGTAAATAGAACTCTGGGTCTGGAGTCAGGAAGACTCATCTTCCTGAGTTCAAATCTGGCCACAGATACATATTAGCCGTATGACCCTGGGCAAGTCACTTAACCCTGTTTGCCTCAGTTACTCATCTATACAATGAGCCAGAGAAGGAAACGTCAAACAGCTCCAATATCTTTGCCAAGAAAACTCCAAATGGGGTCATGAAGAGTTGAACATGATTGAAACAACTCAAGAACTGACTCTGGGCCCCATACTGTATCTTCTATCCACCTACCTGCATAGTTACGTTCAAATTATCCTGAGCACACAGATCACAAGCAGGTCCAGCTTTTACAACATCTTGTACTCCCTTGGTAGGGGTCCACATCCATTTTTGTATAGTAGCTTAACTAGGCAGCCAAGCTAGCTATTCATTCCCAATGCATATTTATGCAATGCTTCTTATGCTCACATATGCCTTGATGATTACAGGGTCTGTATTGAGTAGAGAACCAAGCTGGTGCTTCATCTCCAGTATAATGCTAGTGTTGGTATCCTAGCTGCACACACACACACACACACTCAGAAAACAACAACAACCAACTAACATCTATCATAGATTCCCAAAGTGGCTGATACCACCCCCTATGGGGCACTGAAACAATCCAGGGGGTCAGTAGTAGCCTCGGGTGCAACTGGGGGGCATTGAATAAAAGTAAGGGGGTGGTAAAAGCATAAGGAAACAAGAAAAGAAAAGAAAATTTTGAAAAACTATTCATACATGTTTCATCTGTCATGTAACAGAGTTGAAATCTTAGTGATTACATTATTTTCCAAATAAACACACAAAATTAAAGTTATAACTGATCAGTGGTCAAGTCCACCAACAGGTCTTAAAAAAACAAGTGTTGGCAGGCAAGTATGTCACATGCTGCTGGGAAGTCCAGCATGCATCAGCAGGATGTGCGTGTAATGAATACAATATTATAAGGATACATGACACAATTACATGACACATTACATCATCAAAATTTCAAAGTAGGAAAAAATCCACAAATTTACAATAAATTATTTCTGTAAAATGAGGGAAATGACCTTTATACATCCCAAGGTCACTTTCATCTCTAAATCTTTGATCCTATGTTGTATTCCTTCAACAGATTGTAAACTCCTTAAGGTCAACAATTTTTCATTTTTTAGTTTTTATATCCAAGGCTGAGGACAGTGTCTTATATACATTGCAGGTGCTTAATAAAAGTTTGTTAAATTGGAAACAATAAACATAATTCATACTTCATGACTAATGTCTTCCTACCCCCTTGAAATCATCTCTTATAACACTTGAATTTGACTGCCTTCTACTTCTTCCCTGTGGGCTCCACTCCCCAACTCTTATCATCCCCCCCACACACACACACCATAAATGAAAATCTGTTAAACAGTTGGAAATGGAACGTTTATTTCAACATGTAAAGAAAACAAATGGGTTCAACAATTTAGCACCCAGTTGGCAAAGTACTTTTGTTGCTTCTCTCCATTAGCAACTCTCACCACACCAACAGAGGAAGTTCAAGTAGTGTGAATGGAGTCAGGAATGCCTACTTTCCCTGGCAGATCTTCTCACTCATTGGCCATGGAGTCCGTGCACCTGGTTTCAGTCCCTGATCCCATGCTCTGCTTAGCTCTGTCACAGCTCCCACACTGCATCTGGTTCAAAGGCTTCTTGCCACTTGGCTGCTTGACTTGCTTGGCCAGCTACTCATTCTTAATGCCCTAACTTCCTCAAAATCCCTCACTCTTCCCCTGTACCTCAGGTAGAGTCATTATTGGAAAGCAAGCTCTTTCCTATCAATGTACACTCAATGAAAGAAGAATGCTATGGAGGGAGCTCCTCTTCAGGTATGGACTAGGGTAGAATGTTTCTGAGATCAGCTGAGACACTCTCATTCTTCTTTAATAAAAAGCTAATAGGGGTGGCTAGGTGGCGCAGTGAGTAGAGCGTCGGCCCCGGAGTCAGAAGGACCTGAGTTCGGATCCCGCCTCAGACACTTAACGCACACACAAACAAAAACCTAGCCGTGTGACCTTGGGCAAGTTACTTAACCCCAATTGCCCTCCAAAAAGCAAAAAAATAAAAAATAAAAAATAAAAAGCTAATATAGCATTCTCCTAACTCCCTGTATAGGATCCTCAGTTCTTAAAGGAATGAATCTCTACAGCTCTGTACATTGCTTGTCCATATCAAATATGTCCTAGGGCTTATTACTATGAGAGAAGGGAAGGGAAGGTAAACAAACATTTATTAACAACAGTACTGCTCATAATAACAGGTGATATTCATAAACTCTTACCATTTATAATACAATGCCTACCTTGTTGAACTTAAGGGATGCTGTCCAGACTGTTTAAATTAACTAATTATGGTTAAGTAGTCCTTCATTTAATCAAATTATCATTAATAGTGTATAATAAAACAACCTTTATAAGGCAGTCATATGATTGAACATATAATAGGGAAAGACTAGAATCACAGGATACTGGAGAGCTAGCCCACCTATGAATAATGATGAAATCTTTAAGGCTCAGAGGAACTTTAAGGGAAAGGCTAATCCTCCACCTGGCCTCTAAATAATGCTCAGCTGAACTGATTTGAATAAATAAAACAGTTCGACTATAACACTCATTTTGAAAACTCAAATTTGTTCAAACAGAATTGATATATTAGGGAAGAGTTTGAGCATAAGGAAAATTTGGGCTTTGGGGTTTTGCTTTTGAATGATCTTATCACTGAGGAATACTGCACCATTGGTGGGATATGCATGGGAGGGGATAACCTTTATGGATTCATTGCCCCTTCCCCAACTCTACCAGCTTATAGTGGGGCCTGTGGGAAGAGGAGATGCCTGACTCCACATGGGGATAAGCCTTGTGGAGACCATCTTTCTCAACCCAGGATGTGATGAGAGTTACTTGGGCAGTACACTATATAACACCTGAGGGGGCTTAGAGGGTAGAGGCCTGGGAAGGCAGGCACAGAAGGGAAGCTAGGGAGGCCCCTCACATTCCCCTCCCCAGTACTGGAAGAAACACAATAGTAAGCCTGCCGTTTAATTCCAGTCTCTTCCCAAGCCACCAGCTCTGGGAAAAGCTCAACCAGAGAACTCCCATTCCCGGGCATAGGGTGCTCCTACCTGTGCCCTGCAAATGACCGCAGCTGGTGCTATCAGTGACGCAGAACTCCCGGTGAAGGTTCCTCATGCGGTGGCTTTGACTGGAACTGAATTTGGACACCCACTTCCAACTTCAGGTCTTTCTCAAGGTAAAGTGCCATTTTTACTAGTTGTCTTGTGGTGCAGTAGAAGCTGTGGGTGGAGGAGGGCTAAGCCCAACCCGCACACTCCTGCTCCCACTCAGGACTGCAGCACTAAGAGTCAGAGCCCAGGCCAAGCAGGGAGCAGACCAAAGCCCCGGGTGCTTCACTATTTATGGTGCTATTTATGCCATTCTTAGCAATTTAGCATGTATGAAACTGTTACCACTTTTATTAGGTTCCTATCTTTTTTTAATTTGTCACAGATGAAAGTTTCTAGAATTGTGCCCCTAACCCCATTTCCCCCATAAGCCCTGTGGTTTTTATTGCCCAATTTCCCATATCTCTGTGCTTTTTGGAAACCTTATGTCTCATTATAGCAGAATTGCCCATAGGTATTTTCCTCTTAAAATTTCTTTGAATGAAAACTTGTTTTAAAAAAATTCTTTCTCTTGACAGCATTTTTAAGGGTCAAAATCTTTACAGACAGGAAATTCTTATATTTCTTATTTGTATGTATACATTAGTCTAGCAATGGAATATATTTTATATATATATATAATATTGCACATGTATATATGTATACGCACATATGTCTATACATATATATGTATACACATGTACGCACATGCATATACATGTGTATATACACATACATATGCATGTATACATATGCACATGTGTATATACACATACATATGCATGTATACATATGCACATGTGTATGTAGAAAGAGAGAGAGAGAGATTATTTTAAATGCTGGTTAAGAGTGATCTTTAGGGAAGAATAGTTACAAAATGAATTAGAGCTTTATTTATATTCTTATTGGTGAGGCCAAATATTTGTTTTAACTGGTGTTTTGTTTTGTTTTGGGGGGCTTTTCTGCTTTTCGGAGGGCAATTGGGTTAAGTGACTTGCCCAAGGTCACACAGCTAGTTTTTTGTGTTAAGTGTCTGAGGCCAGATTTGAACTCAGGTCCTCCTGACTCTAGGGCCAGTGCTCTATTCATTGTGCCACCTAGCCACCCCTCAAATATTTGTTTTAAATATTATGTTTTTCAAACCATTAAGGCAGGAAGGATTATGTGTTTGATTTTTCTGAGTAAACTTGAATTTCACACATGTTACATGTCACACAGGATCTAGCTCAGTTTTGACAATTACAGTGAATTCATAGGATCTAATATAATTTGAAATGAATCTATCCATATGGCAAGGTACAATTATTACCACCATTTTACAGATGAGAAAACTGGGGCAAATAGAGACTGTGACTTACCTAAGGTCACATATCTAGAAAGTATATAAGGCCTGAAATATTGCGGAGCCAACAAATATTTACTTTGCCTAGAAATTATGTGTGTACACATATATACATGTGTACCGATACACAAATTTTCTATATTCACAGGAACAAAAATATGGTTTTGTAAAGGCTTTCTTTCTATCCTTTTGACCCACATTCTCAAGCCAGAAGTTTAAACTCAGTGATAGTAGTGAAATGGGAAAGAGAGCCAATAAATCAGAATATTGCATAATGGAATATTTTGACACCAAGTATATTTCTGGATCCACAGAAGGCACTCGTTTAATTAGACAGAATTCAGTCAACAGATTTATTAACTGATATGTCATGAGTATTAGAGGCAGAATCTGTTTGAGGCATAAATTTATCAGGCAGAGCAAAGTGAAAGAGACTGTTATGAAACCAGTATAATAATATTGGGATCAAGAAAAGAGAGATTCTGACAGCTGGGAGTGTGAGGGGAGGGCATTAGCAAATGTGGGAGGAGCCAACACAAACCCTGTGGGCCCCACAAAATTTCTTCAGCTTCATATTATTTGAAAACTAATAGGTTGGTATAATATGTACTCTGGAAATATTTTAAAATTCTTTGAAGAACTATCACATTAGTTCAAGTATAAATCTTTGTACATAAGTAATGGAGTTAAAATACGCATAGCCAACCTCTAATAATCACCTCTTTTATATTTCACATTTCAATGGCAAGGTGATATTTAAGCATTTCCTGAAAGTTTCATTCTAACAAGATGAAATCAAACAGCTCAGCTTCAGGGAAAAGGAATGGAAAAGTAGTGAGAAAATAGTTTAACAAATGGCAATACTGGGCTTGTATTCCTGAGAATATTCCTGTAGTCTCTTCAATTTTTCCACTGAAATGCAACCCTCAGAGATTCTTCTGATGTTTGGGAAGTCAAATTGTCTTATTAAATTGTGCAGAAATTGACAGATTCCAAACAAATAGAAGGAGTAATCATTGGAGAGTGTACAATAATCTGGCAATATTGAAATTACAAATTATAATATTTCCCCCCCGAGTAACTGAAATATGCAAAAGAACAACTGCATAATACAATACAGTTTGTGTAATCCCTGGGTAACCGCTGTTAGCAAGCTATTTTATCATACTTGCACACTTCTCAGCTAATAATGAATGCACAAAATTAAGTTTTAAATGAATTATGAAATTCTTTCAAAGTTCAGTTGCTACATAAAGCTCTGTTGGCAAATAGCAAAAGGCTTCAACTACCAGCTGCATAAATCTTTTTTAAATGATTGTGTTCACTTTATTGACTCCTTAAAAAAGCCCTTTATTTTTCTACTCTAGCTTTTGGGGAGAAAGAAGGAGGTATTTTCCAAATCCATTTTTTGGACTATGACTATACATTGAGAGAGGTAGTGTGATGTGTATAATGGATAGAAAGTTGGTCTTGGAGCCAAAAAACTTTGGTTTGGGTCCTAATTTTGACATACCAGCTATTTGACTCTGGACAGGTCACTTAACCCCTCTGTGTTCTAAAAAAAATTCTTGGGGCATCTAGGAGGCACAGTGAATAGGTCACTGGCCCTGGAATCAGGAGGACCTGAGTTCAAATCTGACTTCAGACACAACACAAAAACTAGCTGTGTGATCTTGGACAAGTCATTTAACGCCAATTGCCTTGCCTCCTCCTCCAAAAAAACAAATAAACAAAAAGGAAATTCTTTAAAACTCTAAAATGTAAAGAGGGTGATGACTTGAATTGAAAGACCAGTGTTTCCTCATCTGGCAGTTCCCTTTAATCAATGAAATCATAGTTCTAGTGCCTATCTTTCTTGTAGATTGTATTCCAGGTATAATACATGAGTGCAAGTATTGGAAAATTCAACCATGCTTAAAATATCATTTTACAGCCATGATAATATCCTAACAAAGTGATATTATACTATGTTTAATTATACTATGCTTAATATACATCTAATATCATAATTATACTTAATATTATGATATATTTAATATTTTCCTAGACACTAGGTGAATCTACTAAGAAAATTAATTATTGACTATCATTACATCATGCTGATTTTCATTGTTAATGGTTCATTGTCAGTGTGGAGGTCCCCAGTGGGGAATCCCAGAGATCTTGATAGTTTACAGAGACTGAAAGATCACTTGTTGGGTATATTATGATAGAGATTCCTTTAGTGTACGGATTGGACCAGATGTCTCTGAGACCCGAACAAGTTTCAAATTCTGTGATTCTGGTAAGATGTGATAGAATAAAGAATAGTTGTAAACAAAGGAAAAGATGAGTCATTATCTGTGTGTAGTTCCCTGAAGAGACTGAAAGAATCACACAATTTCAGAATTGAAAAAGACCCCATATGTGGTCTTATCCAACCAATATCTGAAAAAAAAAATCTCTTCCTCAACTTCCTTGACAAGTCATGTTCCAGGCTCTGCAATTAAGATCTCCAGTGTAGAATTCATTACCTCCCAAGGCAGCCCTCTGCACTGTGATAGCCCTAATTATTGGGACATCCTTCCATACATTGAACCAAAGTCTGCCTTTTGGCAACTTCTATGCCTTATTCATAGTTCTACCCTCTGGGGCAAAGCATAATAAGTTTGATCCTTACTCTTCCACAAAACAATGAATATATCATTTCCAGGAAAAGTATCCCCAATTGCTTCAACTGATCCTCATATTCACTGAATGGTCCCCAGTTTCCTTACAATCCTGGTCACTTTACTCTAGCTGTCTTCTACTGTGTCAACGTCCCTCCTGAAATGTGCCACCCAGGAAAGAACATGGTGTGGTATTCCAGGAGTAGCCTATGCTTAGCAAAGTATTTCTATCAAAGCCTGCTGGTTGGACGAATGGCATGATGGGTCCTCCATGCCTTTCCTCTGTTACAGTGGCTAAAGGCAGGTTAGACTGGTAAGTGTAGAAGTGGGAGGGAATAATGTCAAGGAAAACAAGGGAGGAGAGTGCTCAGGAAGAGGGGCTAATAGGTCAAGAACAATGAGCCTTTCGAAAAGGTCAAAGGATTTAACATTTAACAGATCATTTGCAATCTTTGTGAGAACAGTTTCAGACTGATGGGGCAGATGCATGACTGCAAGGGCTTGAGGAGGGCCTGGGTAATGAGGACACAGCAGCAGCAAGTGGAACAAATTCCTTTTTCTAGGAATTAAGCAGTGAAAGGGAAGAAAGTGATTAGACAGTAGCTTGAAGGATTATCAGGACCAAATGAAGATGTCTTAAGGAGACCTGGCTTATTTGCAGGCAGTGGATGTGGACACAGTAGAGAGGGTGAGCGGGAAGGTGAGAGAGAGAACGGCCAATGAGGCGCATTCACAGAAGAGACGGGAAGGAAGGGAGTCGAGGACACGAGTGTGCTTAGTATGCAAAAAGGAGAAGAGAATGGACGAAGATGTAGAGAGTTACTGAGGCGTGGAAAGTAGGGGACAGGAGAAGCCTTACCACAGGAGGCACCAATTTGCTCAGCAAAGGAATATATGAGGGTACCTGCTGAGGGGGGGAAAGGGAGTTAGAGTAGTGGAAGATAAGGGAGAAGGTGAGGTTGGGAACAACCATTTTACAGTCAAAGCTTGTCTATTTTCCTTGTATTTAAACAAGGAGGATGAGGTCCCACTGTAGGTCACAGGGTGTCTCTCCCACTTGGAGCTGGCACAAAGCCAAGAGGGCCTGATCTAACTTCTACCTCTATCCCACTGAGTGTATGCCAGGGATAGGGCCCTGCAGCCTTGAGGCCCAAGGCTCCCCAAACCTGGTATGCTTCCTGCCTTTAAGTGAGAGCTTAGATATGGCTACAACCTATGTGCTTCAGAAGGTTTGGATGGTGAGCCTGTCAGGGCTCTGGGAGAGGACTTTACACCTGGGTAGCCCAGCATACAGGCCTTACTGAATGATCAGATAGAATCAGTGAGCCAGTTAGGTGGTGCAGTGGATAGAGGGCTTGACCTCGAGTCAGCAAGGGCTGAATTCAAATTGTCCCCAGATACTTATTAGTTGTGTGACTGGGCAGATGAGGAAACTTAGGCAGACAGAGGTCATGTTCCTTGTCTAGGGTCACATAAATAATGTCTAAGGTTAGATTTGAACTCAGGTCTTCCTGACTCTAGGCCCAGTGTTCTATGCACTCTACCATCAAGGAAAATTGGCTTAGACAGCTATAAGATATGAATATGATATTGATTGGATGTTCTGGCATTTGAGGTCTGTTCTCTTACTTGATCTTTAATGCCATTTCCCCACCCCAAGTTTTCTCCAATGAATGATGGATTTTTGCCTCCAACACAATCTTTGACTTGTCTCTTTCCCTAAATCCACTCTTGCAGTGATTGTACTTCCTCCACATTTCTCCAATGCTATTATTGGGTGGTACTGTGTCCATTAGTAGACTGTGAATGCCTTGAGACCCGTTACCTGATCAGAGAGAAACATTTCCACTGAAAATAATGCACAGTGCAGAAATGGTGCCTGCTGTCCAACCGCAGCTGATTTAGAGGCCCATGAGAGATGTGGCCTAATCTAGGCTGGTCAGGAAAGAGAGTGAACTAAATAAATGTTTAGGTTTTCTGTGAAACTCAGACATTGCAAAATTTCAGCCTGATTACTAGGTCACTTATCAAAACTTCTATGTTGGAAATGACTTGATCTAATTATCAATTCCTTTTTCTCTTCTAAACATTGCTTTCCTTCTCTGACACCCTCCTGTCCTCCCCTCCCCACCCCCCCCAACCCTGCCTCCAGCTCAGCCTGGGCCTCTGGCCATCGATTACAGCTCTAAAAATTATCCCCCCACCCACCCCATTTCTTGACCTTTTATCTATGGGCATCTTCCAGCACAGACCTTTCTGATGCTGGAGGTTGTATTCTGAGCTATGGAATGGTCTCAATCACAACAAGTTTCATTCCCTGACTTCAAATCAGGTGGGAGTCAGAAGGGACGCTGCAGAAATCTTTCCAGTTTTTATGATATAGTCCTGAATACTGAGTACAATTCTCTTCATCCCATGAGCACATGATTAATACTTGTTCATTTGTTGACATGGCACAAGAACATCTGAATTCATGTATATTTCAGCTCAATGGACTTAGAATTCTAACAGAAGGGACTCGAATTTGGCACCTGGGGTGTGCCTCAGGATTAGATCTTTGAGTCCAAAATGACAAACTCACAAAATACTCAATGATCCAACCCCAGTGAGAGGGAGTAGGGGACATAGGGAGAGCCCCCATAACCCTCTTTCTATTGTGTTTTGAGCTTTCATTGGAGTTTTAAATTGAGGGACACAGCACAGCTCATTTAATTACCCTGCCATTTTCACTGAATAGTCTTTGACTTAATTTCTTCTCAATGAGTGTAAAGCATCAAGAGACTCTCACATAAACATGGAGTTGCCTTTGACAGCTTCTGGGAAAGAGCCCCAAGGGAGGAAAGGATAAAGATTTACAATCCACCAATAGGGCTGCACAACAGCTTTTGGCATCATAACTTTCAAGGGCTTAATTACTGCCTTTAAAATCAGAGCCAGAGCTGGGCTCCATGTGGTATCCTGTACAAGAAAGAAACAGAAAGTCATAAATCCCACAGTAACAGCAACAACATCAACAAAAATCTGAAAGAAGACGCTACTGCCATCACACTGTTCTGCCATATACGTTGTAGAAAGTAGCTTATATTTATAGAAGAAAAAGGACAGAGTGATACTGTAAAGAACAGTAGGCCAGAAATATTAGGGAATCATATTTGGAACAACCTTAGTGATTACCCAGACATACCCCCCTCCCTCATTTTATAGTTGAGAAAGGGAAGCAGGGAGACAATATTTATTAAGAAGAATTTATTAAGTATTTATTAGCACAGTGTCTGGCACATGGTGAGTGCTCTATAAATGTTTTTATTATTATGTGCCTACTAAGTGCCCAAGTCCCATTTGAAGCACTTTACAAATATTATCTCCTTTGATCCTCACAAAAATCCTATGAGGGAGGCGCTATAATTATCCCAATTTTACAATTGAGGAAACCAAGGCAGACAGCTGTAATAATTTGTCCAGGTTCACAGAGCTAGTAAGTGTCTGAGACCAGCTTTGAAGTGAGGTCTTTGCTTTATCCACTAAGGCATCATGTTTTTTTAACATCAATATTCTTCCAATGATTTTTAAAAATTTTTTGAGTAATAGAAAAGCATGATCTCTAAATATTTGAAGTTAAGTTTTGTTTAAAGGGAAATGGGGGGGTGTATGGTAGGCATTAGTAGGCTATAAAAATATTGAAATAATTAATTACTCAAGAGTTGTAAAAGATAATAGAGAAATATATGTATAGAAAAATAAGGTGAATGCAGAGGTGACCACTGGACAGATGGTACAGCCCATGCGTGTTCCACTAGTATCCATGCAACATCAAAATTGTATGGGCTCTGTATAAGATTTATTGGCAGATATGGAAAAGAGACATAATATAACAAGCAAGGATGAGTTGTGACCCTCCTCATTGGAGTGTATGTTCAAATTGATGAGACCACAGATTCATAGGGATGCTAGAGAAACAAATCTATAAATCATTAAGGGAAATAGTCCTGAAGTCCATGAAAATGTAAATTATAAAAATGTAAATTCATCAAAAATGATTCCTATATAAAAATATTGTTAAGGTCCAAATATAATTCATACAAGTATTTCAGAAAAGAAGATGGCAATGAACGTCTAAGTGATACCTATCCTAAGCCCACTAGGGTCTATTGGAGAGAAGAGAAAGGGTCAAGAAAGCTTTTTGCTCATGAAAAAGAGAAGAGTAAATAATCTACCCTTTATACTCAATCAATGTGAAAGAAGAAGAGCAAAATTATTTTTTGGATCCATGTACTACTTCGACTTCAGTCAGTGGACATGCTTCTGATCATTTCACCTTCAGGACACTCCTCAGTTCCTCCCCACTGAAGTTTAGTTTATGTCTTAGAGTTTGCTTGTCATCTGAATTGGAGCTTCCCCTTCCCCTCCTTTTTTTTTTTTTAAGACATAGTATTGGTGCTTTTTTTCTTTATATCAAAGTTGTTTGGGGGTGGAAAAACAAACCTCTCCCTCAACCTCTTGAATGAATTATCCATAACAACAAAGAAAAATATATGCACACTGAACAGAAGGACCACATCTGACAAGTAGGTCCTTACCTCCCAGCCATACTTCATTATTTGTTCTTAAAGGTCATAGTTGTGTTTCTTTGGGATTTTGTAATATCTGGGGGCCCAAGCCAATTTATTTCATTCTATATTGGTTCATGTAAATCTTCCCATGTTTCTCAGAATTCCTGTTATTTACCACTACTCACTGTACAATAATAATCTATTACGTTAATATACTGGGGTATTTTTTAGCTATTCCTCAACTGATGGGTACCCATACTGTTTTCATTTCTGATGTCACACGAAAAAAAAGTGCTATTATGAATATTTTGCTACATATTGGACATCTTTTTTTTGCTTTTTTGGGGGGAGGAGGGCAATTGGGGTTAAGTGACTTGGCCAAAGTCACACAGCTAGTAAGTGTGTTAAGTGTCTGAGTCCAGATTTGAACTCAGGTCCTCCTGACTCCAGGACAGGTGCTCTATTCACTGTGCCACCTAGCCACCACTACATCTGTTTCTTTTGTTGGTGGTATGTCTCTGGTAGAAGGGATCACTGGATAAAAGGGAATAAAGAATTTAATCACTTTTATTGAATAATTCCAAATCAATTTCTATAACTTCCACCAAGGGTATAGTAGTGTACCTGTCTTCCCACATTCCTCCAATGTAGACTCTTCCCATTTTGGGTAATCCTTACCAATTTCTGCATTATGAAGTGAAATCCCCAAGTTGTTTAATGTACATTCCTCTTTCCATTAGTAATTAGGAAAATGGTATTTTGTAGTTTATCATTTGGAAACTTTTTGTTCATTATTTTTTAATCATTTATCTACTAAAAATTGGTTCTTGAGGTTATAGGTCTGTTGATTGCCTATGAAGCTTGAATATCAGTATTTTATTAGTACTTTTTGATGCAAACATTTATTCTCCCACAGGACAGTTTCTCCTATTTTCTCTTGATTTATTTTTTTCATGCTGAAGTGTTTTTTTATTTATTTAAGTAATTGGAATTGTGTGTTTTTATCTTTAGTGCTATTTTTTATTGGCTTAGTTAAGAATTTTACCTTATCTGTTTTTGTTCTCTGAAAAAAAATGATGTGACCTTTTATATTCAGGCTATGTATTCATTTAGTATTTATTATGTTATAAGCCATAAGAGTTTGCCTAAACTTAATTTCTGCTAAACTGCTTTGTAGTTTCCCTGGAAATTCTTATCACAAAGGAAGTCCTAACCAGAAAATTATGTTCTCGAGTTTATTAAACACTGGTTTTTATTGTTTTTGGCCCCTGTTTCTCGCTTATCTTGTCTGCTCCATTCATGTACTTTCTAGGTTTTAATCAGTATTAAACGGTTTTGATAACTATTGCTTTGAATACAGTTTGCTATCTAGTATTACCATGCACCTTGCATTTATACTTTTCCGTTATTATTTTCCTTAAGTTTCTAGGTGTTTCATTCCTCCTGATGAATTTTATTTTGTGTAGTTTTACAAGGCATCCTGTTCATAATTTGATTGGAAGTAAATCTGTACATTATTTCAGGTAGTATTATGATTTTTATTCTATTTATATGACCCATCTACAAACTATTATTTCTTTCTAATTATTTGCTACTCAATTTCTAACTAAAGAATAGTTGTATTCTTTTAAGTCCTGAGCACATCTTGGTAAGTAAACTGCCAGATATTTTATGAATCTTAAAGCTATTGTGAAAAAATTTCTCTCACAGTTTATTCCTGGTTCATAGAAATGCTTTGTGTTCTGCTATCTGACTGAAGTTGTTAATAATTGCAATTAGTTTCTTCACTGAATCCCTGGGATATTCCAAGAACATCACTATGCCATCTGCAAAGAAGGTTAATTTTGTCTTCTCTTTACTGACATTTATACCTTGAATTTTTACTTTCTTATTGCTATAGCTGGCTTTTCTAGAATAACATCAAATAGTATTTTTCCCATCCACACATTAAAAACATTCAAGAGTCCTTGAGAGATAAAACCACAGAAACACTCCCATTCAGAGCCCTCTGACTATAAACATCAGACAAGGAATAAAACAGGGAGATAATCTGTTAACCAAAAATGTTTGTCTAGTTTGTCTAGAATCTAGTGCAGATTCTAAATTGAAGAAGCAATCCCCATGGATGATGAAGATCTCCAGGTGTTGCTGTCTGCAGATGACTGCAATCTGCATTATGTGCACAGATCTCACTTAACAAATGGAATGAGTGTAGCGAAGAAGGAGGAGGAGGAGGAAGAGGAGGAAGAGGAAGAAGAATAAAGGTTTACTAGGCAGTATTAAATGAATAGGAAGGCAAAATGCAAAATGGTGAAAAATGGAAAGTGGCTTCTCCACTGAGAAAATGGAGGTTGCTGGGAAATTAGGTGCTGTGCATGTGGATCCAAACCAAAAAACAGGAGAGCTAGGAATAGGACCCCAGAATTCCCAATTATTCCTTAGCTCTAAGGCACAATATCTCTCTGTGTACATGTCTCTGAGTTACTGCTATGCAGCTCCAGGTGAAGGACACATATCTTAAAACTGCAGCTGGGATGCTTAGAGAGCCCATAAGCTTTAGCAAAGAGAGAAAAGAGTGTGAGACTATTTGGGTGTATTCCAAGCTTTAAGTATTCTGCAACTAAAGAGGGATATTGAGTTTCTATGGTCCCTTTTGCAAGCATAGAGTTCAATTATAAATACACTTGTAATAGAAACCTTGCTGCCATACCTACAATTTATTGTCTGCATAGATCTTTAACTTTAACAGCTATTCATTAGTGCCTATTTTTATGAATCACTATTTAGTGGAGTTGGTAGGAAAAGATATTTTACACAGCTGTTCTTTTATTGGATCAGTTTTTTTATTACACTCTGCCCTTTTGGAAATAGGACTGAAGGTTTTGTTCTTTGTTGTTGTTTTTGTTTTTAATCTGATTTTGGGTGATCATTGGAAAAGCTATTATACTGGTTTTTCTTATTGATTTATAAAGTTGTTATTATAATGTGCAAGTGCTTACACTTTCTGAAAAAGATCAGTTATAAATAAATACTACTATTTAAAGAAAAAGCATAGTATAAGCTCTCATAACACTGTCACACATAATGGATAAGTGGTATAGCCATGGTATCACAGAGACTGAGAAGTGGGGAATGAGCAGGAAAAGAGAAGTCTGTGTGAGAATTTATGGAACTAAACCATCCTCTTATACTCTTACACCTAAAGAGAGAGAGAATGGGAGCCAATGATCAGGAGTGGTAGAAACTGTGACACATTACATTTTGACTAATAGCCTAGAAACAGGACTGGGTCCGGAGAAAGGCAAAGTGCCAAGGGGAAAGGGTTTTCCAGTGGATTTTGCAACCTAAGAAAGATGACCCCTAGAAACACTACCTTGGAACATGCTTAACTCTCCCATCAAGGTGGAAATAGCTTCTTTTCTCTCATCTCTTGGAAACTAGAAAATCTTTGTCAACCAGGTTATTCTAGAGGAAATTCAATATGCTAAATCCTTATTGAATAGCCAATCCAAGTTGGCACTGGTTTAAGTCCTGGAGAGGAAAGTGGGGCATGGGGGTGGATATAGTGGTAAGTGGAAAAGACTGTGGCATAGTCCCTGCCTTCATAGAGCTTAAAGATTATTTAGGGAGGTAAGACTCACACACATACCATACAATTATAGGACAATGAAGGATAATATATTAAAAATGAAGTGATATGCTTTATATAATCATTGTTGACTGGAGCTATCTAATATTTGGATAGCACATTATAGTTTACATTTTCACATAGATTGTATCATTTTACCCTTACAGTCACCTCAAGAGGTATATAACACAAATACTTTATTTTTTTAAATGCTTTTAAAAACACTTGTATCAGTAACTTCCATTTTAATATCACATTTTCAAAAATATTCCTCTTTCTCCTATAACAGTTGAAACATTCGTTGTAGCAAACATTTTTTAATGGGATGAAAATGCTTTAGCAAAAACAACACTCTATCAACCAAGTCTAAGTAATTTTAATGCTATTATCCCAATCACAATAAAAGCTTGTGCTTATATTGCAGCTAGGTGGCACAGTGGATAGAGCACCAGACCTGGAGTCGGGTGATTCAGATCTGGTCTTACTTAGTTGAGTTACCCTGGGCAAGTCACTTAACCCTATTTGCCTCAATTTCCTCATCTGTAAAATGAGCTGGAGAAGGAAATGGCAAACCGTTGTAGAATCTCTGCCAAGAAAATCCCAGACGGGGTCACAAAGAGCTGGACATGACTGAAACAACTGCACCACAAAAATATAAAGTATCATAGTTAGTGACTTCATAGCTGTGCTTGAGAGAGACAGTGTGGAACATTTTAAAGAATACTTCTTCTGGAGCCAAATCTAGATTCACATCCTACCTTTGACCTCTAAGACCTGTGTGACCTTATTATCTCCCTGGCCTCAGTTTCCTCTACGGTAAAATGTTTGAGGTTAGATTAGGCATCTGAGGCCTCTTTGAACTCTAGATCAATGACACTATGATCCTTTGGGAGGAGGTAGACAAGTTATCCCTATCTGACATATGAGGAAACAAAATAAAAGGTTAAGTGATTTGCCTAAAGTCATGTAGTAATTATCAGATATGGGACTTAACCCAGGTCTTCTGATTCCACATGTACAGAATAGGTAAGAGTTAAAATCATGCTTTTAGAATGAATGAGGAAAAATAGGTGGAGAGGGATGGTTTATCACCTTCCTTCCCTATGATAGTAAAGATATAAATGGAAGAATGGAAAGTCTTGTATTCTAGAACTAAAAGAAAGTTTTAAAGGTTGTAGTATTGCTGGGCTAGATGGTCTATGGACCATGGGGGGAGTTTTAGTCTGGTTTCAGTCCAAGTGAGTATGGGAAACTGTAGCAGGTCTGGTTTCTAGGCCATAGGTGATTGAGGGGCTCATGCAGTATGTCCGTGGGGTCTATTAGATTATGACCAATTTAAGGGTAGATTATCTCTGTCTTTCTCTGTATTCCCAGCACTTTGGACAATACCTGGCACATAGTAGGGGATTAATGAATGTTTGTTGATTTGTTTACGTTGTGACACAGACTTTCTGCATTTGGATAGCTCTCATTTTTTAGGAAGTTTCTCTTTATAGCCAGCTTCTATTTGCTTCTTGACAACTTCCAACAATTATTCCTAACTTTGCCCTCTGCAATCATGCAGAACAGATCTGATCCCCCCATCTAGAGCATGACATTTAAAGTATTTGAATATAATTGTCATACCCCACCCTCTCCAGCTTTTTTGGTTTTTTGGGGTTTTGTTTTTTTTTTTTTTTAGTAATATCCAGAGTTACTTAACACAGTCCTTCTATGGCATAAACTCAAAACCTTTCACCATTCTCCAAGCCTTCCTCTGGACACTCTCCAGCTTAGACATATCTTTTCTAAATGTGGCTCAAACCTGAGTTCAAAACTGGCCTCAAGCGCTCATTATCTCTGGGACAATGGCCAAGTTATTTAACCTCTGCCTCAGTCCTCCCTTCTGTAAAATGGGTTGTGAGATGACAATAAAATGAGATAACATTTATAAAGTGTTCTGGAAATCATAAGGTGTTATATTACTGTTACTAAATCATTTCAGGTACTTCCAACTCTTCATGACTCCAATGGTGTTTTCTTGGCAGAGATACTAGAGTGCTTTGACATTTCCTTCTCTGTCTCATTTTACAGATGAAGAAACTGAGGCAAACAGGGTTAAGTGATTTTCTCAGGTTATATAGCTAGTAAGTGTCTGAGGTCACATTTGAACTCAGGAAGTTGAATCTTCCTGACTTCAGGCTCAGTACTCCATCCACTGCACTACCTAACCACCCAAATGCTATATAAATATTAATTATTATTACCACTATTTTAACATTAATTGAGGCTAAGGTCATGTTAGTTGATATCTTAACTGACTTATCATGCCATTGACTTATACTGTATTTGTGGTTTGCTTGGCTTCAAAGCCAGTGCTCTGACCACTTTACTTGTTTCTTAATGTCAAAAGGCTTCAGCAGTAGAATTAGAGAGGATCTAATACAGTCCCTTTATTTTATACTGTCCTACTTCTTAGAAAGGATAGGCCTTTTACAGATAGAATAATATTTCAGGGGTTTTTTTGTAATCTTAATAAGGAAAGTATGAGTGGTACACATACTCAGTCTTAGTATCAGTTTAAGCAAATTTCTGATCTTTCTCCATCAAGATTTGTCACCTGGTAATTGTGACTATTCCTCTGTTATTGACTGCTCATTTAAGCATACAAATGCTGAGAAGAGAGAAAGTGGCTGTTTGGGAAAGTGGTAATACTAGCATTAGAAGCTTGATATTGGAGCAGCTGCAGAGTTGGGTTTTAGTTTTTGTTTCATGGATGTATTCTGCCAGCCCTTCCCACAGTGACCAATGTTTTTGTTTTTGTTTTTGTTTTTAAGCAATTGGGGTTAAGTAACTTGCTCAAGGTTACACGGCCAGTCATTATTTGTGTGTGGGTGCTCATTTTCTGAGGCTGGATCCAATCTCGGGTCATCCCAACTCCGAGGACAGCGCTCTTACTGCGCCAGCTAGCCGCCCAGACCAATGTTTTAAGGGTAAAACATGTAGCGGGAGTGAGTGGCCATGGCCATAATAAGTGTTCATGGAACAAATTCTTAGATATTCATTTAATCTCAGATTTGGAAAACACCTTAGTGATCTTTTTCTCCCTCTGATTCCCTTCCTTAGGGCATTGAAAGGTTATATACTCTCATTTTGGTTTTGAATCAGAAAGTTAGAAAAATATGAGGGAATCTGTCTAATAAGAATTTTTAAAAATAGATAGATAGCCAGGGAGACAAAAAGAGCATTTATTAAATACTGTGTGCCAGTGCTGACTACATAAGTAAGCAAAAGCATTTTTGCCCTCAATTAGCTTATATTCTAATGGGGGAATCAACCATAAAAGCTGGAAGATGGAAAGGGCTAGTATATACGCAGTAGCCTGGTGTGTGGATTAACAAAAAGTGATATGAGGGCCTTGTTCCTGGAATGATAGTTATAGCAAAAGCAGTGTCCTAGGGTAAGAGTGCAAGATTCTGGTGGGAGAGAAATAAGGATAGCCAGAGTGGAGGCAGTGTGACAGCATTTGTATTGGTTGAAAATTAAAGATGTCTGTTATTTCCTGACATCCTGTTAGATGAATGTACCAAATGCAAAATTGCTATGTCATCCTGACACAAGGCTCCCATCTTTGACAAAGCTAGTGAGTGGCATTATTTCATCAAAACTGATGGCTTGACTAGGCAACAAATTTTAGTTTTAAACTCTAGCCTGTTCGCATGAATCATTTTTCATTATTAATGACGGGTAAATTATGAGTGTGCAAGTGGGTGTTGTCTTCCTGCCTTATATCATAAAGAAGGCCTTTGGGGAAAAGGCTGCAGTTCAGTGTAACTTCTCAAAGGCAGGCTACAGGGGTCTGCATGCAGCACTAAGCAAACCTTTGATGATGATGAATGCCAGCAGTCTCAAAGGGCCTCATTTAGTATCACTCATGAATTATATCACATTTCAAGTCATGCATAGAGGCAGCCTACAATGGAAGCCATATCAAAGTGTAACAGAACTGGACGTTACAAACAGATTAAAATACTAGACATTGTCAGCTGTATTATTTTGAGGCATCAATGTCAGGATAATTAATATTCCTCAACAGTTAATTTTAAAGATTAAGTGTTATGATTATTTTACCCTGCAACTGTATAAAAACATGGGCATGCCCAGGTGTTGATATTTCTAAACATTGACTTGTTCATGGAATGTCACTTATACGTCTTTGCTGCTTCATACTATGGTAGAGGGTTGTAGTGGGGACACATACACACACACACACACACCCCATGGTCAAAAGAAAGTGGAACTAGCTGAGCCAGATACTTAATGAAGCTGACTGAGCTAAAAGGTTCACCAAAAATAGTCGTTTAAAAAATTGCTTGTTCAGAGTTTCAGGTGAGACTATGTAATTATTTCAATAAATGCTACTACCCTGTAGAAGGAACAATGATTCCCAGGGTCCTGCCGCACAGGCTGGGCTAGTTTTATCTAATTTCTTACCTGTGAAAGCTAGCTTAGTTTTCCTTAAGAAGTATTTGAATTGGCCTTGGTGATTATGAGGTAGCACAGTGGATAGAATATTGGGCCTGGAGTCAGGAACACTTGAGTTCAAATCCAGCCTTAGACACTAGCTGTGTGGTCCTTTTTTCTTAACCCTCTTTGCCTCAGTTTCCTCATATGTAAAATGAGCTAGAAAAGGAAATGTCAAAGTACTCCAGTATCTTTGCCAAGAAAACCCCAAATGGGGTCACAAAGAATTGGACAGGACCGAAATGACTGAACAAACAACAGGATTATGGCTAACAGCCCTGACTTAATTTCCTTGTGGCCCATACACAAAAGCCGGAAGAGGAGTGTCGGGGCTTCTCCTTTAGGCTAACAGACCAGACTGGCCAATACTGAGGTGCAGAAGCTGTACCTTACTGAATTAATGTTTTGTCCTTGCTAATTATCCTTTTTCTGTTTCAGCCAAACTCTTAGCTTAGTGTCTTATCTCATAAAACACACAAAACGGGGTGGCTGGGTGGTGCAGTGAATACAGCACCGGCCCTGGAGTCAGGAGGGCCTGAGTTCAAATCACTTAACACAAAAACTAACCTATGACTTTGGGCAAGTCACTTAACCCCAATCGCCCTATCCCCCCCCCAAAAAAAAAGCAAAAAGTAAAATAAGAGACACTAAACTTAGTGTCTTGTTTCACTCTAGTTCTAAATTTGAAATATTATACTAGACTAAATCAGCCAGTGAAGCAATAAGCATTTATTAAACACTTATGATATACCCATCACTGCTAATTTCTGAGGATACAAAGGGCAAAAGCGAGGTCTCTTGCTTTGAGATGCTCACGTGATAATGGAAAGACAGCACAAGCAAATAAGTGTACATATAAAAGATACACAGTGTGATTGGATATACAGTGCAGTGCCTCACTGGAGAGGCACTAGATTTGTAGGGGGAGACCAGGAAAGGTCTCCTACTAAAAGTGAGATTTTAACTGAATCTTAAAGGAGGTCAGGGAAGCTAAGAGTTTGACAAGGAGGGGACCATTCCAGGTATGGGGTACGACCAGTGAGAAAGCAGAGTCCGGAGGACTGTCCTGGGGGAGAAATGATGAGGAGAGACTGAGTTTGAGCTCAGATTGCTCTGGCTCTAGGCCCAGTTTTCTATCCACCTAGCTGCTTCTGTCCAAGAACAGAAAAAGGCTTGCCTGGTAGGTGGGGTCAGTACTCTTTAGACTAAGTGGAAGTCCCAAGACTATGTAAGTCACTTTACTTTGCCTGCTGACCACAGGAACTCCCACATGGAAATGAGGGAGACACTATTTACCAGAATTTAGTGCTGCTCTAATCTTACTGAATATCCTTTCTATGTTAAGGCTAAATAAACCTCTTTTTGTTAACTATTTGTTATTATTTTGCTAACTATTCAATTTCATGCCAATGCTGAACCTGAATTAACAGGCTGCCAAGCCTGAGTCAGGCCTGCGCCTTAGGCAAGGGGGAGGAGGAGGGTATAGGGCAGGCAAGGAGAACCTGCAATCTTGGGGCCACATATGGCCCTCTAGGTCCTCAAGTGCAGGCCTTTGACATGTGGTCTTGAGGCCACAGCTTCCCTACCCCTGGTAGAGTGACATGAATCAGACCTGGCCTATAATATCCCATGCAAGTGTAGTCCTATTAAGGAAAATTACTTAAATTTATCTCGACTGTAGCCCAAAGAATTAGCCATTGTTCTCATGCAAAAGGTAAAATTGGTCCACACTTTCAGTATTCCATTAAAGCTAGCAGTGCTAATTAAATGTATTTTGTGGTGAACTAGAATCTTTCTTGCACATTAGGGATCTGAATAACAGGTTTAAAGGGAGAGTCAGGAATCATTCTTATTTACATTCATAGAAGAGCAATTGGGAATTGTCAACTTACCGTACTCTGACAAGTATATATGTTGTCTTCCCCAATGGAATGTAAGTTTATTAAAGGAAGGGACTATTGAATTTTTGACTTTGTATATGCAGCACAAGAAGGCATCATGGGATAAGACAGAGTGTTGACCTAAGTCAGGAAGGCCTGGGTTCAAGTATCGTTTCTGTTCAGTACTGGTTATGTGACCCCCAGCAAGTTGCTTAACTTCTCAGTGCTTTAGGTAACTTCCTAACGCTATCAATTCATAAGGGTGCCAATCAACATTGGGAAGAGAAGTTTCCTAATATGGAAATTCCTCATGCCAATAAAATCATAAGTATTATCTCTATGTCTATTTAGAGAACCCAGCACAGAGTAAGGTTGTTGATTGGTTTATTTATAATTTCTTCTTTTTAAAAAAGCTTCCTTATGTCTTTTTTTAAACATCATAATCATTTTATCATCCTTCCCAGATTGAATACTCCCTTGAAGCAAAAAATAAATAAGCCAAAAAAAAACCAAACCCAAAAAACCAACCAATACAATACTCTCCTAATAGTCATCTACTTTTCTGCCATGAGCGGGAGGTATGTGATTCATTATCTATTCTCTGGTACTTTCCCTGATTTTTACTTTTTAGTGATGATTTTTATTTACATTGTTATAGTCATTGTATATCTTCTTCCTTTGGATCTGCTTATTATGTCCTACACTGGTTCATAGAACCTTCATTGAATCCCTAAGTCATTATTTGTAATTGCACAATAATGTTTTATTAATCATATACCAATCTTCAGTAAATACCCCAAACAATGGACACCCATGCTATTTCTATTTCTTTGCCAATGTAAAAGTTATGACTAAGAATACCTTTGGTATATACTGAACATTTGTTTCTGCATTTGTTTTTTTGGAGAACCGCTATCCCTTCCATATTGCAAGGGTTAGGGATGCAGTGCCCCTATGACCACATAAAATTTTTGGCCAGAGAAGAAGTCTGAATTGTTATGGTATAAAAATATAAAATGTATTGATGTTATTATACAACACCATAATGTGTTTTGTACATTTCTGAGTTTCTAAACTTTTTCTGTGTCATCCGTGGCTTCTGCAAAACTTCCAGATGATTCCCATTTAATTTCTTATGCCAACCCAGGATATATTGAAACTGTAATGAGAAAAATCATGATGTGGAAGGGATAACTGTATATTTCAGTGTAGTATAGTAATCACTGGGCCAAACAATATGGACAGTTGAATCATTTTTCTTGCATAATGCCAAATTGATAAGTAGAATGGTCAAACCATTTCACAACTCCACTAATAGTCTATGACACTAGAAATAGTTGCCTTTCTTTCCATAGCCCCTTTGACATTTGCTATTCCCATCTTTTTTCATCACTGTCAATTTGTATGGTTTGAGAAGAAACCACAGATTTGTTTTCATTTATATTTCTATTTTAACCTCCTAAACTCCTTCTTTGAGATAAACTGATGCTCAAGCCAGGAGACTTTAAACAGAAAAAACAATAGACCAGTATCTCTAATGAAGATTGATGCAAAAACATTGAATAAAATATCACAAAAGCTAAGCTGCAACAACATATTAAAAATATCGTAACTAGGTTAGACTTATGCCAAGAATACAGCATTGGTTCAATATTAGGAAAACTTTAAATGTTATAGGTCAAATAAAACCCCAAAACACAAATGATGAAAATCACATGGTTATTTCAATAGATACAGAAAAAGCTTTTGAAAGAATACAACACCCATTTGTGTTGTAAAAAACAACATGAAAAAGAATACAAACAAGTGGACTTTTCCCTAAAATGAGAGCATCTATTGAAAAACCAAGTCCTAGCATTACTAAGTGATGAAATGCTTGAGGCAAGAGCAAGAACAAGGGTAAACTTTGTATGTACACTGAAACCACTATTATTAGATAAGGTTCTAGAAGTGCTAGCTATCTCAATAGGTCTAGGTAAAGAAAATAAAGGAATTAGTACTGTCAGAGAAGAAATAGGATTATTGCTTTTTGGAATTATTTGGAAGGTTTATTTAGAAAGCAGAGATTCAATTAAAAATTGGTTTTAAAAAAAAAAAAACAACTTCAGTAAGGTAGCAGAATAAAAAATAGACCCACAAACAATTTTCTCTTTTGTATATTACCAATAAAAACAAGCAGGAGGAGATGGGGGAGGAATTGCTTTAAAAGAACCAGTTAAAATATTTTTTTTTAATTATCTAGGGGAACAAAAGTTATAGAACATCATTAGTTAATTTTTTTTTTTAATGGAAAGAAAGGTAGGTCTAACAGAACTAAATCTCAAAAAAAGCAGTAACCATCAACAGTATTTGGTTCTGGTTCAAAATTAGAAAAGTTTATTAATTCTTTTTTTTTTTTTTAAGCAATTGGGGTTAAGTAACTTGCTCCAGGTTACATGGCCAGTCATTATTTGTGTGTGGGTGCTCATTTTCTGAGGCCGGTTTCAATCCCAGGTTATCCCAACTCCGAGGCTGGCGCTCTTACTCACTGCACCACCTAGCCACCCCTAAAAAGTTGGTTAATTCTACAAATTAGGCAAATAAGATCCAGAAGTAACTGAAAACAGTATCATTATGTTAAGTGAATCCAAAGAACTGGACTAAAGACTTTCCATTTTACAAAAATTCCTGGAACAAATGGAAAGAATTATTGTCCAAATGGAGTTTAGACTAACTCATTACACATTATTATAACTTATTACATTACATTAACAAAATAAACTCTAAATGAATATAAGATCTAGATATTAAAACATCACAAAATGCAGCAGAAAGATAAGGGATATTTTTGCAGCTATGTGGAAGGGAGATGATGGGTAATAATACTTATGTGGGGAGAAAAAAAGAGAATCAATGAAACCTTCAAAAATACATAGAAATGGGGAGAAATTATCAGAAAGGGACACCAGCAAGCAGTGTCATTTTATTACTGTAACAAATAAATTATGCACTTTTATTATCCTCTTTTTCCTCTTCTTTGTGTTTTGAAATGTTTGTGTTTGTTGAGTGCATAATAAAAATGAAATTTTAAAAATTAATTTAAATTTCTGACTATTAGTGATTTGGAGCAGTTTTCCATGTTTCTTGTTTACCATTCTTTTTTTTTTTTTTTGAAAGCAGTTTGTGCATATTCTTTACCATTTTTCTATTGGTGCCTGCTACTGATATCATATGTTTGTGTTAGTTCCCTCTGTGGCTTAAACATCAGAATTTTAGCAGCAATGTGATGTAAATTTTTGTTCTACCATTACCCTTCTAATTCTATCTTCACTGATTTTATCTGTGCATAATCTCTTTAATTATATGTCATTGAAATTGTCTATTATGGTTTGTTTTTTAATGATCCCTTCTATGTCTTGTTTAGTTAAGGTTTTTCCCCCTTTCCTCATGCATCATCGTGAAGGATCTTTGGTCTTATTCTCCTGTACTTTTTTAATGCTGTTTATTTGTCATGTATCCATTTGAAGCTTATTGTATTGTATGGTGTAAGATGTTAGTCTAAATAGATTTTCTTTCAAACTACTTTCTGTTGTTTCTTTTTCCTAAAACTTCCTTTCCAAAAAGAGAGACTTCCTCCCAGAATATAGTATTAGTTTCATTGAAATCCTGGGCTGCCATTATCTATAGCTTTTATTTCCTACTTTTCCGGCATGTACCACTGCCAGTATCAAACATTATGGGCTACTATGACCTAGGAACTGTGTTAAATGTTGGGAAAACAAACATAAACAAAATCAAAGACAGTCTTTGCCATCAAGCAGCTTAAATTCTGATTATGGAAGACAGGACATAAAGATAAGCTGAGAAGGGGGAGGATGAAGGAAAATGTACCTATATGGGGCATAACAGAGAAAATCTGAGAGTTAGAAGTAGATCCTGGAGAGGAATGAAGAAATCGATGTGGGGGCATCTTTCTTAAGATGGTGATGTTGGGAATAACCAATTAGAAAGAGTCAAACAAATCAACTTCCCGATCAAGAATGCTGCTGAAGCATGTTGGATGAAATCTGGAGAGTTAAGCAGTAGAGCCCAGAAAGTAATGAATATATGACCTGGGCACTTTCCTTACAATGGAGATTATGGAAAGAACCTACCAATCAGAGAAAGGAGTCATAAGACAGAAATAAACTTCCAGGGTAAGAAGGCTGCTGTGGCATGGTGGAGAAAGTCAGAAGAGTCAGGAGTGGAATCTAAAGAGAGATGAAAACTTTTTTAAAATTATTACCAAAGAATTTTTATGACCAAAGCTTTGTAATATAGTTTGCCTCCTTCATTTGTACTTTTCTGATTGGTTTCTTTGAGATTCTAGCCTTGTTCTTACAAATTAATTTTTTTCTACTTCTAAAAAGTATTTATTCCTTTGGTCATGAAAATGGTATAGTAAAACATTTGTAAAGTAAGGAGTATTTCCATTTTCACTATATGACATGTTTCAACCATGATGAATAACAGACTATATATTTTCCAGTTAATTTGTCTCTCTTTTCTGTCAAGTAGTTTTGGTGGTGGTTGTGTCTAAATAAATTACTTAGTCCATTTCTTTAAATTAGAATGTGAGGGGTCTTTCCCCCATTTCTAAAGAGGAATAATATCTTTTACTATTATTTTTGTAGTTAAAAATTCTTACTAGTTTTTGCAAGAATTATATGTCCACTAAAGGAGAGATAAGGAAGGGAGTAAACAAAATTATTTTTCACTTTTTAAATTAGGTACTAGCCTTCAAGCAGATGTTTAAAATATATGGTAATACCTTTTCTCCTATGTTGTATATTCTCATTCAGAGCTTATTGGTTTGCATTTTCTATCTTTTATTTGTCCCATTTTATTTAAAAATCCAATTTTAAATTTGATTTTAAGTTACTATCTCTAGGAACTTATACCTGCTTGTGTGAAAAGAGGTTGGAATAAGAAAAGATAAATGGGGTGTCTAATATACCTAGGTGAGAGATGTGAGACCCCTATATCACAAGTAGTAATTAGGACCAGCATGAGGTATATACAGGGTACTGAATGATGGGGGCATCAGATTCAGCATCAGATTAACACTCTGTTCTTGGGCCACCCCCTTCACCAAGAATCTTACAATTTGCTCAGCCTCTGTTTCTGGTTCAAGTCTCCACCAAAGCTTGGGAAGTAGGCAGGATATAGCTGCAATGCTTACTGGACTCGAAGACTAGGCAGAAAGGCCTTCTTTAACCTAAGGTAGGTGAGGGTTGTCAATCTTCCTTGTCCAAGCTTATGGGGCTTGTAACACTTCTCTTGATGTCCTGTGAATCAATGGTTGTCATAGGTTTCTATTTGTAATCCTTGCCCAATACCTAGATTCTTGGATCTATTAAGTTCTCCTTATAGTCAGTATTAATAAAGTCTCTTATTTATAAGTATCTGTCAGATACTTCCATTTGCATTTACATATTCTTTCTGTTCAGCATGCATTTCCATTGATTCTGATCTGCTTTCTGCTCTCAGTAGTTTCTCTCAAAACTTGTGGTTCTCTTTGCCAGGACATCTCTAGAGAAACCAGTAAGCAGCACTCCTTAGATGTCTTGTAACAACTATGAAATGGAGAGCTCTTTCAAGGACCAGTTCTTAACAACCTCATAGTGTGTTGGGGTTGCCTGAGAATGAAAATCTTTAGAGCTCTGCTTCATATCACATCATAGGCTTCCCCTGAGCTAGATGGACACTGGATGGAAGTATTGTAGAGGATATTATCATTCAGGTACAGGATGTCTTTCAAAAGTCTTTACATTAAGATCGTGTATTTCTCATGTCTTGTCAGCTGATCCACATGTCAAAGAGCACTGTCTGGGTAGGCAAAGCCAGGTAAAACCTTGGAGGAAGACTGTCCTGATATAGAAATTGATCATCTTACTTGGGCATAGGGACTAGAGACTAATCGACCCATCTATTGTATCTTTTCCTCTAAAAATTATCTTAAGTTAGCTGGCATCCTCACTCCATTGGTAGGGGGTGAGGGGGAGCCTTTAGGTAGGTTCTTGAGTGCCTAGCCACTGCTCATCTAGCAGATCCCCTCTGCCTGGGCCTTCAGAGGGTCTTATGAGGATGGCAACCCATGCCCTAGCTTCCTCTTTTCCTCAGCCCTCTACTTGTACCTGTAACCCATCACAACACAATTTTATGTAGTAGAGTGGTTGGAAATCTTGGGACCAAAAGGATGTCCACTTAATCTCAGACTTTAAGTGGATATTAAACCTTGCTGGTGAAACATCAATAAAATGTGCAAGTCTATTTGGATGCCCCCACCGTGCAGCATCTGTCATGTGCTGCGGATTGGGTCCAATCACTACTTTATATGATATAGGAGTCTCACATCTAGGTGTGTTAGACATCCCACTTCTCTCTCCTTATTCCAACCTCTTTTCACACAAGCATGTATAAGTTCCAGATACAACTCACCATCAAATAGTTATATCCAAATTACTTAACAGTCCTAAGCATGACCCTTTGGAGGGAAAATGCACTTCACCTAGTTAGTACACTAGCCTTTGAGCTCCCATCCAATGCATTTTATATATATATATATATATATATATATATATATATATATACACACAACCAGCTACTCATAAGGTACCACATGCATACAGTGTATGATATTGATACAACTAACAACTCACAATAATGACATTTCTGGGATCTTTAGCCATTTATTTGACAGCAAAGCAAAATAAAGTATCTTACAACACCCATGTTAAAACCTGGATCGGGCTTTCTCCTCAAAGCATTATTGAGTGCATTACAGCCATTCTGTAAGTACACACTTACAGGAACCTGGCAAGGAAACATATGAAGGGAAAAACATGTGCTTAGGGTAATTCACAACTCTGGACAGCAAGCTTCAATGTTATTGATCCATTGAAGAAGATCTGTACTAGGAGAAACTGCTGCTCTGCTCACTGCTGGTTGATCCTTCCCACTCTTCAGCTGGGGAATTCTTTTATCTCTTCTACTCAAACATAGTTTTACAAGTTCTTTCAATTAACCATCACCTTTAAAGGATCTTTTAGAAAATGTTAGCTTTTAATGTGAATAGCAGTTCTCTTTAAGCCAGAGAACTACAAAGCTCATCAGACTAGCTATCTCTGAACTATACAGACCAGCCTGACAGTTATTCACTCAATTGGATCCTGCATTGTTCAATCAGAATGCAGCTCAGAGAAATACAATTCAGGCTGATTCTTTAAACTAACTCACCAGGATATGAAAGTAGATGCAAAGCCTCCTCTGCTTTTCATTCTCAAGCTGGAAGTGGCAGCAAGAAGCCCTTACAAACACGTTCACCTTTCTCTAGTTTTAGGGGATGGAAATAACAAATGTTGGAAGGGCTATGGAAAGACAGGCACAATAATAGACTTTTGGTGAGCTGTAAAGTGACAATGTAAATGAGAAAAAAAAAACTAAAAATAAGCTGAAGTTCTAGTTATTGAAAAGCCAAATAAAGGTTCTAGAGAGTAGATAATGAAAAACACCTCTCCCTTCATGGCAGACAGACAAAGGACTAGTAAGGCATAATCACCATGCTTTGGTTTAGTTATTTTTCTTTGCTACAAAGAGTGCTCAGTTTGAGAAGGGTGGTGAAATAATTGCTATAAAGACAAAAGTAATCAATAAAACATTTTTTAAAAAGTTACCTGTTTTCCTCAGACCTCATTGGAACTCAGCTTGGATCTATTTCCCAAAGGTTAATACATTCCTACCCCTTCCTAATTTCCCCATTCCAATGATATGGAACCTCAGATATCAAAGAACAAACTCTAATTCCCAATCCCAACTTTCTATCTTGTTCTTAAAACCTATGCTGATGTAGGCTACAGAGGGCTAGATTCAAATCATAGTGAAGAGGTTACCCATAAAAGAGGGTTAGGTTTGCTCTGGAGACCCCAAAATACCAACACGCAAGGTCCTGCCAAATGAATTCAACTCAAATCTCAGCCATAGAAAAGTAAAGTTTATTAAAAGTTCGTTTGTATTGGACAAAGAGTAAGCCTGTGCTAGGTCATTCTATGGCACTCTCACAAATATGGAGACAAGATGCCATCTTATATAGGATAGGTTGTGGAAAGAATCTAGGGGTGTTTGAGAGGAGGAATTTGGGGAGGGTCTTCAGGAGAAGTCAGATGAGGTCAATGAGTGATTAAGATGGGAAGTTGCTGGAGGCTACCTGGAGACTACAGACAATGGTGGGCTAGGCCAGTTCAAGGTTGGATTGATATTTTGATAGGCTCAAGGGTGGGAAGTCTAGTAACTGGAGGCTTGGGCTCAGCCACAATGTAAGGCTTATTGCCTCATGCAAATGCCTCATCAAATGGTACAATTTAATCAGAGTCCAAGGGGGGTTCCCAGAGCCTGTACCTCAAGGACTCAAGGAGAGGTCAAGGGGGCTCCCATAGCCCATACCTCATCAATAGGAAATACCAAGACAGTAAGGTGGTGGCAAAAAAAGTGGTGGGAAAAAAAGACCTTTTATTGAAAGAGGTTTAAGCTCATTTCCAACAGGAGGAAGTCCAGGTAGAGGTCCTGTAAAAGGACAGTCAGTAAAGGTACCTTAGTATAGTGTGTGATATGTGTAAGAAATCTAGATAGTAACTTCTGCCTCTAGGCAGTTATGATGAGGTATCAGCTCTGGGAGCCCCCTCCAGCTCTACTTGAGTCCTTGAATTACAGGCTCTGGGAACCTCCCTTGGACTCTTGATTAAATCATCCCATTTGATGAGGTAAGTCTATTACTAGACTTCCCACCCTCGAACTGGCCTAGCCCACCATCGTCTGTAGCCTACTTCCCACCCTTAATCACTCACTGACCTCATTAACTTGGCCTCTAGCTACCTCCTACCCTTAATCATTGACCTCATTAACTTAGCCTGTAGCTACCTCCCACCCTTATTCACTCATTGACCTCATTAACTGCTCCTGAAGACCCTCCCCAAACACCTCCTCTAGACTACCCCTAGATTCCTCCCACAACCTTCTGTAGATAAGACCCCATCTCACACCATAGAAGGTGTGAGAGTGCGGAAGAATGACCTAGCATAGACTGTCTTCATGTTTGTGAGAGCGCTATAGAATGCCATATAAGAGTGAGCACCATGGAAGAGTGAGAGCACCATAGAATGACCTAGCACAGACTTAACTCTGCGTCTAATGCGAGTGAACTTTTGATAAATTTTACTTTTCTTTGGCTGAGAAGACTTGAATCGAATTTGTTCAGCAGGACTCGGCGTATTGGTATTTTGGGGTCTCCAGAGCAACCCTAACCCTCTTAGTGGGTAACTTCTTCATTTTTGATTCCCTGACTGGGGAAAAACTGCTAATCTCGAGTTCTTCTCCAGCCAGGACTGGAAGGTACATAAGCCTCTGTTTTTCCCTAGTACCTTGGAAGTACAGTTTTGGGGGGGTTTTTTGTTTGTGTGTTTGTGTTTTTTTGTTTTGTGTGTGTGTGTGTGTGTGTGTGTGTGTGTGTGTGTGTGTGTGTGTGTTTTGGGCCTGACCTCTCAGAACCCATTAGGTCAGACAGCTAGGAGGCTGTTTTGTGTTCAGCCTAACCTCAGGTTTTTGGTCCTGTTTGGTTATTTCGGATAACATGGACATGTGTACAGTTTCTGAAGAATGGAAGATAAGGACAGACACCCCATCTGGAAGTGTAAGCCATATTCTTTAAATTCTCTCAGCACTAGGGAAATGGGAAAACTTCAAGTACTTTTTGTTGTGGGGTGTTTGTTTGCTTTTCGAGGCTTACTCTCAAACCTTCCTTTATGGAGGAAGGGACTTCCAGGCCCTATGCCTGTAGCTCCCAAAAGTTCACCTTTGGGTTGTCTTTTACAACATTGGAAAAAATTTAGTTCCTCTGGAGATCTTAAAAAGGAAAAGTTGGTTTTGTTTTTTTTTTTTTGCAAAACTGTTTTGCCTAGAAATTGCCTAAAAAACAATGAATCGTGGCCTGTTTTGGGGACTTTAAAAGGCAATACTCTCGCAGTTAGAATCATAGTGTTGCAGAGAAGGAAATTCAAGAAATTATCAAGGAAAATTTACCCTGATATTTTAAAACCAGAGGGCAAAATAGAAATTAAAAGAATTCACCAATTGCCTCTTGAAAAGGATCCCAAAAAGAAAACTCCTAGGAATATTATAGCCAAATTCCAGAGTTCCCAGGTCAAGGAGAAAATATTACAAGCAGCCAGGAAGAAACAATTTGAGTATTGTGGAAACACAATCAGGATAAAACAAGATCTAGCAGCTTCTACACTAAGGAACTGAAGGGCTAGGAATATGATGTTCCAGAAGTCAAAGGAGCTAGAATTAAAAAAAAGAATCACCTACCCAGCAAAACTGAATATAATGTTTCAGGGGAAAATATGGTCATTCAATGAAGTAGAAGACTTTCAAGCACTCTTGATGAAAAAACCAGAGTTGAATAGAAAATTTGGCATTCAGACACAAGAAGCAAGGGAAGCATGAGAAGATAAACAGGGAAAAGAAATCATAAGGAACTTATTAAAATTAAAGAATTTACTTTCCTACATGGTAAAACAATAATGTAATTCATGAGAATTTTGTCAATATGAGGATAGTTGAAGGGAATATATATGTGTATATATATGTATACATACATATATGTTTATATAGGAGGATATACATGGGTATAAATACATATGTGAGTATGTGTATATATGTGTACATGTATACATAGACAGAGGTCATAGGATCAGTTGAATAGGAAGGGATGATATCTAAAAAATAAGAGGTGAAAGAGGAATATAATGAGAAGAAATAGGAGAGATAGAATAAGGTAAATTACCTCGTATAAAAGAGGCAAAAGATAACTGTTACAATGGAGGGGAAGAACAGGAAGGCAAAAGGGAATGGGTCAAACTTACTCTCATTGAATTTGGCTTAAGGGGGGAACAACATACACACCAAGTTGGGTATCTTACCCTACAGGAAAGTAGGGGGGAAGGGGATAAAGAGGAGGATGGGGAGAGGGTAATTAGAAGCACACACTTTGAAAAGGGACAGGGTCAAAATAGAATAGTGGGGGACAGGATAGGATGGAGGGAAATATAGTCATTCTTTCATAATATATCTACTATGGAAATGTTTTGCTCCCAGTAGGGGTGGGTGATGAGGGAAGAAGGGAAAGAATCTGGAAATCAAAGTTTTAAAATCAAATATTAAACAAATTAAACAGACAAAAACAAACAACAACAAAAAAAAAAAACTAAGGAGCTTCAACATATATGGTGATGTTCCCTCAAATACACTAACTTCCTATTTCCTCAGTCTACTGAGGTCATTCCTCCACCCCGTATACCTATGTTTCTGTCACTCATAAGTATTCCACTTCCATGCTCAAGATCTCCCAAATTCCCATATTTGATTATAATTTGTATTTTTCCCATCTCGCCCAATCCCTTATTTCTCCTAAACCTACTATTTGTCTTTTACCATGACCTCCAATCCTTCTACAGTGTACCCAGCTAATTCCCCCTTTTCCCCACACCTTCCCTACATATATCCATTTTTTTCTCTTGCCAATCTCAATCCATTAATGAACCAGCAGTTCAACTCTATACTGTCCTCCACTCTCTCTTCCTTTGAACTGTCATGGATCATGCTTTGCTCAGAATTCCAAACCTAGATTATCCCACCATCTACCACTTTTACTCTTACTCATGTGCTGCTGAAATGAACTGGGATGGAACGGAAGGAATGGAAATCATGAAACCATCCTCAGTGGGTCCACTATAAATTTATGCTGTCTCATAGCAATCTCTCTTCTCTTCCCTAATCTGTTTCCCATCCTGCTTACTGCAACAGCTACTCCAAACCTTCTTTTCTCTATTAAAGCCTCCCATGCTACCCCTCCTCCATCCTCTCATCTGAGGAAATGATCTCAATATTTTGAGATCATTTCCTGAAAACTCCCTCTTTTCTTCTCTTTTCACATCCCTGGAACACCATCCCCCACTATCTCTACTTTCATTGCAGTTTCTAATGAAGAGATGGCCCTTCCCCTTGCTAATGGCAACCCCTCTACATCCTATCCCATGTTTTCCATTAGTTTGCCCCCCACTATCATTACTAGTGAGGCTTTCTTATCTTCTGTTTCTCCCTATCTGTTGGGACCTTCTACAAACAAGGCCATATCTCCCTCCTTCCTTAAAATATCCTCACTTGCTTTGACCATCCCTATTATCCTTTTATATCTCTCTTTTCCTTTATAGCTAAACTCCTTGGGAAAACCAATTACATTCACTGCCTCCTTCTCTCTTCTCACTCTCTTTTTTAACTCAGTGCATTCTGGCTTCCAACCACATAATTCAGCTGAATTTGTTCTTTCCAAAATTACCAAAGATATACGAATTGTCAAATACAATGCATTTTCTCAATCTTGTAGAGTGTGGGGAGGGGAGTGTAGTATAAAAATACTTGAAAGGAAGGAAACAGCCAAGTTGTAAAGAGCTATTAATGCTAAACAAAGAACTTTACATTTGATTTGGAGATAATAGGGAGCCACAGGAGTTTATTGAGTTGAAAAAGGTAACAAGATCAGATTTATGCTTTAGGAAAATCACTTTGGTAGCTGTGTGAAAGAGGGATTGAAATGGGGAAGGACAAGGCAAAGAGACTAAATTTAAGTCTATTGAAATAGTAAAGTCAAAAGATAAGAATCTGAGCTAAAGCTCCAGGGATGTGGGAGGGTGTGAAAAGTCAAGGTATACTAGAGAAATTCTGAAAGTAGCGCGGGGAAATTTTGGCAATAGATTGTATATATGGGGTAACAGAGAAGAATCAAGGGTGACCCTGAGGTTACAATACATCCTCTACATAGCTGACCAAGAGATTTTTCCTAAAACATAGGTCTGGCAATGTCACCCTCACATTTAATAAACTCTTAGCCTTCTAGGATCAAGTGTAAACTCCTCTGTTTGGCTTTAAGAGGCTTTCAAAGTTTGGCCCCTTTCCCTCTTTCTAGTATTCTTACACATTATTTCTCTCCACATACTTTTCAGTCAGTCAAACAATTTTGATCTTCTTAGTGTTTCTCACACAAGATACACTCATTGACCATCTTCCATTCCTGGAATAATCTCCTTCTTTTTCTCTGCCTCTTAGACTGGTTGGCTTCTTTTAAGACTCAAATCAAGTGCTACTTTCTGGAGGAAGCCTTTCTGGGTTACAAATGACTTTCTGGTATGTAGATACCACAAGGGTATATGGCATGTTTAAGAAGAACTAGCACCTCTGGTGGGAGGTGCATCCAACTCACTCAACTCTTCTTGTGGCTCCAAGAATTTGTAGCATGTGCAGCAGCTGCTTCACAATAAAGGTCTCAGCTGATGAGCTAAACTGAGTCGAAGGTAACTAAGAGATCTCAAACTCATCCATGAGTTGGGGGGAGTCCACCCCAAGCATGTGAAGGGTTCCCCTTATAAAATAGGTGGATGAGAACAATGACCATGAAGGAGACTGAAGCAGGTGCTTTGAAAGTCTTAGACCTTGGTCAGGCAATGAAGACACCAAGGTCATCCACTGCATCCTGGGCTGTTGCTAGTCATCCTGAGTTTTGTCCTGCCACTTGAACTTTGAGGACTCTGGAACAGAGAGTGAGGTTGACAATTCTTCCTTACTTAAATCTAAGTCACTACCAAGTCAAGACATCACCTGTGATATCATTGGTCCTCTTTGAAAATGAAGGACAAACAACAATTATATATATTTATATATATATATATATATATATATATATATATATATGAGTGTGTGTGTGTATGTATGTATGTGTGTATATATATATATATATGTATGTATGTATATGCACAGCCCCTTTGAGGAATATATATCTGTTTGTATCTAATACAGACACAAATAAACGTATGTACACATATATGTATTATGAATCTGTATGTAGGTATCTATATATATGATATCTTACATTTACCCTTTTATGTACATGCTGTCTCCTTCATTTGAATGCAAGCTCTTTGAGGGAAAGGACTGTTTTTTTTTTCTTTGTAACCCCAGAACTTAGCACAGAGTCTTGTACATAGTAGGTACTTAATAAAATGCTAATTAGACTGACTGATCATGGAAAAGAAGCAAAGGACCATTAGGAGAGAATAATGAATGCATTATCAGATGGGTTTCTGTCATATATTCACTTAATTGTTTTTCTTTGCCACAATGGATAATTAGGGGAGGGAAAAAGAAGGCAAAGAAAGAAAGCATTTATATAGTGCCTACTATGTGTCAGGCACTTTGCTAAGTACTTTGTAATCATTATCTCATTTAATTCTTACAATGACCCTGGGAGGTGGATGCTATTATAATCCACATTTTTTTTCAGTTGAGGAAACAAATCAAACAGAGGTGAAGTTACCCAGGGTCACACATATAGTAAGTGTCTGAGTCTGAATCAGAGCTCAGGTCTTCTTAACTCCAGTCCTAGAACTCTATCACTGCTGCCTACAGCTAGGTTAAAAGGCAGCAAGTTTGAAATGATTAATGTGAACATAAAAATATTATAAACATAAACATTAATGTAAAGTATATTAAATATATTTAAATGTTTATTTATTTTTATCCTGAATTTAACAAACACCAAGTAAAACAAGCATTTTATATTATTGAGAAGAAAAAAAAGATTATACATTTAACCACTGATATGTATTACATATGTCTAGTTTGTTCTTTTAGGTATATAATACATTCAACATAAGACTTTTAAAGCTATTTCCTTTAGACTTAACTTCTGTTTTCATCTGCATTCTTCCCCATTTTTTTTCTCAACAACCCTATCAATATTGATCTTAACCTCTTCCAGTCTTCCCAAATGAAAAAGGAGAAACAAAACCTTGTAACAAATACGTATAATCAAATAAAAATATTCCTATGTTGGCATAGTGTAAAAATGTATGTTTCATTCAGCACCTTGAATCTAACACCTCTCTGTCAGAAGCTTAATCAGCAGTCTTCTAGAATTGTGGTTGGTTATTATACTGATCAGAAATCTCAAGCTTAACCAAGTGTTTTTTTCTTTACATTGTGATTATTATATAAATTGCTTTCCAGTTTCTGCTCATTTCATGTGTCTCCAAGTTTTCTTTGAAGCTCTTTTCATCAATTCTTATACCGCAATAATATTCCATTGCATTCGTGTCATGTTTGTTCATTCCCTAGTTGATACCTACTCTTTTATTTTTAAGTTCTTTGCCACAACAAAAATCACTGCCATTATTATTTTTGTCTGTATGTGTTCTTTTCTTCTTTATTTGATATTTTTAGGGGTGTAGGTGTAATCCTGGTACAGTGGGTCAAAGGTCATGCAGAATTTACTGATCTTAGACATAGCTCAAAATTGCTTTCTAGAATGGCTGGATCAATTCATAGCCCTGCTAGCAATAAGTGTTTCTGTTTTCCTGCAGTCTCTCCAATAATCATTATTTTACTTTTGTATCTTTGTCAGTCTGCTTAGCATGAGGCAGAACTTTTGGGTTGTTTTAATTTCCTCTTATTTAATTAGTAACAATTTTTAGTATTTTTTCACATGGCTGTTGATAATTTTTATTTCTTCCTTTAACACCTTCCTGTTCATAGTTTTGACCATTTACCTATTAGGTAGCACATATGTATATGTGTATATATATATTTATATATATATATATATATACATATATATATATATATGTATATATATATATATATATATATATAGTTTTGACCATTTACCTATTAGGAAGCACCTTTATACACACACACACACACACACACACATACACATATATATACACACACATGTATATGTGCATACATATATACATACATATATATGTATATACATATATATTTGCTTTTTGGAGGGAAGGTAGGGCAATTGGGGTTAAGTGACTAGTCCAAAGTCACACAGTTAGTTTTGTGTTAAGTGTCTGAGGCCACATTTGAAATCAGGCCCTCCTGACTCTAGTCACTGCACCACCTAGCCGCCTCCTTATATATATATATATATATTTTTTTTTTTTAATTCACAGGCATCTTCCCTCTGACCTCTCGTTCTCCCTCATTCCCACCGTACTCCCAGATTAGGGAGGAGTACTTGTAACTAATATGCATCATTAAGGAAAACACCTTCTTTCATTGCTCACATCCCAAAGTGCATGTATCACTCTACATCTCTCTCTGTCAGGAGGTGAGAAACATTATCAATCATTGTTCCTATTTAATTGTTGATCATTGCATTGTTCAGACTTCTTATGTCTTTCAAAATTATTCATTTTTACAATGGTGTCATGACAGTATAAATTGTTCTTCTGATTCTGATCTCTTCACCTTGCATCAGATCAAAATGAAGTGCATGTGGTACCCACCCTCTCCCTTTCTCATTTGTACAAACTTATACTTGCATCCCCACAATTTTGTGAGATAATAAATTTTATTACCTCCATTCTTCTTTTCTGCTTCCCAAGTATATCTATTCTCCCCTACCCCAACTCTTTCTTTATTCTTTTAGGATCGTCAAAACATTACCAAATTCACTCTTGGATCCTCCATCTTATTAGACTCCTAGTATTACTTTCCCCATTAGAATGCAAAGACTTTATCCTTATAAAATCTTTTTCTGATTGCTTGTATTTACCTTTTAGTATTTCTCTTTAATTTCCTTGTTTATATTTGAAAATTTCTACTTAGCTATAATATTTTCATTATGAATACCCCAAAGTTCTGTACTTTATTATATGGGTCCATTTTCCCCCTATAAGATTGCACTTAATTTTGCTAGATAAGTTATTCTTGGTTGTAACCCTAGATCTTTGCCTTTTAAAGAATATTCTGTGTTCTTTGCTCTTTTGTAGTGGTAGTGGCTAAATTTTATGTGGTGCTGACTTTGGTTTTTCAGTACTTGCACTCTCTTTCTGGCTATTTGTAGTACAAGTTTAGAGCTTACTACATGTCAGGCACCTGCTAAGTACCAGGAATAAAAAAATACAAGCTAAAAGAAAAATAATTCCTGCCTTTAGAATGTAAGAGACATAAAAGTGAGCTGAAACATGAAGGTAGGGAGGAAATCCAGAGAAACAGAAGCAGAGCTGGTACAGGAATGAAGGCTGACTGGTTAAAATGCACATTCTGGGAGGGACTCACTAATTCAGGGACAAAGGGATGTCCTATGCTAAGGGGCTGAGACTGAGGGAGTTTCCAGAGTAAGAAAGCAGCTGAGACATGATGATAAAGTCTAGAGAGTTAGAGGGAGAAGTGTGAGAGGAATGTAGAATGGCTGGCCTGTGCCCTTCCTCAAAATGGAGGTTTCAGGAGGACCTCAATGGAAGAAGGGTTTCATAATTCTTATATTCTCTCTCCTTGATCTGTTCTCATGGTCAGTTTTTAAAATATGAGACATCTTACATTTTCTTCTATTCTTTCAGTCTCTTGACTGATTTAATATTTGTTGTTGTGTTATGAAGTCGTAAACTTTTGTTTAATTGATTCTAATTTTTAGGGAGTTTGGACGATTTTATACCTTTTATGCTAAGCTGTTTGTTAATTCTTTTTCCAGGTATCTCCTCCATAGCTCTCATTTCTTTTCTAATTCTTTCCTCTGCTGTCCTTGATTTATCTATAATACAATTTAAAAACTTGTTTTTAAAAACTTTTACATTATGACTTCTGAAAATTTTAATTGATCTTTTGAATGAACTATGTTTTCTTAGGGGACTTGTGGGTGTTTTGTAGTTTTTTTTCTTCTTTTGGGTTTATGTTTGCAGCATCTCTGTCCTTATAATAATTTTTTATCTTTTTCTTTTTAGTAATTCTTCCACAGGTCTGCTCTAGGCAACCCAGCAGATGGTTCTTCTGCCCTAGCTTGAGAGCAGTTGGGGCATCTGCTACTCTGATCCTTAGGCAGACCCCATCTGTGCTGATATTCTGGTTGGGGTTCATGATCTGCCCTGGGCAACCCTTACACTTAGGGTTTATGCGTTGAATCTCTATTCCTGGCCCCTCTGGAAGACCCCATGCTGGTGCCTTCAGCCTTGAACATCTTGGGCTCTTAACTTAGTCCATCATCAACTCTGTGCATTTGTAAACCTTTGGCTTAACCTGATGCTCTGGGCTCTGAACCTGTGTCCTATTTCTTTAATTTCTGCTCTATTGACTAGCCTAAAAGTCTGATTTTTTTTTTTTTTGGCTGGAACGATGATCCACTGTATTTTCTCCTTCAATTTCCTGTTCATTGCTTGGTCTGGTATTCTTCTTATATAGTATTGAAGTGGTTGTAAGGGTACTAGTCTGTATTTCTCCTACTTTACCATCTTGATTATGACTGTTCTTATAAATTTAGACTAGTGTTCTGTATACTTTTATATATGAGACTTGTATCAGAGAAACTTGCTGAAGCTTTTTCCTCAGTTAACTCTTTCCCTTCCAATGTTAACTTGTTTGATTTTGTTTGCATAAAATTAGTCGGTTTTTCAACAATCAAAATTGTCTGTTATCTTTTATTCTTTTTTATCCTTTGGTCATGAATACTTTTTGTATTCATAGTTGCAGAAGGGACTTTCTTCCTTGATCCTCTCATCTGTGGTGCAATCTTTTATATTTAAGTCATTTTGGAACTTATCTTGGTATGTATGGTGAGTTATTACTATAAACCCAATTCAATTGGATTGCTTTCCAGTCTTCTCAGCAGGTGTTATTGAATAGTCCTTACCCTACTATTTGGGGTCTGTGAGTTCATGAAGCTGTGTACCTAATCATATCCATTGATCAACTTTTCTATTTTTTAACCAATACCAACTTGTTTTGATGATTATATATTTGTAATATATCTTGAGACCTAGAAATGTCAGTTGCCCTTTATTTCTAGTTCTTTTCACTATTTTCTTTCAGATTCTTTACTTTGTCTTTCCTGAATTTTGTGATAATTTTTCTAGCTTTATAAAGTAATTCTTTGCTAGTTTGAATGGTGGAGTACCAAAGGAAATTAATTTTGGTGATACCATCCCTTTTATTATTTGGAAAGCTAATACTGAGCAATTGATTTTTCTCCAATAATTTATGTATATCCCTGTAAATATTATTTTGTAGTTGGAATCATATAGCTCTTATGTATTTCCTGCTATTTAAATTCCCAAAGACTTATACATCCTATAATTATTTTGAATGGAATTTATCTCTTTCTTCCTCGTTATTTTTTCTTGGTAATATATAGAAATGCTGAACATTTACATGGATTTAGATATTAATTATATTAATTGATTTTAATGGACACTTTAGGATTCTCTACATAAACATCAAATTATCTGCAAAAGCAATAGATTTGTCTCCTTTTTGCCTGGGATTATTTCATCAATGTTTTTCTTGATATGTTGCAGTAATTTGCATTTCCAGCACTTTCACAAATAATAGATATAATAATAGACAACTCTGTTTTAATCCTTATCTCATTGGATAATTCTCTATCCTTTCTCCATTACATATATATTGGATTTTTAATATGTAACAGTTTTGTCAAATAGTTTGCCAAATGTTGTCATTATTTGCACCATTTTTATAATCATGTGGTTATTTTTTTGTTTCTAATATCTATTTTGTTTATAGTTTTCCTGATATTGAATCCACATTGCATTACTATTATAAATACAACTTCATCATATTACTTAAATACAATAGGTTTAAATCTACTTGATAATATTTTTATGGACTATTTTTATGTTGTTATTTAGTTGGGATACTGGTTTATAGTTTCCTTTGTTTGCTTTTCTTTCCCTCATTTTAAGTATCAAAGCTATCATTAGAAGTAATTTGAAAGTATCCCTCTCTTCCTATTTAAAAAAAATAGTTTATGATATACTGGAATTAATTGATCTCTTGATATTTGATAGAATCCACTTATAGATCCTTTTAGTCCCTTTTTTTTCTCCTTGGGAATTTATATGTGTCTTTGAGTTCATCTTTTTAAGCTAGGTTTTACTTAGATTCATTGTTTTTTGTTCTGTTCATCCAGATATTTTAATATTTTTGTAAGTGTGCATTCATTTCATCTGTATTGGCAGCTTTGTTGGCATATAGACACATTTTTAAAAATATTTTCCATTATTTCTGCTTCGTTTCTTATGGATTCTCCTTTTTTCCTTTTTAATACTGGACATTTGGTTTTTCTCTCTCTTTTTAAGAAAGACAAATTATCTATTTTATTATTTTTATTTAAAAAAATAAAACAATTATTCAGGTCTCAAATATCTTTCTCCAGTGTATGTCTAATCATGTCACTTCCTTATTCAGTAAACAACAGTGGCTCTCTATTATCTCTAAGAGAAAAAAAATAAAATTCTATGTTTAACATCTAGAGGCCTTCTTATCTTTCCAATTTTATCACACTTTATTTCACATATTCTATGATCCTCTGACATTGACTTCCTTGTTGTTCTTCACACAAGACCTCTCACCTAATTCTATGCCTTTTTCTTGGTTGTCCACCATGTCTGGGATGCTCTCCCTTCTTGCTTCTACTTTCTTGGCTTTCTTCACATCCCCACTAACATCCTAACTTTTTCCTTTCCCAGGTTTCTTAATGATGATGTCTTCACTCTGAGATTACTTTCCATTTACCTTTGTTCTTTGACCCACAAATTCATTAGGAATAAATTATTTAACCACTAATTGATTTTATTATTTTGTTCAAGGCCCTTTATTGAATATAGTTTTATTGTATTTTTGTCAGCAAAAGATGTTTATTCTTCTCATTTATGAGATTTTAATACCCTAATACAACTTTTGTAAAGATGCTATATTATACACAGCACAAAAATAAATAAAATCTTCTCTATTTGATTTTAATAATAACCAGAGATCAATTAAATCTAACTTTTCTAAAATTGTATCTGGGTGTTAACTTCATTCTTGATTACCTTTTTGTTAGATTTGTCTAGGTCTTAAAATGATATTTTGAAGTACCCTACTATTATAGTTTTACTGTCTTTTTTTTCCTCTATGTAATTTGATTTACTTTTCCTTTAGCTGACTTCCTTTTTAGTTGCTCTGCCAGTTAGAGCATATCTGGTAAGTTTTAATCTTTATTCATTATGAATGGTTCATTCAAAACAATGTAGTTTCTCTGTTTATTTCTCTTAATTGTATCCACTCTTACTGGTACCTTGGCTTAAGGATATGATTTCCATCTTTGTTCTTATAGTTCACGTGATATATAATATATTTTTCCAGTCCCTTATTTTAATTCTGTGTAAATCTTTTTTAAGTGTTTCCTGTAAACAACATATTGTTGGATTTTAGTTTATAAACCATTTGGCTTTTTTTTTCATTTTATATGGAATTATACTTATTGTGTATTTCCTTCAATCCTATCCCTTTTATATTTTTTCTTCCATGTACTCCATTTCCCCAACCATCTCTTTTCAACCATGGTGGTGAATAAGGAGTGTGACTAGTTCTAGTGAGCTAAAATTAAAATGGCCTGTTTTTACTCCATTACTCCTTCTTTCTGAACTATTAATTTCCATTTCAAGTCTTTCCTTTAAAGTTTTCATTTCTTATATCAAATTTTGCTTTGATTTTTTTTCTAGGTTATCTTGAAATCTTTGTAGTCAACCCTTTTTCTTTTCTAAGGTTCTGCGTATAGTTGTTGTGATGCTTTTCCTTTTCTGCTGTTTTCTTCTTGAATGACAACTCATAGTTCTTCATACTATTCAGTGCCTTTACATATATGTCTATGATTTGGGATTAGTGCTTGGACCAAGCTCTACCTCATCCCATATTCTTGAATGGGATAATCAGTCCTCATTAGGTCCTTGTTTCCTGCTTCCACTTCCTTTGGAGTTTCTGTGCTCAGAAGACTGGTAGATTCTAATGTTCCTACTCAGAGTTCTGTAGTTGGATGATCCTTATTAGGGGACTGGGTGGTCATCTGTGTTTCCCCAACCTCTCCATTCCTTGATTAGAGCATTATTGCTTCTATGCCTTATGAATTCTCCCCCTCCTACTCAGAACATTCCTGTGGTCTACTGCCAATCTTTTAGGGGTTTTACAGTCAGAGTATTATGTCTTTTTTTAAATAACAATTTTCTCATTTACATGTAAAAACAAATTTAAATATTCATTTTTTTTAAATTTTGAGTTCCGAATTCTCTCCTTCTCTATATTCAGTTTTCCATTCCCTGAGATGGTAAACAAAAAAAATTTTTTTTTGCTTTTTGGAGGGCAATTGGGGTTAAGTGACTTGCCCAAGGTCACACGGCTAATTTTTGTGTTACGTGTCTAAGGCCGGATTTGAACGCAGGTCCTCCTGACTCCAGGGCCGGTGCTCTGTTCACTGTGCCACCTAGACGCTCCCAATGGCAAGCAATTTGATATAGGTTTGCAATCATGCAAACCATTTCCACATCAGTCATGTTGTGAAAGAAAACACAGACCAAAAAAAAAAAAAAAAAGAAAAAATACAGTGAAAAGTAGTATGCTTTGGTGTATATTCAGATTCTGTCAGTCCTTTTTCTAGAGGTGTATAGCATTTTTCAATGAGTCCTTTGGAATTGTTTTTGATCATTGCATTACCAAGAATAGCTAAGTCATTCAGTTGATCATAATACAACATTGCTGTTACTGTGTATGCTATTCTCCTGATTCTGCTCACTTCACTTCATATCAGTTCATGTAAGTATTTCCAGGATTTTTGTGAAATCATCCTGCTCATCATTTCTTATAACACAATAGTATTCCACTACTATATACCACATATTGTTCAGCCATTGATCAATTGATAAACATCACCTCAATTTCCAAATCTTTGCTACCACAAAAAGAGCTGCTGTAAATATTTTTGTGCAAATAAGTCTTCTTCCCCCCTACCCTTTTTTAGATCTCTTTGGGATATAAATATAGTAGTGGTATTTCTGGATCAAAAGTTTTATAGCGGGGTGGCTAGGTGGCACAATGAGTAGAGTGTCAGCCCTGGAGTCAGAAGGACCTGAGTTCGGATCCGGCCTCAGACACTTAATGCACACACAAACAAAAACCTAGCCGTGTGACCTTGGGCAAATTACTTAACCCCAATTGCCCTCCAAAAACCAAAAAAAAAAAAGTTTTATAGCCCTTTGGCCATGGTTCCAAATTGCTTTCCAGAATGGTTGGATTAGTTCACAACTCCACCAAACATGCATTAGTGTCCCAGTTTTCCCACATCCCCTTCAATATTTGTAATTTTGTTTTTTGTCACATGAGCCAAATCTGATCAGTGTTAAGCAGTACCCGAGAGTCATTTTAATTTGCATTTCTCTAATCAATAATGATTTAGAACATTTTTATATGATTGTAGATAGCTTTGATTTTATTGAAAACTGCCTGTTCATATTCTTCAACCATTTATCAGTTAGGGAATGATGTGTAATCTTGTAAATCTTGTAAACTCGATTCTCTTTATATTTGAAAAATGAAACCTTTATCAGAGACACTTGCTGTATAATTTTTTCCCCAGCTTTCTGCTTTCCTTCTAATCTTGGTTTCATTGATTTTATTTGTACAAAAGCTTTTTATTTTAATATAATCAAAATTAGCCATTTTACATCTCATTATATTGTTGATACCTTGTTTGGTCATAAATTCTTCCCCTCTCCATAGTCCTGACCAGTAAAGTATCCCATGTTCCTCTAATTTGCTTATGCTATTACCCTTTATGTTTAAATCATGTACCAATTTTGAGCTTATCTTGGTATATGGTTTAAGATTCTGGCCTCCTTTGACCCAGCAATACCACTACTAGGGCTATATTCCAAAGAGATCATACAAATGGGGAAAGGATACACATGTACAAAAATATTTATAGCAGCTCTTTTTGTGGGGACCAAGAATTGGAAATTGAAGGGATATACATCAACTGGGGAATGGCTGAACAAGTTGTGTTATATAAATGTAATGGAATATTACTGTGCTATAAGAAATGATGAGTAGGTAGACTTCAGAAAAACCTGGAAAGCCTTATATGAACTGATGCTGTGGGGAAGAGAACCAGGAAAACATTATACACAGTTACAGTCACATTGTGCTGTGACTAACTTTGATAGACTTGGCTCTTCTCAGCAATGCAAATCCAAAAGGCTCATGATGGAAAATGCTATCCACATCCAGAGACAGAATTATGGAGTCTGAATGCAGACCAAAGGATACTATTTGGTCTCTCTCTCTCTTTTTTTGTTTCTTCTTTCTCATGGATTATTCCATTGGTTATAATTCTTCTTTACAACATCACTAATGTGAAAATATGTTTAATATAGCACCTATATCAGATTGCATACCATCTTGGGGGGAGGTGGGGAGTGAGGAGGAGAAAATTTAACACTCAAAAGCTTGTGGAACTGAATGTTGTAAACTAAAAATAAATTAATTTTTTAAAAAGATGTTGGTCTATACCTAGTTTATGCCCTATTATTTTCCAGTTTTCCCAGAGGTTTTTGTTAAATTGTAAGTTTTTTGTCCCAAAAGCTCTAATCTTTGGGTTTATCAAATACTATATTACTATGGTTGTTTATTGCTGTAGTAATAAGTATTACTAAGTACAGGGAAGGGAATAGGATGAAGGGAAAGAGACAGATAGTAATCATAACTGTAAACATGAATGGGATGAACTGTCCCATAAAACAGAGGCAGATAGCAGAATGGATTAAAAACAATAATCCTACAATATGCTATTTACAAGAAACACATCTGAAACACAGGGTAAAGGTAAAAGGCTGGAGTAAAATATATCATGCCTCAGCTAAAGTTAAAAAAGAAAGGGAGCAATCCTTATCTCAGATAAAGCAAAAAAAATTGATCTAATTAAAAGAGATAAGGAAGGAAAATATATCCTGCTAAAAGGCACCATCGAGAATGAAGCAATATCATTATTTAACATATATGCACCAAGTGGTATAGCATCCAAATTCCTAGAGAAGAAGGTAAGATAATTAGAAGAAGAAATAGCAAAGCTATACTAGTGGGGGACTTTAATCTCCCCTTTTCTGAATTTGATAAATCCAACCTCAAAATAAACAAGAAAGAAGTTAAGGAGGTAATTCCCCTTAAAGAGGAATTCTAGAGAGGGTAGGTATGATAGATCTCTGGAGAAAACTGAATGGAGATAAAAAGGAATATACCTTCTTCTCAGTGGTACATGGCATATACACAAAAATCGACCATGCACTAGGACATAAAAACCTCACAATTCAGTGCAGAAAGGCAGAAATATTAAATGTATCCTTCTCAGATCATGATGCAATAAAAATCATATGCAATAAAGGGCCATGGAAAGATAGTCTAAAAACTAATTGGAAACTAAAGAATGAATGGGTCAAACAAAAAATCATACAATCAGTAACTTCAAGAGAATGACAATAATGAGATAACATACCAAAATTTGTGGGATGCAGCAAAGGCAGTTCTTAGGGGAAGTTTTACACCCCTGAGTGCATACGTGAATAAATTAGAGAAAAGGGAGGTCAATGAATTAGGCATGCAATTGAAAAAGCTAGAAAAAGAACAAATTGAAAATCCCCAGTTAAATACTAAATTAGAAATAATGAAAACCAAAGGAGAAATTAATAAAATTTAAATTAAGAAAACTATTGAATTAATAAATAAAACTGGTTTTATGAAAAAAAATGAATAAAGTTGATAGACCTGTAGCCAATATGATAAAAAAAGAAAGCAGAAAACCAAATTATGAGTATCAAAAATGAAAAGGGTGAATCTACCTCCAATGAAGAGAAAATCAAAACAATAATTAGGAATTATTTTTCCAAATCATATGCACATAAGTTTGATAATCTTACTGAAATGGATGAATATTTACAAAAATATAAGCTGCCCAGATTAACTGAAGAGGAAGTAAATTACTTAAATAACCCCATCTCAGAAAAAGAAATTGAACAAGGAATCAGTGAATTCCCTAGGAAAAAATATCCAGGGCCAGACAGATTTACTAGCAAATTCTATCAAACATTTAAAGTACAGTTGATTCCAATACTCTACAAACTATTTGGGAAAATTAGTGAAGGAGTCCTACCAAATTCTTTCTATGACACAAACATGGTACTGATATCTAAATCAGGAATAGATAAAACAGAAAAAGAAAATTATAGACCAATTTCCCTCATGAATATAGATGCAAAAATTTTTAAATAAAATATTAGCAAAAAGACTACAACAACTTATCACAAGAATAATACACTTTGATCAGGTAGGATTTATTCCAGGAATGCAAGGATGGTTTAACATTAGAAAAACCATCAGTATAATTGATCATATCAACAATAAAACTAGCAGAAACCACATGATTATCTCAATAGATGCAGAAAAGGCTTTTGACAAGGTAAAACATCCATTCCTATTAAAAAACACTAGAAAATATAGGAATAAATGGAGCCTTCCTTAAAATAATAAGTAGAATCTATTTAAAGCCATCAGCAACTATTATATGCAATGCGGATAAGCTAAAAGCATTTCCAATAAGATCAGGGGTGAAACAAGGGTGTCCACTATCACCCCTCTTATTCAATCTGGTGCTAGAAATGTTAGCAGTAGTAATTAGAGAAGAAAAAAAATAAAAGGAATCAATTAGGCAAAGAAAAGACCAAGTTATAACTCTTTGCAGATGATATGATGATATACTTAGAGAATTCTAAAGAATCAGGTAAAAAACTACTTGAGACAATAAATAAATTTGGCAAAGTAGCAGGATATAAAATAAACCCACATAAATCCTCAGCATTCCTGTATATTTCTAATGAAACCCAACAGCAAGAGATAGAAAGAGGAGTCCCATTTATTTTGGAATCTACCTGCCCAAACAAACCCAAAACAAACACAACTACAAAACACTTTTCACACAAATAATGTCAGATCTAACTAACTGGGAAAATATCAATTGCTCATGGCTGGGTCGAGCTAATATAATAAAAATGACAATTTTACCTAAATTAAATTACATATTTAGTGCCATACCAATCAATTTACCAAAAAATTACTTTATAGACCTAGAAAAAATAATAACAAAATTCATTTGGAAAAACAAAAGATCCAGAATATCAAGGGAATTAATGAAAAGAAATGCTAAGGAAGGTAGTCTAACTATACCAGATTTTGGTCTGGATTATAAAGCAGCAATCATCAAAACTACTTGGTACTAGCTGAGGAATAGAGCAGTGGATCAGTGGAATAGATTGGGTACACAAGACTCAGTCAATGACTATAATAATCTACTCTTTGATAAACCCCCAAACTGATAAGAACTCACTATTTGACAAAAACTGCTGGGGAATATGGAATATAGTATGGCAGAAACTGAGCATAGACCATTATCTAACACCATATACCAAAATTAAGTCTAGATATATGATCTAGATATAAAGGATGTTACTGTAAGCAATATGGGAAAGCAAGGAATAGTTTACCTGTCAGATTTATGGAGAGAGGAAGACTTCATGACCAAACAAGAATTAGAGAGCATTATAACATGCAAAATGGATAACTTTGATTACATGAAACTGAAAAGCTTCTGTACAAACAAAGCCAATGTAACTAAGATTAAGAGGGAAGTGGGAAATTGGGGGTTTTTACAACCAATGTCTCTGATAAAGGCCTCATTTCTAAAATATACAGAGAATTAAGTCAAATCTATAAGAATACAAGGCATTCTGCAAGATAAATGGTCAAAGGATATGAATAGGCAGTTCTCAGAGGAAGAAATTAAAGATATCTATAAGCATATGAAAAAATGCTCTAAATCATTCTTGATTAGAGAAATGCAAATCAAAACAACTCTGAGGTACCACATCTTACCAGTCAGATTGGCTCAGATGACAAAACAGGAAAATGATAAATGATGGAGAGGATGTGGAAAAATTGGAATACTAATACATTGCTGGTGGAGTTGTCAACTGATCCAACCATTCTGGAGAGCAATCTGGAACTATGCCCAAAGGGCTATAAGTAATTTCATATCCTTTGAACCAGCAATACCATTTCTAGGTTTGTTTCCCAAAGAGATCATAAAAGTGGGAGGAAGACCCATATGTACAAAAATATTTATAGCAGCTCTTTTTGTAGTGGCAAAGAATTGGAAATCAAGGGGGTGCCCATCAATTGGGGAATGGCTCAATAAGTTATGGTATATAAATGTAATGGAATACTATTGCACCATAAGAAACGAAGAGCAAATGGACTTCATATTTACCTGGAGAGGCTTATGTGAACTGATGCTGAATGAGAAGAGCAGAACCAGGAAAAACTTGTACACAATTACAGATACAACATATGTGTGATGACTAACTTTGATAGACTGGACTCTTCTCAGAAATACAGGGCTATAAGTAAACTCTAAAAGACTCATGATGGAGAGAGATGTTGACATTCAGAGAAAGAACTAGAAAGAACAGAGTTTGAATGCAGATTGAAGCAAATTACCTGCTCTCTTTCTTTTTCTTGTTTGGTTTGGTTTCCTCTTTCCTATTGTTCATGCCATCTGATAGAATCCTTCTTTATAACCTGACCAATGTCTAACGTGAAAATATCTGCAGATCCTATACCTGATTGTATGCCACTATGGGAAGAAGGGGGAGGAGAGGGAGGGAGAAGAAAATTTGAAACTCAAAGAACTGGGGAACTGAATCTTGTAAACTCAAAGTAAACAAACAAATTAATAAAGACCCCATTTTTTTTTTAAAAAAGTCACAAGTATCATATTCCTGTGGAGGAATATAATCAGTTTAACCTTATTGAGTCACTTGTGTTTTCTTTTTCCTGTTTACTTTTTTATGCTTCTCTTTAGTCTTGTATTTGAAAATCAAATTTTCTCTTTAGCTCTGGTCTTTTCATTAGGAATGCTTGAAAGCTCTATTTCATTAAATATAATTTTTCTCCCTAAAGGATTCTATTCAGTTTCGCTGGGTAGGTGATTCTTGGTTTTAATCCTAGTTCCTTTGCTTTTGGGAATATCATATACCAAACCCTCCAATCCTTTAATGTAGAAGCTGTAGAGCATTATGTCTTCTTCCACTCAGGGTGCTATTGAGATCTGTTGAGCTGTTGAAGCTTTCCTGGTAGAACACTGCCCTTTCTGTGCTGCTTTAGTGCTTCCTGGTCAGGAGGCTGCTCTGGGGACATCTCAGTTAAGTTTTTGCCGGAGACTCCTATGCTAGAGTTTGTAGCCTATTAGGAGTGGACTTAACACTAGCTTTTTGTTCGAATTTGACATGGGGATGTAATGAGGCATTGGAAAGTCACTAAATGGTTAATAAACGTTATTTTATGCTAAAACAGCAAGGACATGAAGCAATAATACTATATCCCTAGTTCATTTTATCCCCATCCTCCCTTGTCTCCATACAGAAACGTGTCTGATCATTAGAGCAACACATGGTTATTTAAGAGGTCTTCTGAAATCCCTCAAGATAGAGGGGCTTTAAATCCCTGTGGGTAGGGCTTTTATAACTGTAGGTTCCCAGAAAGCTTCATCGAAGGAGGCAGGAGTTAAGCAGGTCCCAGAGACAGCTTTGATAATTTTTAGGGAAAACTAATCCCAGTTTTGGGAAGTAGGGGAAATCTAATCCTTGTTGTGGAAATGAGGGATCCTCATCCTGAAACACAGCCTGTTTGCCTACATTTGTGCTGGCTTCTTTATCAAGACCTCCTTTGTTCATACTTGGCAGTACTGATGAGTTTGCTAAAATTCTTTGGATTTTTTGGTCATTGTTTGATCTGGTACTCTATTTTTTTTAAACCATGATTGTTGTAAAAATGGGAACATTGCGCTCCTCTGTACCTTTCACTGGTATCTTTCCTGGAAGTCCTTAGATTACAACAAATAAATTACAAAAAAAAAAAAGAGAGAGAGAGAGAGAAGAAGAAGAATGCATTTTTCATTACACCAAGACACTCATATCAAAGTCTGGCTGTTATTTTTAATTATCCTCCAACTTTAGTATGCAGTCAGTCCTGCATTTGGAGAGCACATTTATTCTTGTTTTGGAAATTCCAAGTGTGCTTTTGGCTACTATTGCGACAATAAATTCAGCTTTTTGGAAGGAGACTAATGACTAAAATTTCTGTCAATATCTTCAACAAAAAGACTACAAGTAGGAAAATGGATTTTTTTTTTCTCTACTTGCTAATAAAGTCTTTCCCAAAGATGCTGATGCCTATAGTATAATTCATTTCCTGTTTTACACATCCTATTATCTAAACTCAAACTTGAGCAACCTCCCCACCTTTCTCACTGGCAGGAAAAAGCCATGGGAAAGTGTAAATATTGTGGAAGATAAGGATTCATTTGTCTGAGTTTTGAATATTATTCTGGAGGCAGTGACAAGCTGCCAATTTTGTCACGCACCTAGTCAATTCAGCATCAGGGCCTTGCGTTGTAAGAGATTTGTACAGAACATTACAGATGTCAGCCCAGTTGTATTAGCAAGCACCCTAGCAACCCAGGATGGCCTGCTAGCACAGGTTCTTTGATCTGCTTTTCTAAAGGAAAGACAGCTTCAAAGGGGTCAACAATCTTACTTTAATTAAACATATATGTCATTCACTAGTTCAGGGGAAAGGTCAGCACCCTGAACGTGGAGAAAACATAAGCAGAGAAACATAGAGAAATTAGCACAGAGATCCAATAGACAGGGCTCCAACTGTCTAAACAAAGTAATAGATACTATCACCAGAACAGGGAGTGCCAATATCTGGGTTCTCAAAGTCAAGGCTCCTTAACAATGGTTACTCAGAATGTCTTCTGGCCAAATAACAAAGAAACATTCTTCCTGTGAGTGAGTTCCAAAGTAAAATACCAACCTCCAAGTAAATATAATTTTCAACTAATAGGCTCAGAGCCTGAAGGCATCACAACGTGACACTGTGGCTAATTGGCCCACTGCCAAAAGGTGTGAAAGCCCTCCTGCAAGCAAGCTTCCCCCTAAGCTAGCTTCTCTTTAGGCAAGTTCCTCCCCAAGGCAACATAAATCTCTCTGATCACTTGATCGGCTCTATGTGACTCAGGATGTGTTATAGCTATGAATTGAGTTGAAGTTCAAAGCAGCAAGACATCCGTGACTGAAATAGCTATGTACCTTTAGACCAGGGAATCCAGCCCATATTCCAAGGGAAAAAGGAACACATGTGGTCACACAGGCCAATTAATGGACAGGGAAAATCTTATATTCCATTAACCCTACACCGGTCCAGAACTGTCTTCTAGTGGCCACTTACTCCCCTTGTGAGAACCTTTCTCCTTATTCTTGTAGGCTTTGTATAGGGCTAGAGTTAGGAGGAGAACAAAACAAGAAATAATAAACTTCAGGATAGTAATGATGATATTTTAACCAGAGAATGGACTGTAGAGTCTATGAAAATTTGTGATCCTTCCAAGACATTAAAGATGTCTATACATTGTCCTCAGGATATTGCTTTTAAGTAGTCAAGGGAGACAAGAGGTACCTGTAGGTTTTCCTCAATTTTGCCAACAACCCTTTCTCAGTGGTAATGTATTTGTTCTGCTTAAATTTTGCTCCGTTCCTAGTCCCCTTCTCTAGTCTGGTATAACTCTTTCAAATGTTGCTAAGGATTGCTGGATTTTTTTTTTTTTGAAAAGTCAATAAAATACTTTGAACTACATAGCAGGATGCCTGGTGGCTATATAGAAACACGGGCACAGTTTTATCAATTTAATAGTAAGTAAAGGGTATTTTGTTGACTGGACTTTGAAAAATAAGCATGATTAGCTCCTAACAGTTCCCCTAAAAGATTAGCTCCTAACAGATTATTCTTGTTTTAAAAAATGACTACAGTGATAGATATCTATATTTGACTGAAAATCATGTAGGATCTACATTTATTTTTCAATTCTTATATTGTCTCTCCCAATCAGTTGCTGTGTGATCTCAAGCAAGAATATTAAGAGAACTTTTCCTGCAGTTTCTCAAATGTGTTAAATGATAATGAGTCTAGAATGGACTCTAAAATGATTTTAAAGTATGAAATTTTTTTCAATAGCATAATGTAGAGCAAATATATATCATTAAAACTTAAAATCAATGGGTAGCTTTGGTACAATGGGAATTATGCTATTGGAATCTGAGAACCATGTTCAAATTCTGCCTCTAATGCTTACTACCTTTGTTCATTTGGACAGTTTCATCAACCGTAAAATGAGGGTCTTAGAATACACGGCCTCTGAAGTTCCCTTCCTAGCTCAAAATCTGTGCTCCTAAGATCTTATGATCCAATTTGTGCTTTGCTCTTTGACACAATTGATTTAAGAGTTAACTTTGTCTTGACATATTTGACCTACAATATAAAGTGGGTCAGAAGAGGATAATTATAATGGATAAGGGAACCTAAAAGTCATGGGGGGGGGGCGGGAGAGAGAGAGAGATGATGGAAAGGAACATGAAAGTTGGAGTCAGAAGACTTGATTTCAAGAGCTGCCATGTGAGCTAAGTTATTTCTCCTCCCAATTTTTTCATACATAAGTAGAGGTAATGGTATTTTCATTCTCAACTTTGCATAATTGTAAGGAGCAAACAAAGCAACCTGTGTAAAGGACTTTGTGAATGGAAGGTATTATATAGAAACCATAGGATTTAGAACAGAAAAGGACCTTAGAAATCACCCAGGCCAACCCTTTCTTTTATTTATGTTAAAATGGAGGCCCTGAATGAGGAAGTAACTTGTTTGAGATCATGCAGATATTAAGTAAAAGAACTAGGTGAACCCAGGTTGCCTGATCTAAATGTGAGCTATTATTGTGTCCTAGCCCCAATTCTGTGTTCTAGATAGGAAAGTTAAGTCAAATGGAGGTAAGAAGATGTTTTTCATGATCACTTTCTTTAGGTCTGAGGAAAAGTATGTAGTTTGTTACATGGCTTTACAAAAGGAAACCTCCAAGGTATGGTTCTTATTGTTTACTAAGACTGCTTCTTATCCAAGTTTTATTCAAGTTGATTTAGACAACTGGGGCAACTTACAGTCTGTGGAAATTTCTCTTCCTGTCACTTCTATACTAACACCCAAACAACCCAATCCACTCAAAGATTCATCTGGCAAATCTGGGGATTTGTAATGCATTGTGCTGAGGGTGAGAAATGGTACCCTTTCATTTTGTTCTCCATCCTGATTACTTATTGCACATGCATTTCCCTGTGTGGAAATTAGTTTCAATATTTAATTTTGACTTGACACTTTATTATTGTATTCTTGAAGGCAGCAAGGTGTACTTCTTTCCTTTACTCCACAAACTCAAATAAAGTGGATTATTTTCCCCAAAAAGAAAAGTAAGCAACTTTGAAAAAATGTAACATAGCTTCAGCTGTCATTAAAATCTTGAGAATTTTGTTTTATATTGCTTTCCTCCTGTTAGACCCACAGCATTTCTATTGGGTAAGGATCAAAGGGGTAATTAATTGTTCCTTAGCAATATGGACTATTGAAGTGGGTTAATAGTTGCTTCCATCTTAGGGACACACTGGTAAATGCTTAACAAGCAGCTCCCCAACACACTTTGAAGTTGAATCTACCTTATTGGCATATTTTGCCATCACTTCCTTAAGTCTAGACAACCAACAAAATAATAAATTAAGCCTTTATTTGTAGCATTTGCTGATTTCTGAGATATAATTGCTCACACTGAATATTTAATTATTGGTTCTCAGTCGGATTGATCAAGGTCCAGCACATCCTTGCCCTCTGTTCTCTCCCCTTTCCAACACATTTTTATAAGGCTACTGGATTAAGGAGGTTTCTCATCCATATATCTCAGCATAGCCTATCTCTGCTCACTCAATGACTTCTCATATCCTAAATAATAAAATCCTTAGCCTGGCATTCAAGGTTCTTTACTACCTAACTCTGTTCTACCTTTCCAGCTATACTATTGTGTTCGTTCTCTCTCTCTCTCTCTCTCTTTCTCTCTCTCTCTCTCTCTCTCTCTCTCTCTCTCTCTCTCTCTCTCTCTCTCTCTCTCCCTCCCTCCCTCCCTCCCTCCCTCCCTCCCTCCCTCCCTCTATATATGAACTCCAAGTTCCAGTTAAAACTGAACTACATTTTGCAATTTCTTTTGTCAAGTTTCTTTCATATGCCTGAAATGCCTTTCCTCAACTTCCCTACCTGCTGATTTGTTGATATCCTATCCATCTTTTAAAGTCTAGCTCCAGTGTCCACTTCTCCATTAGATAGGATTTTGTTTTGTGGGGGAGAAGGGAGGCAATTGGGGTTAAGTGACTTGCCCAGGGTCACACAGCTAGTAAATATCTGAGGCCATATTTTGAATTCAGGTCCTCCTGACTCTCTCCACTGTGCCACCTAGGTGTCCCCTACATAAAGTCTAAAATTATCTCCCAAATCAGTAATGATTTTTCCCATTGGCTAACATACAGCCCTTGATTTGCCCCCTCTATCATACACTCATCAAATATTATTTTATATTATGGTCAAAATTCTCAAGAACAATAAAAAGGTGCTTGTGCCTAGTGAGGGAGAACATATTACAATATGTTACAATATGATTCAAATAGCATTAAATAGAATTAATAGTATTAAACAAAATGTATAATCAGAAATAAAGATAGAGTGTTTTTATGGTAAGAGTAATAGGTAAATGATGGACAGCCTACACACTCCATTGGCATCCTAGATATTAAGGAAGGCCTCTGAGAGTCAGGGAGTTGAGCAGACTCCCTAGCTTGAATTCATATACCATACTTTTTCTATATTATACTTTTAATTTATATAATAGGCTATTTCCCTTACTGATCCCATCTGTCATATAGATTCAATTATCATCTTTTCACATATGATTCCCAGATCTATTTGTCCAACTCTTAGCTCTCTCCTGATGTCCAGTGTCACAACTCTAAATGCCTATAGGATATAGTATCTTGAATCGGATAGCCCATTGATATCTTAAACTCAACATGTCCAAAATTGAATTAATTATCTTTCCCCAAAATTGTCCCTCTTTCCTGAGTTCTCTATTGCTACTGACAGTTATCACCACCTCCCGCTTCAAATATTTTGCTAAGTCTTATCAATTCCACCCACTCAACACCTCTCCTTTCTGCCCCTCTCTTCCCTCTGACACTACAATCAATGATTTTTGGCTCTTATCACCTCATGCCTGAACTATTGCAACAGGCTTCTGGTTGGTCTTTCTGCCTCATCTATTCCCTCCCCAGCCTCTCCTCTAGTCAGCTACCAAAATGCAGTAATTAAAGCACAGATTTGATACTCTGCTATTTAAAAAGTCTAGTGGCTGCTTGTTGCTTCCTGGATTAAATATGAAGGGTTTTAAGGATTCTTCCTCTGTTTGGCTTTTAAAGTCCTTCACAAACTTGCTCCTTCCTGCCTTTTCAGTCTTCTTACATATCACTACCTTCCACAAACTCTGTAATCTAGTGATATTAGCCTCCTTGAGGTTTCTTGCACAAAATACTCTATGTCCCATTGCCATGCATTTTCATTAGTTGTTCTAGGCCTAAAACTCTCTCTCCTTGTTCCTGCCTGCTGGCCTCAAGTTTCACCTTTTCCTAGTGCTTTTCCTCTGAGGTTACCTGGAATGGACCTTATGTATTATGTCTGTTGTTGTCTCTTCTGTGAAATTGTGAGTTCTTGAAGGCAGAGAATGCTTTTGTGTTTCTTTTTATCCCCAGTATGGGCAACTAGGTGGTGTGGTGGTAAGAGTGCCAACCCTGGCATCAAGAAGACTCATCTTCCTGAGTTCAAATCTAGCCTCAGACACTTACTAGCTGTGACCCTGGGCAAGTCACTTCTCCCTGGTTGCTTTACTTTCCTCAACTGTAAAAAGAGCTGGAAAAGGAAATGGCAGAGTATTCCAGTATCTTTGCCAAGAAAAAAAAGAAATGGGGTCATAAAGAGTTGGACACAACTGAACAACAAAAGTATCAACAAAAGTATCACCAGTGCTCAATATAATACCTAGCACATAGTAGGGACTTAAAAATTGTTTCTTCTTATTGTTCAACCAAGTCTAAATTTATCCTTTTGCAACTTTCACTATTCTAATGCAATGCAAAAGAGTCACAAACTGGATTGAAAGGTGGAATCCAAGAATATGTTATACACACACACACACACACACACACACACACACACACACACACATACATATTTAATCCAGAAAGATTCAGTAGATTCAAAATGAAATACAATTCTAAAACGTACCACATTATTGACAAGTTTTGAAAAGTGGAAGTGGCACTAATGTCAGACAAAGTTGAATTCAAACTAGAAAGTATTATAAAAAATAAAGTATACAGTAGGAAATAGATCATGAGTACAAGTAGATGAGTTGGTCTTTGTGATGAGAATGGCCACTTCATCAGAATCTGGGGCAAAGGAAAAGATAATACAGGGTAAAATAGAATTTTCAGGTATAGAGTGGAGGGAATAGGGAGCTTGTAGTAAGAAACTTCTGTTTTTGTCAGTAAAGTAGCAGGTGAGCTCTTCCACTGAGAGAGAGAGAAGAGATGATTTTACAGACTGCTTAAGAAGAAAAGAATTTGGAAGAGTTACTAGGGGGATTCTGAAAATAAATTAAAGAAGATTAAAAAGGGTGACTACACAGCACTGAGGGCCTAATTGAGATGAGATAACAAAATTGTAGTGGACCCATTTGACAGATATGTGATTTCCTCTACCAGTACTCAGAAGCCAAAAAAAAAAAAAAAAGTAGAAATAAGGAATACATATAGTGTAATCAGTCCCAGTTTGGGATTTTGTAAGACATGGCGGTGATAGGATATGGACCTAAGGGATTTAAAAGTGAAGCGCAGTGTATAGTTATACTGGTCAACAATGGAGTCAAGACTGAATGGAGGAAACGGGGGGACAAAATGATAGTAAGTCCTAGAGAGGAAAGATAATAGGTTTAGGAGAACTGGAGCAGAGGAAGATATAAAATGACAGTAGAAGGTCAAAAAAAATTAAAGATTGAGGTCATAAAGTAGTAATGCTATGTATAATTATTGGAATCTAAGTTCTGGGTGGCTAAGATGATGTGAAAATGTCAGTCAAGAAAATTCAGGTAGCTGGTGAAATGGGAGGTCCGAATATTTGCATACTGAAAGGGTTTGGAAAAAAGAGGAAAACCATGAGCCAGGTACTGAACTCTTTGAGAAAGGAGGGGGAAACAAGCTTGTGGCAGGCAGATAACTGCAGCAAGAATCTAGATCTGATACAGATAAACAAAGTGAACCTCAAAGGAGGATAACCTTATTTATAATGTGGCATCAAAAGGTATTTGTCTTAGAATATTCTCTCCTGCCTCTCCTGAAATCCTAGAATGTTCCATTTATAAGGTGCCTATACTCTCACATGACTTGGTTCCCTTTTTTTCCCAAACAGGACAGGATACCAATTTGAGTTTAACAAATGTTTATTAAATGCTGACTCTATGCAGAGCACTAGGCTAGATACAAAGAGAGATACAGAGTTTAAATAATTAGAGAAAGAGGCTATGACATACATAAACAAGCATAATACAAAATGATACATACATTCGGGAGTTTCAAAGAACTATGAGAAATCCAAGGTACAAAAGGCATTACTCTGTGAAAGAAAGGGAATCATAGATGACTCCATTGAGGAAGCTGCATTTGAACTGGACTTTAAAGGATGGAAAGGATTGCCAAAAAGAAAAAAAAATAGGGACATAAGAAAAAAAATCCAAGCATAAGGAACAGCATGAGCAAGGTTAAAGCACCAAGTATAGTGGACAGCAAATAGCCAATTTTACTGAAGTCTAGAGCATATGAAGAAAAATCATATAAGATTAGAACAGCACCAGCTGTGGAGGGCTGAGGAGTTTAAGTCTCATTTAGTTGGTTTGAAAGTAATTGAAGGCTAAGTAGAAGAGTGAAATAACTAGATCTGTATGTAAGTAAGATTAATCTGGCATTGCTTGCTGTTAAAGAAGAATTAGAGAGGGGAACGAATGGAAGTTCTGTTACTCATCGTATTGTAACAGTTCAGATCTATAGTAATGAGAGCATAAATACAAGAAGGGTAGCAGAGAAAATAAAGGGAAGGCAGAGTGTGTGTGTGTGTGTGTGTGTGTGTGTGTGTGTGTGTGTGTGTGTGTGTGAGTGTGTGAGATTGGTTGTTGACCTGCATTCTCAGAGGACCAAAATGACATCACTATGCTAGAGTCAAGTTTCAGTGTGTCCAACTGTGACTAATCAGACCAATACCAGCTCAGAATGCTCTACCACAGTTTGGCCACAAATAGTCCATGTGAACCTTTGGGGTGAATTCTCCAAATTTATGCATCTTGTGTTTCTTTTGAGCTACTTCAATTCTGCTTTGTTCGTAGAGCACAGCACCTTCTCTGGTGTGGGCATGCCATGCCAGTGTCTCCCATGTCACACAATTCTACAGTTCTTGAGAAAAACCTTGACAGTGTCCTTCTATCGCTTCTTCTGATGACCATGTGAATGCATACCCTGGGTGAATTCTCCAAAAAGTCTTTTTTGGCACGTGCACATTTTGCATTTGAACAATGTGACCAGCCCATTGGAGTTGCACTCTCTGAAATAGAGGTAGCTTGGCAGTTTAGTTCAAGAAAGGACCTCAAGGTCTGGTACCTTATCCTGCCAGGTGATCTTCAGAATCTTCCTAAGACAGTTCAAATGGAAGCAATTCCATTTTCTGCCATGTAACTGGTATACCGTCTAGGTTTCTCAGGCATACAACAATGAGGTCAGCACAACAGCTCTGTAGACCTTCAGCTTGGTAGTCAATCTAATACCTCTCCTCTTCTACACTTTCCTTTGGAGCCTTCCAAACTCTGAACTAGCTCTGGTAATGCATGCATCAACTTCATTATCAATGTGTACATCCCTGGAAAGTATACTACCAAGGTGAGTGAATTTATCCACAGCATTCAAAACTTCTCCATTTGCTGAAACCACTGGTGTGGTGGTGGCTGATGGATCATCATGTTTTCTTGGTGTTCATTGTTAGGCAAAAATTAGCACAAACAGCAGAGAATCAGCCCATACTTTGTTTAGAGCCTACATTGAAAGCAAAATCATTTGCAAACAGAAAGTCATGTACCAACACTCCCTCAACTTTGGTCTTGGCTTGTAGCCTTTTCAAGTTGAAGTATTTACCATCAGTGTGATAGCTTACCTCAATACTGTATTTGTCCTCGTTGAAGGCATTTGACAACATGGCTGAAAACATCATGTTAAAAAGCATGGGGGCAAGCACACAGCCTTGTTTCACTCCAATGGTGACTGGAAAAGCATGAGAGTGTTGTCCATTATCCGGAAACCAGGCAATCATGCCATCATGAAATTGATGTACAGTGCTGTTGAACTTCTCTGGGCAACCAAATTTTGACATAATTTTCCATAAGCTCTCATGACTGACAGTATCAAAGACCTTGGTCTTCACAGCACCTGCTTCAGCTGCCTTTATGTCAATTGGAACAAATTGTTCTCATCTGCCCATTCCACCAAAGGAAGAATTCACACACTTGGGGTAGACACCCCCCTAACTCACCAATGGGTTTGAGATCCCTCAGTTACCCACAACCTGGTTTAACCTGCCTGCTGAAACAGTTTACTGGGGTATAGCCACTGTGCATGCTACAGCTTTTTGGAGCCACAGGTGAGAGTTAGGTGGAACAGGTGTCCACCAAAGGTGGAAAGTAGCCTGGAAAAGGGCTCAGCAGCTCTCATATCAGAAGTGCTAGTCTTCCCTGAACACACCCTACACCCCAGCGGGAGAGATAGTGTGTAAGTAGAATCTAAAACCCATAGTTGACAAATTCTCACCTCCTGATCCTTCTCTCCCTGTAATTCAGTCACCAGACCAAATTTGCCCAGACTAAAATCTTTTCCTCCCGCTATTTTACTCCATACTCTCCCTAGACATCTTAGCCCATAATGATCCATAGTCTGATTTGCCCTCACAGCCCACTATGTCCTTTGGAATCCTTTTGCTTTTTTTTTAATCGAGTGCTTTATTAACTTCTACTTTATAATATTCATTTCCGCAAGATTTTGAGTTACAAATTTTCTTCCTGTTTTCCCCCTACCCACCATCCCAAAATAGCAATCCCACTGGATATCCCCTCCTCCAATCTGGTCTCTCCCATACCTTCTCCCATACCTCCTCTGACTTTCCAATAGAGCACAGAGGATCTCTATGCCCCAGTGCCCATATGTCTTATTTCCCAGTTACATGTAAAATAATACTGATAATAGTATATATATATATATATATATATATATATATATATATATATATATATATATTTTTTAAACATTTGATTTTAAAACTTTGAATTCCAGATTCATTCCTTGTCACCCAACCTTACTGGGAAGATAAGTAATTCCACATAGATTGTACATCTATAGCTATGCAAAACATTTCCATAGTGGATATATTGTAAAAGACTGACTATATTTCCCTCCTTCCTATCCCACCTCCCACATGTTCAATTCTCTATTTTGATCCTGTCACTTTTCAAAAGTGAATGCTTCCAACTTCCGTTCCCCCCCCCCAGCCTGCCCTCCCTTCCATCATCCCCCCTCTCATCTCCTTCACCCCTACTCTCCTGTAGGGTGAGATACTCTGTTTAGTGTGCATGTCATTCCCTCCCTAAGCCAAATTCAATGAGAATAAGGTTGACCCATTCTCTTTTGCCTTCCTGTTCTTCCCCTCCATTGTAACCATTTTCCCTTGCCTCTTCTATATGAGATAGTTTATCCCATTCTGTCTCTCCCCATCTCCTCTCATTATATTCCTCTGTCACCTTTTAATAGCACCTTTTAAGTATCATTCCCCTCCTATTAAATTGGTTCTGTGCCCTCTATCTATGTATACCTATACACATTTATACACACATTCACATATGTATTCATACACCCATATACCCTCCTATATAGACATATATGTATGTATATACATACATATATGTGTGTGTGTATATATATGTATGCTTGTATACGCACACACATACATATACATTTCTATTCCCTTCAACTATTCTCATACTGAGAAAAGTTTCATCAGTTACAAGTACTGTTTTTCCTTGTAGGGATGTAAATAGTTCAACTTTGATAAGTTCCTTATGATTTCATTTCCCTGTTTACTTTCTCATGCTTCTCTTGCTTCTTGTATCTGAATGTCAAATTTTGTATTAAACTATGGTTGTTTTCATCAAGAATGCTTGAAAGTCCTCTATTTCATTGAAGGAACATATTTTCCCCTGAAACATGATACTCAGTTTTGCTGGGTAGGTGATTCTTGGTTTTAATCCCAGCTCCTTTGACCTCTGGAATATCATATTCCAAGCCCTTTGATCCCTCAATGTAGAAGCTGTTATCCTGATTGTGTTTCCACATATTCAAATTGTTTCTTCCTGGCTGCTTGTAATATTTTCTTCTTGATCTGGGAACTCCAGAACCTGGCTATAATATTCCTAGGAGTTTTCTTTTGGGGATCTTTTCCAGGAGGTGATCAGTGGATTCTTTCAACTCCTATTTTGCCTCTGATTCTAAAACATCAGGGCAATTTTCCTTGAGAATTTCTTAAAGGATGATTTCTAGGTTCTTTTTTTGATCATGGCTTTCAGGTAGTCCAATAATTTTTTAAATTATCTCTCCTGGATCTTTTTTCCAGGTCAGTGGTTTTCCCAATGAGGTATTTCACATTGTCTTCTATTTTTTTCATTTGTTTGGATCTGTTTAATAGTATCTTGATTTCTCATAAAGTTGCTAGCTTCCATTTGCTCCAATCTAATTGTGAAGGAATGATTCTCTTCAGTGAGCTTTTGAGATTCTTTTTTCCATCTGGAAAATACAGCTTTTTAAGGCATTCTTCTTTTCATTGCCTTTTTGAGCCTCTTTTGCCATTTGAGTTAGTCTATTTTTAAGGTGTTATTTTTTTCAGTCAGGCTGTTGACGCTCTTTTCATGATTTTCTTGCATCACTCTCATTTCTCTTCCAAATTTTTCCTCCACTTCTCTTATTTGTTTTTCAAAATCCCCCTTAAGGTCCTCTATGGCCTGTAACCAGCTCATATTTTTCTTGGAAGCTTTTGGTGCAGGTGTTCTGAGTTCATTGTCTTCTTCCTGTTCTGTGCTTTGTTCCTTTTTGTCCCCCAAAAGGAGTGCAAAGTTGGGTTGCTCTGTTTGCTTTGCTCCTTTGACTGCTCATGTTGCCACTCAGTTACTTGACTTTTGAGCTTTTTGCCACAGTAGGACTCTGCTACCAGACAAGGAAGCTTTGTCCCAATCTCTGGGGCTTTCTCAGCTGCTGAAGGTATTAGTTGGGTGCCCTCTTTGAAGCCTCCACACACTCTGGCAAACTGGTCACATACACCAGGACTTCCACCCTCGACAGCAATCCAGATCCAAGCAGGTTAAAGCAAGAATGATCATCCCTCAGACTGGTTGTTTGGTCCCCCTACATTCTGTAGGCCAGGAGCTGAAGCAGCCACATGGCTGCAGCTGCACAGCCTTGGTGCCTCAGCCACTTCTCGCCCCAGGGACAAAGATCAACCACACTCCTGAACTACTGGATCCCAATGTCCACACTGCACTGACCTCTCACTTTTTCCTTAGCATCTATGTGTTGATAATTCTGGAAATCACCACAGCTGCTGGTGTTCTGAAGTCCCTCCAGCTGGTGGCTGTTCAGGCCTGCCCTGAGGCTGATACCTTGGGCTTGTGTGGGGCTGGAGTCAGCGAGGCTGGCCACTTCTTGCCAGCCTGCTGGCTCTCTTCAGTGTAAGGTTAGCTTCTCTGTGTCATTTATAAGAGTCACCTTTTACATGAATTGGAGGAGGTGGAAGCCAGACCCCACTGAAATACTGTTTCTACTCTGCCATCTTGACTCCACCACCCCCTGCCAATCCTTCTTAGCTTGTTAATTAGCTTGTCTTCATCTGAAAACTTCTGGTGTATGCAGAAACCTGCCTCCCTGTGGAAGACATAGTAGCTCTTCAGCATTTTTTCTCTCTTGACTCTAACATGCTGGGCTAAGAGGAGGAATGGACAGATTTCTTGTTTCTCACAGTCACATCCAGACTAACCCTTCAATACAATTATTTGGCAACTTTACCTTCCTTAGCTATCTCTGTCTATCTGTATCACTAACTCCAGAGCCTTGTTGGGGTCATTTACCAGGTCCAAGGTCACTACTATCCCTCTTTTCTTAAGGACTTCAGTGTTGTCCAGTTATTTTATTCATATCTGATGCTTCATGACTCCATTTGTGGTTTTCCTGGCAAAGAGATTGGAGTGGTTTGCCATTTCCTTCTCCAGCTCATTTTACAAATGAGGGAACTAGGGTAAACAGGGTTAAGTGACTTGTCCAGGGTCACACAGCTAGTAACCGTCTGAGGCCAGATTTGAACTCAGGTCTTCCTGACTCCAGGCCCAGTGCTCTATCCACTGTGCCACCTAGCTGCCCTTAAGGACCTCAGTATTTGTTTCACAACCTTCCTTTCTACTTCAGTCCTTGCCTTATACTTGGAGACTTCAACATACAAAATAACATCCCATGTGCATTTTGAAGTTTGACTCAGTGAAAGAAAATACATTTGGTTGTGTAGCGAACTTTCAGAAGTCTCATGGCTTCGCCAATGAAATGTTCCCCTCCCATATATTATTATCTGAAAGGCTACAGGGCAGACAAGCAAGAGGATGTATTATGAAGGGAATGTTTTGGGGCCCCTTGACCTAGCTCCCCTGTCCTATACAGTTACCTACAAAGGTTACAGGGTAGATAAGCTAGAGGGCCTATAATCCTTTTTGTTTATGCCTCCAGGTTTGGTCCTATAATAATACCCTAATAAATAACTAACCTTAAGCAAGGGTAAATAGTAAACAGGATTAAGGGAGGCTCCTTCTATATTATCTACATTCCTATAGGATCTTCCTACATTGTCTACATTCTCTTGGGGGACATAAAAACTCTGTGAGCTCCTTGTATCTTTGGCTCTGTATGAAATGGTCCTGTAATAAACAGACTATTGATTACAACCCTCTTATTCTCACTGCTCACTAGTCCATCAACTGCTCTGGCCACAGTACGGTTGGAATGTTGGAGGTGTGATATTGGGGAAAAAAATAGTAGGAACCTGGGGTGGCTAAATAAAGCATTCTTATTTGTCTTTTCTTTTGGTTAACACATTTCAGTTCATCACTGGACCCCTTGGGTATAGGTACTATACTGGTGCAAATCACAATCAATTCATACTTTTGCATCACCTTTGATTCTGGGCTGTGACTTCCCATAAACCCTCCATTGAGTAGCAACAAAGCATGGTGGAGATCTTCCTCTTGTTCTTTGGGTAGCAGTACAAGCATTTGAATCATCAACCTGTTTATCCCTTATACTTGCTACATATCTTTTTAAATCATACATTTCCTACTTGAACTTTTATTTGTATCGCAAGAATGCAATTTCCCTCTAGTACCTATACTACATTGTTATGTTATGAATCATTGACCACTACAATCTCTGATGAAGCCAAACTATACAGGTGATACAAAGGGCAATGAAAGATGCAATATCAATGTAAGTAGGCTGCTACAATGGTAATGAATACAAGCAACATGAGGAATATCCAAGAATGTACAAATCAGCCCATTTACATTAAATTTTTCTTGCTTATTCAGAGAATCATCTATAGGCCTGCTTGGGTTTCATCCTCACTTGAGAGAGAAGCATGACAAATGCTGAGCAGAGGACACTTTAAAACAAGCATATTAGTTAAATACTAGCTTCCTTCCCACAGAAAGGGGTCAAGCAACACAAGCTAGTAGGCAAACTCCCCTTCCAAGGTATTTCATGCTTCTTTGGTTACTGAGCACCAATTAAAATTTCACTCTAATCCACCTGCAGCTAGGAGACCTCTGTTAACTTCAAGTGGCCTTGGTTAATTGCTACAAGAATGTTCTTGTACAACTTCCCATATAAAAATTCAAAAAACATTGCAACATTTATCCTATTCTGCGTTATGATATTATATTGCTGATGTAAAGGAACACTGAGCAGTGTTATTATCTACACATTTAGAGTTACAGAGTTGTGGATATTAGCAAATGTGTGTTTGTAATAGACTCTTTAATAGTATTATTCAATGCACAGAATAACCATCCCCTGTACATTAGTATTTACATTAAGAATATAATTTATTTTTAATGGAATATTCTAGGGTACATCGGAGCGTTTGCTGATGTTTCAGAGCCTGAAAATGGGATTTCTCTCCAAATTCATTATCTCCTTTCTCTCTCTCCAGCATCTTGTTTTCTTTGTGTTTAGACAATGTTGTTGTGATACCTGGCAACAAAATAAAAATGCAAACTACAGGACTCTTCAGATTTAGCTGCTAGTGGAATATCATTCAGATACCGAGACCAATAGTGCTACAAAGAATGGTTATAGAATCCATTAGTTACAAATATGTGTAACTTTTATATCAAAATCCTTATAGAGTTTCCTTTCCTTCCAGTTTCTTCTATTGGTAAGGTCAGGCACAAAGGTACAACCCAGGCTTCAAGATTTAGAACTCTATGTCATGGTAACTCAGGGGAGAACCAGCTGGTTAAGTACCACGATGACAGCACCAAGTTGTGTTATATGGCCATTTGGGGGACACCGCCATCTTTTTTTTAGCTTTTTAGAAGGGGAAGGCAGGGTAATTGGAGTTAAGTGACTTGCCCAAGGTCACATGGCTGGTTTTATGTAAGTGTCTGAGGACAGATTTGAACTCAGGTCCTCTTGACTCCAGGGCCAGTGCTCTATTCACTGCATCACCTAGCCACCCCAAAGAAGACCACCCTCTTGAGTAGCTGAGTTCCTGCTTTAGATACCATACAGAAGTAGTCCAAAGCTACTATCCTTTTTTATTCCTCAAAATATGCTGCTCCTGAGACAGTGCTTTGATTTGGGGGTGCTCCCTTTATCCATTAACCCTGAGAGGAACACTTTTAACAGGGAAAGTTAACCAGGACATTTGTAAAGCCCTAAGCAACAAGCAGATTTTTCTTTATGTTATTACTGGAGGTAGCATGACATAGTGAATAGACAATTGACCCTGAAGCCTAGAGGAATTGGGTTTAAGACCTAAGTCTGACACACTGCCTGTTTGACTCTGAGCAAATACCTTAACTGTCAATTACTCTAGGAGCTCTAAGATTATAACTGCAGAAGTACCAACCTGCATTAGTAGAGGAAGTTCCATCATTAGGGAGTTCTCAAAACCAAGGAACTCACAGGTCTTGGTCTAGTTCTTTATCCCTTATATGTTGGACCATAGAGTCTCTGAAGTACCCTTCCCTTGAAAATCGGAGATTTGGGTTAGACTACCACTAAGTAATTCTCTCACAACTTCTAGTTGCATAACTTTAGCAAGTCCTTCAAACTCTGAGTCTCAGTCTTCCCCCTGAAAAATGGATTACTACTTATTACACAGATATTATAAGAATCAAATTGATATTAAATACAATGTTTGCTAGCCCTAGAAGACTATATAAAATTGAGTTTTAATATTCTCCTTCCCCTCTTTGCACCCCCACTCAAGTAACTCCATTTGCTTCCTATTACCTCCAGGAACAAATATAAAATGACTGTTTGACTGTTTGTCAGTCAAAACTTTTTATAACCTATCAGCATTCTACCTTTCCAGTCGTCTTACATTTTACTCCCCAGCACGTACTCCTAGATACAGTGACACTGGCCTCTTGGTTGTTCCTTGAGCAAGACACTCCATCTCTAAGCTTTAGGCATTTTTTTGGACTGTCTTCCATACCTGGAATATTCTCCCTCCTCAGCTCTACCTATTGACTTTCCTGACTTTCTTTAAGTCTCAACTAAATTTTCATCTTTTACAAGAAGCCTTTCTCAACCCTTACTTTTTGTGTGTAAAGAGGTAGAAGTTTATTGGAATATAAATATTCAGAGAGTGTATAAGATAGAAAATAACACTATATACAGACCCTTGCTATAAGAAGACATCATATGTATTCATCTACTGCTTAGGCTACCCATGTGCTATCACATTTTCTTCTGTTAGAATATAAAAGATATGGAGGAAGAAGGGAAAGAGGGAACAAGGCTACCCTCACTGTTTTTTTTTTTTAAAGGTCTTTTCTGGGGAAGTAGATCTTGGAGCCAGGGCCCCTTCACCTGTGGTCTCAGTTTATCTGAAGCAACGCACATTCAGTGATATAAGGCTAGGTAAGGAATGAGGCAAAAGAGGATATAGCTTGCCAACTCCAAAAAAAAAAATCAAACTGGGAGGGGTAGACCCTCAGGTTTCTGACCAGACCAGAAATAAATTGCCATTTATACTCACTCTGAGCCATTAACACCCCCAAAAATGACTAAGTGAGGCTTGGGTTGGGACCTAGTATTGATTAATCCGTGAGAATGGGAAAGGCCTTAGCTTAAAAAGGCCAAGTTCTCCCACTGCATCTGGGATCAGCTCCAGCTGTCCTGAACTATGTCTTGCCACTGGACTCAGATGACCCTGGAGGAGATAGTGAGGCTAATGACTTTGCACAGCCCTGCCTCACTTAAATCCAATTCATCTGCAAATAAAGACAAGACAGAATAAGTGGAAATGGTGTTAGGAGAGATCAAACAAGAACAAAAAACAAAACCTTAGACTTTATTGCTAACAAAAAAAGGCAACTATAAAATATCAGTAATTACCTATGAGCCTACTGACCTATTTTCTCTCCCATTTTTACTTTCCTCCATGTAAAATCTTTACAAAAATAATCTACACAAGCATCCAGGACATTGTCAATTATGGCAGTAGAAGGGAAATGGCAGGTTTTCGAAAGTAATATTCCATAGTAGACTACATTTTTGCTTCAAATAGTGGATTGAAAGTTCTATGTAAACAGAGGGTCCCATTGGGCTTATTGTTGTTGATTTTTTAAAAGCATTTAATTCAGTAGAGCAAAATACCACCTTAAAATGTCTTTTCTAATAAAGCATCTCCCATAGACACGCAAACATTATAGGATACCTTGTAAGATATAAAAACAGATAATTTTGTTAGATAACCCTCAATGTGTTCACCACTGTCACAGACTCTATACAGGGGTCAAGCTGAATAGATTCACTCTAAATGATGTGATCTGCCAGATGTTCTTATGTGCAGATTACATTGGTCTGATTATATTAGCCCCTGGAACACTGAAGGGCTCTAGAAATAATATCCATTATCATTCAAAGAGTTTGGCTTAATTACCCATGCAAGAAAACTCAAGTGGATGAGGAATGTCAACCATCCTATGATAATGGAGTTAGATGATCTATCTATCTATCTATCTATCTATCTATCTATCTATCTATCTATTTATCTATCTATCTATATTATAGCACATAAACATATACCTGAATGTGCATATATCTATATACATACATATAAGTGGGGAAGGGAAGAAGCATTTATTAAGTGCCTAGTATGTGTTAGGCATTGTGTTATAAAGTGCTTACAAATACTATCTCATCTGATTTTTATAACAACTGCTGCAAGGTAGGTACTATTACAATCATCATTTTATAGTTGAGAAAACTGAGGTAAACAGAGGTTAAGTGACTTGCCCAGGATCACATAGTAAATGTCTGAGGCTGGATGTGAATTCAGATCTTCCTAATTCCAGGTCCACTGTTCAATGATACCACCAGCTACCTCCATATGAAATATATAGGGGCAACTTGGTATAGTGGATAGTTAGTTACAGCCTTGGGGTCAAGAAAACCTGGGCCTATGCAGCACAAAAAAAACCCCAAAAAACAAAGACACATATATGCACAAATACAATATACATATACACATGTATATACACACAAATATATATACACCCATGTGCGTATATGTGTCTTTGTTTTGTTTTTTCCTTTCTTATCTGCCTATCCATTTATATCACAGAGGCAGTACAGAGTAGTAGATAGTGCCAGCCTTGGGTTAAGAAGAGCTGTATTCAGGTCCTCCCTGACTGGTTGTGTAACCCTGAGCAAATGACTTGGTCTCCTAGTGTTGCTGAGCAGTTGCTGACCTTCACTGGTAGAAGTTTTCTCCAGCGAAAATCATCTGCATTTGGGATCCCCTGTATATAACATCACTTTTATGAGGCACTGCTGTTCATAATCTTCTACCATGATTCTCTAATACCTCCCAAATAAATGTATTCAACATCACAAAAACAGTGATATAAAAATGAGCCTTTTTTTAGCAAGAAATATGGAATATAATTTTTCAAACATAATCCAACCCATTCATTTCCTCCCATTCAACTCTGGGCCAAATTAATTGTTGAGTAGAAGTGTCTTCTGTCCAAAATATATGATACACATGCGTGCACACACACAGTGTGACTATATTATATATATTGCAGTATGCCTGGTTTCCTTTGTAATCCTATGTCTTTTATATTATTTGTACATCTGTGGGATGAAGGAAAACATACAGTTATATACTGTGTAAATACATGTCATATATGTAAGCATACATATATACATGTATATGCATATATATTGGGGGTGGGTTGTTTACAAGGATAGCTTGAGAAACTTTTTCAAAAGTCTAGATCAACTAAGCCAATGATATTTTCCTGAACTTAATAACTCCACAAAAAAATGGATATGAGGTTAGTGTGGCATAATCTGCTCTTGATGAAGTCATGCTGGTTCTCTGTGATTGCTTTGCCTGTCCTTTATATACCCACTATGTTTTTAATAATATACCCTAGAATTTTGCCAAGTCAAAGAACATTTATTAAATGCTTATCATGTGGCAGGCAAAAACACAAGCAGAAAGATAGTCCCTGCTCTCAAGTATCCATAGAAAGAAAGTGAAACAGGGGAGTGGAGGGGAGATACAGAGATGAAACTATCTGGGACCATGATAGAGAAAGTCTAGGAAAGTCAAAAGTACAACATGGGAAGGAAAGAAGACATGGTTGGTATAGATGCCCCCCCTTAAAATGTTGGGGCCGGAGGAACTAGCCAATCAGAGAAAGTAAGGCCACATGGATATAGGGTACTTGCACTGTTTAAAGTCCAGGGGTGAAGTGAGCTTCCAAGGCCAAGTGAACTTCCAGAACAAAGTCTCTTAAGGTCCTGGAAAGTAGTTCATTTGGACTGGATGATTTAAACTATTCAGGGGGCGGCTAGGTGGCGCAGTGAGTAGAGCGTCGGCCCTGGAGTCAGAAGGTCCTGAGTTCGGATCCGGCCTCAGACACTTAACGCACACACAAACAAAAACCTAGCCGTGTGACCTTGGGCAAGTTACTTAACCCCAATTGCCCTCCAAAAAAAAAAAAAAACTATTCAGGAACAGCCAAACATTTTTCATTGAGATATTTCACATTGCCTTCTGTTTTTTCATTCATTTGGCTCTGTTTTATAGTATCTTGATTTCTCATAAAGTCATTAGCTTCCATTTGCTCTAATCTAATTTTGAAGGAATTATTCTCTTCAGTGAGTTTTTTAAATTCCTTTTCCATCTGGCCGATTTGGCTTTTTAAGGCATTCTTCTTCGCGTTGGCTTTTTTAGACCTCTTTTGCTATTTGGTCTAGTCTATTTTTAAGGTATTATTTTCTTCAGTTAGGCCATTGACTAATTTTTCATGATTTTCTTACATCATTCTCATTTCTCTTCCCAATTTTTCTTATACTTCTCTTACTTGATTTTCAAAATCCTTCTTGAGCTCCCCGATGGCCTATAACCAGTTCATATTTTTCTTGGAGGCTTTTGATGCAGGAGTTTTGACTTTATTGTCTTCTGCTTTTATGTTTTGATCCTCTTTCTCCCCACAAAAAGATTCTATAGTTTAATTGTGCTTCTTCTGTTTGCTGCTCATCTTGCCACCCGATTACTTGAATTGTGAGCTCTTTGCCATGGTAGAACTCTGCTTTCAGAGTGGAGAGAGATGTGTCCCAAATTTCTGGGTTTTTGCTCAGCTGTTGTCAGAGTTATGAGAAAGGCACCCTCTCTACAGCCACCACAAGTTCTGGCACGCTAGCACTCCTCACCCCAGGACTGCCACCCTAGACTGTGACCCAGATCCAAACAGGCCAAAGCAAGAGCAATTCCCCTCTGAACGGTCACTTGGTACCCCTGTGATCTGTAGGCCAGGAGCTCCAGAGGCAGCCACTGGGCTGTAGCTGCAGCCGCTGCCACCTCCGATGCCCCAGGGGCAGGGGCCAGACCACACTCTTCTCTCACCCAGTTCCAACAGAGTTCCCTTCTGACCTTTTACTTTCTCTTTGGCATTTATGGGTTGAGAAGTCTGGAAACCACCACAGCTGCCAGTGATTCACGCTCCTGAAGTCTGCTTTGGCGGGTCTGTGCTGCAGGTCTGGACCACTGCTGGTCTGGGCCAGTGCAGCTCACATGGGACTGTGCTCCATTCCCAGCTTACTGCGATAGACCCTTCCTGTCAGCCTGCCAGGTTGTATTCAGTGGGAGATTTGTTTCTCTCTGTCACTTTGGGGGTTCTGTAGCTCTAAAATTTGTTTAGTCATTTTTTACAGGTATTCAAGGTGGTTGGAGTGGGAGCTGAAGCAAGTTCCTGCTTTTACTCCACCATCTTGGCCCAGCCAAACATATTTATACCATCTTCCTACTTGGGTTTCAACTCCTTATCAGCCCTTTTCCCTATTTCCTGGTTGCCTTTTAAGTCTCTGATTCAGTGCCTCCATCTGCACAAGGCTTTATCTGATCTCCCTTTCCCATACACAGTTGTCCTTGGTTTATTACCAAGATAGCAGTGTGCTAGAACCAGTTCATTTTGGATTCCAGAGCCAATTGTTAAATTTTCAGCATATTTACATTTATAGTAAATTATAAATCAGGGCTTTCATTGTTTCATTGACTATCTAGACTCTAGACTTTAAGGAAGTGATGGAGAAAATGTTAAGAATGCAAATTAAACTGTTATACCTACTCCCTGTCCCCACCCCCAGCCAGTAGTTAAACATCAGCACATCTCTGAAGGTAAGGTCCTTAAGGACAGAGATTGCTTTACATTTTTTGTTTTTGTTTTTCTCTTTGTGTACCTGATGCTTACTGGAGTAGGTATTTAATTCTTTTTCATTAATCAACAATAGAACTCTTTGAAATTTTTTTCCTCCTAAAACTCTACAGAACATAAGAGACAACTTCTGGTTTTCCCCTACTATATCACACATTTTAAGATGATGTAATCACTATCAAGGTCCCTATCTCAGGAAACAGTTTCTCCTTGTTGAGGATAAGGTCCTAAATCCAAGTTTTCCTTATTGGTTTCTCCATTTTTTGAAGGATTAACTTATCATAGAGGCAAGTCAAAAAATTATTAATTGCTCTGCTTTTGGCAGGGAACTATAGCAGATGTCTGGATAATTGAAGCCCCCTCTCACCCCACCTCCTCCTCATTCCCATCATTACTATTTCAATATTTCATCTCTGTGCCAGGCTTATGATCTGTTTCCCAGATTTTCTGATGAAAAGTTTTTATTCCTACCTCCATTTAATATTTACTAAAATATTCTCCACTGAACATACCCTGTGGTTTGGAGATTTTCATACACACACAGACACTTACACACAGATGTAGATACATAGTTATAGATGAACACATAGCCATATCTATATGTATGTGTATTAAACACATATCTTCATGTACATATAATACTAGCAACATTACACCCCTTTGGTTCTCCTCTGATCCTACTGAATAAGGTATACTCTTCTAAGGCTGTATACTCCATTCATAGGTCCTTAGTGAGACATCAGTGACCCAAGATTCAGGTAGAGGCAGAAGGAAGCACCAAGTTATCCATGAATAGAGAAGTTAATACAGTTTAAAATAATATATTTGTGAAAGTATTGACTGATTTGAGTTTCAGTTTTCCTAATATTGAAGTGATGTGAGTAATGCAACGTCTAATTTTGAATACTCTTCATGATAAACATTGCATAGAATCATGAAAAAATAGTAGCACATAAATTAAAAAAAATTATTCTTGTTTGCTGGTGGAAAAACCAACATAAAATAAGGAGCAACATTAACAATAAACTCACCCCCAAAAGGCTATATGGAAAATTATTGTATAACATGTATAAATAATTATATAGCATGTATAAATAATTGTATAACATGTATAAAATTTCCATTAGAACTTTACTACTCATGTAGGTGTTTGCATATGTAAACTGTTGGTGATTATTTTTATACCATCAGAACCCTTTTTATATGCATACATACAGTTGTCCCAGAAAAAGAACTGTGGAGTCAGAATGCAGATTGAAGCATACTCTTTGCTCTCTCCCTTTTTTTTTTCTGTTGTTCTTTCTTGTGGTTCCTCCCACTGATTCTAATAGTTCTTTACAACATGACTAATGTGAAAATATGTTCAATATGAATGTATATATGTACAGCCTCTATCAGATTGCAAGCCATCTTGTGGAGGGGGGAGTGAGGGGCAGAAAATTTAGAACTTAAAATCTTATGGAAGTGAATGTTGAGAACTAAAAATAAATTAATTTTCAAAAAGAAATGACATACAGTTGCACACATCACAGATCACTAAGGTGATAGCAATAATAACCATAATCCAGAAATTATCAAAATGACATCATCAAATTAACCTGAAGAGTAGGTTGGTATGTGTGTGATTTGAGGTTTTTGGCTTTTTTTTAAAGCATCATTTACACACTTCTCTCATAGAAGCATGACGAGCCCCATACTTCAAACCAAAGCCAAAATGATTTTATGAGTTTTAACTCTGGCTTTGGTTGACATTAAAAACAACCACCACCACTGATGGAATTATTTCCTTATAAATCATTGCAACCCTTCTATTATGTTGTGGCTATATTTTCTCTTTACTGACAAAATATCCAATCTTTGCATCATACTCAAGTGAAAGCTGTGTTCTTATAAGCATATATTTTAGGTGGTCTTTGAACCACTTACTAAACATTGATTATGTTCTTAGCCAGAACTTGGGTAAATAACAGTAGTAGCAGTAGGGATTTTTCTTTTTGTCCACTCTGTTAAACTATACAGGACAAAAAAAGGCAATGACCTGGTGAATGTGGGTAGGGTAGATAACCTAAATAATTGATCAAACTGGAAAGAGACCTTGGGGACTAAGTGTGTGTGTGGGGGGGAGACGGGGGGGGGGATCGTAGATGCCTCGCATTTAAATAGTTGCTTTAATTTTACAAGTGTTTTCCTTTTGAAATAATCTGGACCTGAGATTTCACTTCCCTGTGTGGAAATTCCCTTCATGAAGATCAGCAACTTATCTGTAACTGACTTGGAGAGTTTCCTAGTACCCGTGAGAAACTGATTTTCCCCTTAAATTATACAATCAATATGATTTAGGGATCACATTAGAACCCAGATTTTCTCTACTCCAAAGCCTGTTCCCTAACCACCACATCATGTTAGCTTTCTTTATATCCGTTCCCTTATCTAATTGTTAACCATAATGAAGTGAATAATGCAATGTCTAATTTTGGATACTCTATTAGTGACAAATGTCACATAGAATCATGAAAAGTAGTAGCACATAAATTAAAAAAAAAAAAACTATCCCCATGTGCTGGTAGAGAAACCAGGAGGAATCCTAACCAGGATGAAGTGAAGTAGGCATTATCTCCATCTTACAGAGAGGGGTCAGTTATTACCCCAAGAAATAAACTCGATGTGCAGGCAGGTTTTGAACCAGTGGAACACACACACACACACTGTGTCTCAGTATGTAAAGTGGCCAATAAATCTTGCACTAATTGAAACAAGGAACCATTCAAAATCATTAGGGTTATTGGCTCTGACTTGAGAGAAGCTAGGTGGATTTTTGGTTTTGGCTTATCTTAAGTTTGCTATCTACTAGAAACCTATATACTTCCAAATGGGCTGCCATTCTTTGGTAAGATAACTAGTTTCTAAAAAATCTTTGGAAATATACATTCATTTTCTCTTTCATACAATAATTCAGAAGCTAATAAAAATTCTTTACTTAATAACAGTGTAATGTCAAATCTGATGACAGCTGAGGACGGTGGCGGCGGCGGCAGAGCCTAGACCCAGATGCTTACTTAACTCACCCTTGTTCCAGTCCCATGTTAATAGGCAGCAGTAGAATCATCTGATAATACATACTGATGAACCCAACACCAAAAAAGAGCTGTGTATGCCAACTTCTTCAGGTTTTATGTCCTTGGCAAATCAGGACCAGAATTGATAGGTCATACATATACTTTGCTTTGGCAGAAGAAATTAACATCCTTGAATTCTGGCTCTTGGATATGTTTTAACTTGTACATAGTACTTTGTATTAAAACAAAAACTATCACAAAGAGATGAGTCATTTGAAAGAAAGAAGTAGTCATCACTCATCTTCCAGACATAGGTCAGACACAAGCAGTGAATGTAGTATTCATTATTACTTTATTAACAATGTGGCTTACAATTTTTCAAGTAAAAAGGGGATTTTTTTTCATTTAGAATAAAAATTAAAATATAACTCTGAATATAGATTTTCATTTATTTACATGAAAACATATATACAGAATACAATCTTACAGCAAACTAACAACATGCCCTTTGTCCTGCAAATTTCAAAAGTAAAAACACCATCAATATTCTTTTACACACCAAAAAGTACACAACATATGAATCAGATCTCAATACAAACTATTCAAACTGGAATGCAAAACAGCAAAAGGGCTTTCAACATTCGCCACTAGAAAGAGTTTATGCTTCTAAACATCATGCTATTTCCCATTTTCGGACAATAAATGAGAGAATTTTTCTGTCCTTTTTCATGTCTCAATTTTCCAGCATACAAATTATTATTATTATTTTGTTTTTTTTAGCAAAAGATTGTCATCCTACAAGTTTTTTTTTTCTTTAATACATCTTTTCCACCCATATGGGACCCTTGTAATTCCTGGTTAAGGTTTGGCACTGCTTACAATTCTCACTGTTATCTGACCTTAACTATTTTCACTGATAGTTTCAGAAAAATTAGATGGAGATAACTTGGAAAAAATCACACTAAGTAGCATTTAAAATAAGGGAACAAATGTGAGAAAACTTGGCCAGAACTGAAAGCAGCATCATGTGTTGGCATTTTTAGTGTGTTAGAAAGATGTTTGGGTAAAGTAAGTGGTTCAAACCAGACTAATTAGGATTCAAACCAAAATATTTAGTGGGCACAAAGCATACTATGATTCTGATGGTTGAAAGTGGGAAAATACATGGTCTGCAGAATTTAACCACAGCAAATGTTATTTAATTTAAAGGAAGGGTGACAGATTAATTTGAGCATGTTTTTTTTATAAGAAAAATTGCACATTCCTAGTATGAGAACATCTTATATTATTCATTGTTGCCTCTTCTCTACAATTTTCATTTGCTTCTGTATTATTGCACCAAAGAGAAAATGAGAATATTTATGTTTCTCCAAAGATTTCTTCTCTAGAAACTATGGAAGTCTTGCTTTATCTTGTCGCTTCAAATATCTGCAGCCTCTAATAGTTTTGCAAAAAAGGAAAAAAAATCGTGATCTTGTCAAAAAGTGACTCTGATAATCCAAAGCACAGCAAAGTGTTTTTTTAAACACTGGGTTTTTTTTTTCATTTTCAGTTATATAAACACAGATATAAACTGTTCTTTTAAAAAAAGATATGAAAGCCCCTAGGGCTTCCAAAATGTGGCAGCTTAAGGAAAAACATCTTAGAATGGGGTGTTTGCTACAAGATACGAAGGCAAGACTCGGTGTTCTGCCTGACTTAACCCTAACAGCTCTAAGAGGAAGATTAGGAAATTCAACTCAATCCTTGAAGGGCAGAAAATGATTCATTTCCTAAAGCTAAGTATTAGCCTGCACCACAGGCTTGGGTCATTATAACTTACTGAGGAGCAACTGAGAATTAAAGTTTTCTAGTGTAGTCTGGGGATGGGATGGGATGGGGGAGGGGAGAAGATGGAAAAAGATGCAGGAAATTTTAAACTCTTTGTCTACACATCATGTTTTAAATATGCTACGGGAGCTTATTTTGTAAAAGAATATTAGTGAATTCTCTTGTACAGAATCTTTCATCATGACAATATTATTCCCATTATTTACTGTTTTCTTAAAATTACATTTCCCTTAATTTTTCCTTTGTATAGCTACAGTCCACAAGGAGAGGGAGGGAGGGAGGAGAAACCAAATCCTACTGGTGAGGTATAGCAACATAGTCTATGATTTTTTCTTTTGTTTACCGAATTGCATAGACTGTCTCTGTATGGAAAAGGAAGGAAATTAAGTCAGGTTTTAAGGGTAGAGAGTTATGTAATATACATAGGACCAAAGTATTTGGGGGGAATTTGTTCTCAAAAGTATGGTGTGGAGGAAGAAAGTGAAAGCACTCTTTGGAGAGCAGTTGACTAAAAAGAGAGGAAAAAAAAAAGACTAGAAGTTTGTGAGATGGCCAGAATGGTGGTGATGGTGGACTCGAGTTTTACTATCCTTCTAATTAGCAGTGGTAGAGAGGAAAAATTTAACTGGTCTTCAGAAACTTTTATCAATTTAATAGAAACAGGGAAAAACCATGTCTAAAGATGTATTTGTGTATGGGTTGTTTTTTTGGGGGGGGGTGTGGAGTGATGGTAGTTGTGTTATAATTTGGGGAAATTAAAGTGTACACACTGAATTCAAGAATCAAAGGTTCTGGAAAATATTAGCAATTTCACTGAGATGGGTGGGGGGGAAGAGGTCAGTGCTATACAGTAGCATCACAAACTAAAGGGAAGAAAGCTTCAAAAATCCCCCACTTATTTGAACATTGTAGTCCTAAAATGAACTGCTTTTCCCAAGGGCTATGAGGATGGTGACAATGAAAGATAATCTAATTAAACTAGTCATGGGCTTGACTCTTGAGACTGTCCACCTCCTCCTCCTATATGCACACAAAGGTTGAGTCAACAATACACTCACCCCATTCTTCTCTTGTTGTTTGGCAGAGAGAATATGGGGAGAAAGTTAAGTCATAAGGATAAGGAAAATCACTGGCATGTAGTGCCACACCAAGGCTGAGCATCCAGATAGAGGCCAGCCTAGCTTTGATTTACAGGCTGCAATGACGCACCCATTGGTTATGGTGAGGTCTTACCCTTCTATCTCCAATCCCTTTCTACTTCCTGGAAAGGGCAAGAGAAGTTGATATCAATACTGAAAGCAAAATGTAGTGCAGTTGGCTCACTCCTTCATATCAATTTAAGTGAAACAGAAATGCCATGGTTAGAAAAGGCCACAGAGAAAAGATCATAAAGAAATCTGCACAGAGAAAGGGCCAGAATTCTTGAAATCTCTCAGCAATGTTTAACTTCATGATAACAGTATTTTGAGCCAAGGAGGCTGAGGAGACCCAAAGGGAGATCAAAACTAGCTTGGGGAAGTCAGTAAAACTCTACTACAAACCAATGATGCATCACAAGGCATTTTTCTAGCATTACAATGTTAATAAGCACTGTTCTACATGATGCTCCATCAGGGTTCTCTACACAAAAGTTCATTCGTTAAAGGTTAAAGGTTTACATGGCTGTAAACACTAACTTTAGGCTTAGACAAACACATCTCAACAGCAGAAGATACACATGTAACTTCCTCGCTTTTGTCTATGCCAGTCCCAAAATGCTGAATAAAAGCCAGCATTTCTAATCTGACTTGCCAGAGAAAGTTTGACCAATGAAATATTCCCATGGAGGACAGAGGAGTGAGCCCAGATCATAATTATATACACTGCCAGTGCTGAGACCAAATTTTGGGTGGGGAAAGATCAAAATAGTTATTTTGGATAAGGCAGTAACTGAGGTTGTGAAGCTATCCTTGTAGAGCTCAGCTTTTGAGTAATTTAGGTCTTGTCACTCATTTCAAATATTTTTCTAAAAAATCAGTGGATTAAAATCACAACAGGTTATAATAATTCTTTAAGAAACTACCCTGTCTTGATGAATGCTTGACTTATTGATTGGATCTCATGGATGATTCTTTTGGTCTGAGAGCACTCTTATCCTGGAGCCATATAGAGATCTATATAGTTGGTCTACTTCTTAATATCTGCAAAATGTTCCAAGTGGTCAGGCTGGGGATCTGGATGGAGGTGTGGCTACAGTGTTACTGGGGGTGGTGGTGGTAATGGGGGACCAGTTTTGTCTATCCAGATAATGCCATTAAGAGAATGGACAGCAAGCTGAGTAGAAAGCAGAGGGCTTTGGTTCACGGTAATCATTGTTATATCTCCCACTCACTGTGTTTAAGTGATCTGTGAGATCTAGGCTACTTAACCAAAATAAAGCCATGCCAAGCTGATAGGTAACACACTGTGGAACTCTACCCCAAGGAATTTCAGGTTGTCTGTGACACAAGTCTCTGACACTTCATCTGAAATGTTCCATTTCCTTATTTTGGGATGCTTAAGTAATTCCTTTCAATATGTTGTCCTGTAGTTCAACTTCCTTAGGGGAATTATAAGAACCCCCTCTCTGATCTGGTTACAGACAAATTAAAGGGACAAAGCTTTGTTTCATTAGGAGTTGTGAACACTATGTGTCTCCGCAGACTTTTTCTAGATTCCTGCTCTCCTTTCCTGTACTCACACTTTTCATAAGAGCACTGACAAAATTAAAGGGATTAGTCGGTCTTTTTCATAATCACATCCTGCTTTAATATGTATTTATCAACACTCACGTGTCATAAATGTAACAGAAATGTGTTGATCACTACGATCAAACTGCGAAGGCAAAAATCACTTGAAAATGTGATCACACACATTTCAATATGAAAAGAGTGTGGGCAAATTTGCTTGAGGCTTATTTGAAGCTCTTTAAAAAAAAAATTGCCTGGTAGGTATCCCACATAACTGCACAAAAACACACTACTGACTCCTAACCTTTCTCCTGAAAGGCATAGGAAACCTCAATCAGAAGGTGCTGTGGGTTTAGTGGGAAAAGGGGAGCAAGGTTCCCCAAGCTTTCACTATATCATGGGATGCCACAATAGAAAACAGCAAGCTATGCTCTCAGAAAGCAGTTGCTGTGGTATTTCAGTGTGCTTTAAAAACAGATATATTAAATAAATGCAGAGGAGAGGGTCGGAGATTGGTTGAGAAGTTTGGGTCTTTCTCACACTGAGACTTTTCTTAGTGCTTCAGTTTCAAATGTCTGCAGGCAGAAGAAAGCCTGTCCCCAAATGGCCTGCCCCCATGCAGGAATCTTCCAAGATAGGAAGGGCTGAAGTTAGTTGGCATATTGTGCATAGAATGCAACTTTAACTCTTTCAATCTGATGGCAAAGTTTGATAGCAGGCCCCAGCTTCAGCTCCATGCACTCCTGCACTGTGGGAAGCGTCAACAGTAGAAGTGCTTGGCCGTCAATATCCTGGCAGAAGAAAACAAGGGTTAGAATATGGGTTCTTAAATTCTTTTGGATCAAGGACTCCTTTGGCAATCTGATCAAATCTAGACTTTTCTAAGAAGAATATTTTTAAGCACACAAAATAAAAGTAATTGCAAAGCAAACCAATTTGAAATTGTTTTTTAAAAAGAAGGAAAAGTTTCTGGACTTTAGGTTATGAATTTCTGAATTAGGGAAACGAATGGTTAATTCAACTGGAGCAGTGTTGTCCAACCAAGCTAGGTCCCTGGCCAGGTTGGAATGCTTCCTCCTTTGAAGAAGGTCTAGAGGGCTCTGGGCTACTCTGAATCCAATGGGAGTTACAAGAGGACTTATCTTGAATTTTTCACCTTTATTTAGGGATATAGCCTAAAAAAGTCTTATTTTAACCTGTTAATCAGCTGCAAAGTTCTTATTCCCATAGCTTTTGTGTGCCTTGAAACAAAGAATACCCCCAAAGAGGTATTCTTTGTCAGAAAAGGTTAATCATGGGAAATTGTCATAGAAGACCTAAAATGTCACACATTCAGCTACTTGCATCTCCTGTAGATACTACTTCAGCTACTGCCGATGTGCTTGACACACACAAGAAAGGCCTAGCAGTTGCTTCTAGGACTGGTGATGGCCCCAAGGCCTTGCTAAGGCCTGAATTATCACCATGGAAAGGCAGTCCTTCAGGTCTTAAAATAATTTTTTTTTGGGGGGGGGATGTTCTTAAGTATTTGATGAAGTAGGATTAATTAGCAGCTAGCTGGAAGCAAGGTAGACTAAAGGTGGGAGGAAGGACCTTGGAAGAAGAGGTGTAAAGGCACCAAAAATCAGAGAGGGAGGGTTTCAGTGGAAGGTAAGATACCAAAGACACATCTCACCTATTCACAACTTTTGTTAGGGCCAGCCTAAAATACACATATGATGCCCCACCCCCATAACAAATAAAGAGATGTCTTCTTTTAGAATGAAGAAATTCAGAGGTAAACTTTAACCCTAAACATTTAAGATAACTCTTTGACTAGATAAACACTGACTTGTGAACAAATGCCAAATCTAACATAATGTGGATTTGGTAAGTGGTGCTATCAGTTTCCCTTCCCATGACACTTATCTGGTGCAGATATGGCTATAATCAAGACGGACTATGAAGCTGACAAGCCAAGAAGCTGCTACAATTCATGGAAAACACAATGCAGATTTCCCCCCTCCCTCCTTAAATACTTAATATAGATAAAGGCCCTAAAATCTTTTAAACATGGTTCCTTCATAACCAAGTCTCAAAGAGATTTTAGGTTGCTCCTCTGGTAATATGAGAAAACCAGTGATTTAACTGTGATTAGAATTTCATGTCTTCTGAAATTTCCAAGCTTATCCCAGGCATGAAGTAACACGATCCAAGGCAGGGGTGGGGAGCCTGCAGCCTTGAGGCCACATGTGTCCCTCTAGGTCCTCAGGTGTGGCCCTTTGACTGAATCCAAACTTCGCAGAATAAATCCCTTTAATAAAAAGATTTGCACTGTGAAGTGTGGATTCAAAGGGCCACTCTAGGCTACATGTAGCCTTGAGGCTACAGGTTCCCCACCTCTGATCTAAGTTATAATCATGCAAGTTCAATTAATATATAAGACATGGCTCATGTCCACCAATAAATAGGAAGTTATTAGTTTATTTTGCCTGTGTGAAGACTTCTGTCTTCAGAGTGGTCTGAGAATTTAACTGACTTAAATTTAACTGATTTAACTGATCAGAATCCTTAGTACAAAATGGAGTTGAAAACAACCTTGGGAACAAAAAACCAAACACAAGATCATTTATTTATCACTTGGTCTAGCTCAAAACTAACACACTATAATAATGAAAACGGTCAGATTTATAAACAAACCAGAAGGTTGAGTATAGATATGTCAATAGCACTGCTGTCTATTAATTTTTCTGTTTGTTGACAAACACTAGGCATGACATGTATCAAGAAGTCACTATCCTAACACTAAAGATAGAGTTGTCATAGATTGTTCCAGCTGTAAAGCACCTCAGGGAATTACTGTGCCATTCATCTGTAAAATAAAGGGACTGGTCTAGTAATCTCTATGACTCAAATAGGACTGCATTTGTGATTATAAATTACAAATCCAGTCCAAATCCAAACCCGATAAGTTTAAATCTTTGGAAACTTCAATGTCTTATTTATATTGTGTCTTATAATGCATATTTGCAATTGTAGTATCTAATTTTATTTTCAGAACATGCCTATTAGAGCCTAGCAGACAGGTAAAGTTATCCATAAAGGGTTATATACAGTAATTTAATGACTTCATCAACCTGTGTCACCTGACTTCAGATGCAAATATATGACAACTGGGGTGGCTAATATATATATATATATATATAGATAGATAGATAGATAGATATAGATATATGTATATGCCCTATATATATATATGCCCTAATATATATGCCCTAAAATCAAGTATGATAAATTTTTGTTATTATTTGTGTTAGTAATATTATTAATAATAGGTGAGCATTTATATACCACTTTAAAGTTAGCAGAGCACTTTGCAAATTTATCTCATTTTATCCTCACAATAAACCTTAAAAATAGATGCTATTATTATCTGCGTTTTACAGATAGGGAAACTGAGGCAGACAGGTTAATTTACTGGTCCTGGGTCACAACTTACTAAGTCTCTGAGGCAGGTGTGAGTCTTCCAGACTCCAGGTCTAGTACTCTGCTGTACTTCCTGATTTATTATGTTTACCATGTGCCCAAGCTACTCTGTTATGAGTCTATTCTGCCTACTACCCTTAGATGCTAAGAATGGAAAACTTAAAAATGATCTGACAGTTCCCTCATCCAAACTCCCCTATTACTGTCAAAGGGAATCATCATCTTCCCTATCACCTAGGCTTGTAATCTTGTCATTCTCAATTCCTCACTTCTCATTCATCCCACATATCTAATCCATTGCTGAATCTGATCCTTCTACCTGAATATATCTAACGTGCACATAATTATTTTTATCACTGGAATGTGACCTCCTTGAGGGCAAGGACCTCTTTGTATCTCCAACAGTTATTAGCATAGATCCCGGAGCCCTATACATACTTACTAAACGGCTTGTGGCTTGACCTAAATGAAATGTAATCTTGGATTCAGAAGGCGATTCAGTGCCTCGCAAGAGCTCAGGGCAAGGATGCTGAATATCAATTATTAGTATATAGTTGTATAGAGGGTGTAGAAATTGCTCCCTTCTCCCCTTTTAAATATCAGATATTCAGCTAACTTTCCTGTCAAAAAAATCTTTCTTATTAAAATATATTGGAAAATGGACCTCCCAGGATTAAGCTATTTTAGCTTTTCTGAAAGGTCGGTATATAAATATACATGTTTGGAGAATGAAATGATATGCGTGACCATTAAGAACTAAAAAGAAAATATGCAATTCTTGTAAATGCTTCTTTTTTGTTTACAGCAATTCATCATTTTATACTATCAAGAACTATAAATGAGTGTGACTGTTCTACTTTTAAAACTGTGATGTCTACTAGGGCCTAGGAAGATATCATATGTTTCATTTAAAGTAACTGAGGGTCACCAGTTGGAAGCCTCAGTGAAATCAAGGTCTTAGTGTTTAGTCCAATAAATGTCTTTGCCGTAATGCTAGCTAATTAGTTAAGTAAGGTAATTAAAGGTCTAATTGAACAAAAAAAAGGTCAAATTGCCCACTTAAAGCTCAGTAGGTAACAGCTTTCTAGTATGATAAGCAAAATGCTTAATATTAAACTTGATTCTAAATATGAATAAACATACCATCCCTTAAAAGTTATTTTATCTTCCCATTTTAGTGGGAGAAAACCCCTAATATTCTCAACTGTCAGTAATTGGACCCAAGTTTTTTAGCTGAAGCTGGAAGGGCCACATGAGGGAGGGACCACGAATCCATAGAACCTAATGAGTAATGGCCCTTAAAGTAGAATTGGGACAAGAATAAAGACAGTGTAGCAAAGCAAAGCAGAAAGGAACTCTGAATTTGGAATCAGAGGATCTGGGTTTGAGTTTATAAATCATGACTCAAGTCAGGATCCTAAGAACTCAGTTTTATGTGATTAGCCTACTAAAGTTCAAAACTTTCTATTCCATTTTCATTCCCCAAATTTCACAACATAAACTACATGTAGATATATTCTTTACTTTTTTGTGTGTCTTATTTCCCTTTGGCAGTCGGGTGAATGAAGCCTATATACCCAATAATGCTTGGTTTTTTTAATTCATAATTTAAGGAAATACTACATTTCAATTAAAGGTTAATGATTAGTGAAAATAAAAATGTACTTTTTTTTTACCATCAAAGTTCATGGATCCCCTTGAAAAGTAGCTATGAACACCAAATTAAGAACCCTTGATTTTGAAACTTGGGTTTCTGTAACAGACAGACACTAAACACTTCTACTGGTGTAGAATACTCCAGGCAGAAGAGTAAGAAAATATAATCAACAAAAACCTGATGTCAGAGCCTGATTTAGGGTTTGTTGGTATACAGACTCTTCTCCATTTTAATAGTAAACCAAGTATGGAGGGCTCAATCTTGAAATAAGTACTAGCTATACAATTTTCCAAAATTCTACATCGACCCTATCACACTTAAAGGAGAAATGTTTATTACTCGGGCAGAATGCCATTGATAAAACTGCAAAGGGAATGACTGCTTTCCAGATTAGGTGAAGGGCTAGGAACTAATAACTGTACTGATTTACAACCTGTAGGAAACTAAGCAGCAGGGTGGCTAGGTGGTGCAGTGAATAGAGCACCGGCCCTGGAGTCAGGAGGACCTGAGTTCAAATCCAGCTTCAGACACTTGAGACACTTACTAGCCATGTGACTTTGGGCCAGTCACTTAACCCCAATTGCCCTCCAAAAAAAAAAAAAAAAAAGAAAACTGAGCAGCAACTAAGACGAAAACAAGAAATGGATGCTTCAATATTCAGCTGCTAAATTAAACAAATTAAAACAACACTCATTTTGTTCAAAATTGAAAACGTGAGGGGAAGGGGAAGACAACATTTTTTCCTACTTAAAAAGAAAAAACCAACACAATAACAAAACTGCCCTCACCTTGGACAAGAAGGAATAGGTTAATAAATTTCATATCCCTTCCATTCCTTAATTTTCCTAGTCTAAGGGTGGGACTGTATGTAACCATGGAACTTTTCCCACTGGTAGACAGACTACCATTTTATGGTGTTCTTGAGAAGATGACACTCACAAATCAGGGACATAATGGCCTTTTTCTGATTTACTTCTTTAAGTAAAATGTGCTTTTATTCATCTTACAAACACACATGAAGTATTTTATAAAAATGAAAATTTAAGTAAAAATTACTTTTTATATTGGGGAAAATTATGCTGTGATTAAAAATTGTAAAAATGCAGATAATGTGCTATATTGAGAATGCACTGTGGAAGGAAACATTCATTTGCTTAAATTTGAACATTTACATAAGGCTAGCAAGTCAGTCATGGGTGGTAAAAAAAATATGCCTTCAAAGAAGCCAAATTTCCTTATTTCCTCCAGGGTAAACTAGCAAAACTTTAATATATATGTATTTTAAGGGACTAGAAGGAAAATGCTATAAATATAACAAATTAGGTAAAACGTAGGTCTCATTTTTTGCATCTATAAAATGAGAGGGTACTTTCTAGCCCTAAACTTCTATGATTCTTTTGTTGAAATGCTGAGAAAATGCCCATCTTCAAATCTGTTATTACAACTTCTTGGCAAGGCCCTCACAGATACCATACCAACACTTTCTGCAATGAACTAATAAATCACTAAAAATTGCTGCAATACCACATGTTGGCAGGAGAAGGAAATAAAGACTCACAAAATAAGTCTGAGTTGGACACAGGCCTCAGGAGTCAAAGTTGCCCAACTCACACCTGAGTCATAATTCCAACTAAAACATACTTGACAAATGGGTCAAAGAAGATTAAATTAAATTTTTTAAAAGTTTAATAAGCATCTCCTGTATCAAGTAAAAAAAAAAAAGGTAGCATACCTGTTCCTGAAATATTTTGGCCAAGGGAGCACAATCCGTCAGTTTAATAAACCTTACAACATCTGTCACTGTCCATTCTAATGGGTTACTCTCCAGAACAAGTTTCTCTTCCTCTTCATGTTTTACTTCCTACAGGAATTCAAAGGTGAAAAAGAGTAAAAGGAAATGATATATATTTGCAGCAATGCTCTTGATTAATTTTGAAAACCACTGAACCAAACCCTCCCAAATGTAAGACACTGCTAGTATGTAAGATACCTTTGGAAGCTACATTAACTCTCTCCAGTCCCTAGAGCCAGAGAGTTTAAATTGAGCAATTTAATAAATACACTATCAGTAACTAGGGTCAGCGTCATGCCTTTAGGGATTGATATGTTTTCAGAGTATGACACAGGAGCAAAAAAAGCATACCCATGGGCTATTTAATGTAGCATACATTCATAAAGAGGCAAGAAGTTTTAGCCTGACTATATAAATAAGCAAATTTTGGCACAAAGAAGATTGATGATTTTCTAAAGTTGATGGTGGCCGAAGCCGTGGCATGTGTTTGTTTTTACGGACCATGGCAAATAGTGACATGCCGCCAGGCCTATTCAGTGCTTGTTCTGAAGTCTGAGATTCCACTTCCCTGAAATATGTCCAGGGGAGGTATACCACACCACTTACAGAATTTGCCACTTGGCTTTGTATATAAAAACAACCCAAAATGAAGAGGTGACAAACAAAGATATCGAAATGGGGCCAGAAAAAAGTCTGTCACCCCAGAGTCAAAGGGGGCTTGGGACGTCTAACCCACTTCAGACTAATGGGGGTCCCTTCCATTTTTTTTTTTTTTAAGCAATTGGGGTTAAGTAACTTGCTCAAGGTTACATGGCTAGTCATTATTTTTTTTTTTTTTATGTGTGGGTGCTCATTTTCTGAGGCCGGATTTGATCTCAGGTCATCCCAACTCCGAGGCAGGCACTCTTACTCACTGCACCACCTAGCCGCCCCTTTAGGGCAATTGGGGTTAAGTAACTTGCCCAAGGTTACATGGCTAGGTTTTTGTTTGTGTGGATTAAGTGTCTGAGGCCGGATCCGAACTCAGGTCCTTCTGACTCCAGGGCCGGCGCTCTATTCACTGCGCCACCTAGCCGCCCTGTCCCTTCCATTTTTAAAGCCTCAAAGGAAGGCCTGTAACTCTTTCCACTCACTTGTGGTGATGTTCCAAACCTCCAAATAGAATCCTATTCTTTGAAAGGACTTCAGGGGTCATCTAATCAAGTCCATACTTGAACAGGAATCATCTCTGTAGCATCCCTGACAAGCAACATCCTTCTGAAGACCCCTTCCCTCTGGGGCAGCCCAGTCTATTTGTGGACATTTCCAATTGCTTTGATTTTTTCCTTTACACAGAAATGAAACCTGTCTCTCTGCTCCTTCCAACTACTGCTTCTAATTCTGCCATAGGGGGCTCTGTTGTGCACATCAGCCCATCAGATACTCACTGACCACTATCCCGTCTTCCCTTAATCTCCTCTTCTCCAGGCCAAACAGTAAGCACTCTTTTAGAGCAGGTTTTTCCATGCCTACACTGGGGGATATTACTTCACCTCTGTCCTCTCCTGCTTGACTTGGGCTCCCTTTTCTCCTTCAGCACAGGAGAACGTCTGTGCTTTACGGCTTCTCCTGGCTCTTTCCACGGGAGGGGGTCGATCTAATTCTGTGCTGCTCCGTAACGTGACGGCTCTCCGGGGACGGGTGGAGGGGACGTCGGCTGAGGAAGTGTCGGTCTGGTCATCCCGAAGCTCCGAGCTGGTTTCCTCGCTCCCCGTGTCCTCTTCCATGGCATCTGCATCCTCCTCTTCACTCTCCTGACACAAAGAGAGAACTTTGTGGCTAACATGTGACAGAAGGATGCAGGAAAAACTGAACTTTCATTACCGCTCCTCTTCGCATGCTCAGGAAGGCACTGTAAGTTTTTTAACCCAATCTTCAACAGAGATGTTGCACTTTACTAACTTACATGGACTGCAAGTACCAAGTATCCATCATATTCTAATAATCTGTGCCTCCTCCATGACCTCTGGCTCATGCCATGACTGACTTTCTGTGTAGAAAAGACAATATCCTTTCTTTCTTTTTGGAGGGCAATTGGGGTTAAGTGATTTGCCCAAGGTCACACGGCTAGGGTGTGTGTGTTAAGTGTCTGTGGCTGCATCACCTAATGGCCCCCATCCTTTCTTTCATAAAACAATCACACCTAGCAAATGTACACAGCAGTAACAATCCTCTCAGTGACATCTATCGAATGTGGGCTGATAAGGTTCTTTTTTCCTGGAGAGACACTCACCTCTGCTGATCCTGCTGCAAAGTCTACTGTGGAGGATCTCCTCTTTTTCTGCACAAAAATGGATTTCCGTCGCTTTCTTCGCTTCGCTGGCTTAGGGGGCCCGATTTCAGTATTGTTTTCTCCAATCGGAGGTTTGACAATCTTCCTTCTCTTTCCATAATAATAAGCTATTACGAAAAGTGAAATAAAAAACTTAATGAACAAAAAGTTTCCAGTAATAATTTATTTACCAATATGCCGTTTGTTCTACATTCAATAGAGATGATGAATCCTGGGCATTTTCTCTGGCTGTCCTCCAGGTCTGGAATGCTCTCCCTCCTCCAGCCCTGCCTACCAACTTCCCTGGCTTCCTTTAAGTCTCAACTAAAATCCTATCTTTTTCATAAGAAATAATTCTTTAAAAATACCTTAAAGGATATAGGGCATATCTTTTCATTGGTTTTGATAAGATGGTAGAAGACTAAAAATTGTCATCAGTATGTAGACACTGTTCTTTACACTGTGTACTGTGACAGCAATTTCTATCAAGAGGAATGTTCTTACCATTGGTATCATTTGGAGGGCAGACATACAGTGTGTCCCTGAAGAGACCTCCACTACATTTCCTAATCTGAGCAAAACAAATGTGCATTGATTTAGGGGCGTCTTGTAACACTTACTAGCCATGTGATTCTGGGAAAGTCACATACGTCCAGCTGCCTCAGTTTCCTCATATGAAAAATGGGAATAATAAGAGCATTTAACCTCCCAGGGTTAACAACAACAAAATAAGATGATATTTGTAAAGCAGGGTGCAAATTTTAAAGTGCTATAAAATATTAGCTGTTGTTATTAGAAACTCTGGCTTTCTTCCAACTCAACTACTCAATGGAATAGAGAATTCAGTTGTCTGACATATTAAATAGTAAGGAGTAGTCATCAGTATAAATGCCAACGTTCCAGGAAGAAATAGGTGTCTTAGATCAGCACTGATGAATAATGTATTCATTAATATGAACTAAATTCATAATCAATTACTCAATTAAAATCACTACTGAGAATGAAATACTTATGGTCATGATCAAGAGAGCTCATTAATTAATCAGAATCTCATTTGTCCCACTATGTGGTTCTCATTTTACAAAAGAACAATGAAATATAGCAAAGAAAATTTTGTGGATGGGGGAGCCACAAGAGGAAAACCCAAATCTTTCTCCAAATTTCAACTTCAGGAGCAATTATCTTCCCCTAATAATCTATACATCCATAAACCCCTGATCTGTAAGATGATGAGGTAGGACTCTATGATTTCTAATATTCTTTCTGAATTATATGATTCCTTAATAAACAAGCTAGAATTTAATCCATACTGATGTCATTCGGTGGCCAATATTCATCAATTAAGGAAGTAAATGAGACCAAATAATTTTAACCCCATTGATTCAGGTGAGTAACTGGAAAATTTCATATGGACGGTGTTTGTGCTTATAAGATTCTAAACAAAGCATTATATAAATATGATTTATCATCATCTTTGGATCAGACTCTTAATAGAGGCAAAATATCTCTCAAGAACCTGGAATTATTATGGAGCACTTTCTATTTCTCCTGGGACACAAGTTGCTGAGCATGCATAAACTGTTGCTATATGAACAATACCTCATATTTATTTAGCTGAATGTATGAGATACCAATGAACGAGTATCTATTTATGTTGGGAAATTCCAAACTGGGCATTCAAAATCTGTTAAAATCTGATTTTGGGAAGTAGGAGTAGAGAAATCAAGGTTGGTTTTAGAGAATGAAGTAAGAAGTATGGCCTCTTTAAAAGCTTTTGAACTGGATTCAATGACTGTTGTACCTTATTGTTCAAAATTCCATCCAAAGATTGTTTTATCATCTTCCCTCCGGCTCTTTATAAATTCAATTCAGCCATCAGCAATACTCACTGTGAGCGGACCCAAGGGATGTTAAAAGATTTTGCAGCTTATAATGCCAGACCTAGAAAAATCTTTAGTTTCACTTTCAATAGTATTTAATTTTAATTGCAGTTGCCTGCTTTCTCCTCCCTAAGCCTGAGAGGAAAGAGTGGCTTGTTTTTCCCCTCAATACCAGAGGCCAAGTTTAGTGTTCAGTCACGTCCTGCTGTATGCACTAAGAGCAGCTGCTGAGTGGACCACAATACTGTGAGTACTAAAACCCTTTTACAACTCACTATAACCTTACAGAGAGAGACCAAGTTTTACAGACATTCAGTTCAATTCAAACATTTACTAAAGCTCTCTTTATATATAAGCCACCATGCCAGGTTCTGAGATGAATATAAAGATAAAAAAAAATTTGGTCCCTACTCGAGAACATATAATTTAATAAGGGAAAAAGACATATAAGCAATCATTACGTATTACAAATAACTTATAAGATATTATGCATGTGTATATATGTGTTTATATATATGTATTCCGATACATACACACATGACTTTGTGAACTGATGGGTATTCTGGCATTTGTGGAGGGACAAGCATCCCTTCTTAGGACTACTGCTCTTTGGAATGAAGACAGATCTGAGTCATGCCTTGCAGTACTAAAGGGACACACACAGTCTTCAAGAGACAAATAGCGAGGAAGGAAAGGGGATAGTAAGCACTGAAGACCAGCAGCAGTAGGGAACACAGTCCTTAATGAGCTGAGCTAGAAAGATTTGCCAGCAGAGTGATAATGATTTAAAGGAGAAAATGAAAGGAAGCCTGAGCTGTGTCAGAAAAGGGAGAGATAGGGTTGGGACCCGAGGTCCTGTAAGCATCCCACAAGAGGGGATTCAGGCCCAAGGGATATTCTTAGCAAGTTCTGCTTTTCCCCCAACTTCCTCTCTCTGTGATTGTTCAGTAATATGATATAATGCACTCTGCTCATTTAGTTTACCTCAATGTTTCCCGAGTCCTGATATTACCTCAAACATAAAAATTCTAGGGATTAGCCAGAGATATACAAAACTTTAAATTACAACAGAGAGCCAAACCTCTATCTGCAGGTTAGGATTTTTTTTTTTTAACTGGGGGCTCTGAGCTATTTTGATTGTACTAATAACATTTCGTCTGCTACAATAAAACAGCAGAAAGAGAGACTGTATGGACCAGGGGTTGTAATCAGTATGGCTCATTAAATAATCAGCCTCTGATGTGAGAAAGGAAAGAGAGCCTGGTGGAAATGGGCAAGGCATACGTAAGATATGTAAAGGTAGGTAAGGACAATTAGGTGGTACAATGGATAGAGTGCCAGGCCTAGAGTCAAAAAGACTTGAGTTCAAATTCAGCCTCTGCCACTAACTGTGTAACCCCAGGCAAGTCACTTAACCCTGTTTGCCTCAGTTTCCTCATTTGTAAAATAAGCTGGAGAAATTAATGGCAAACCACTCTAGTATCTTTTCCAAAAACCCTCAAATACGGACACAAGTGAACAATAACAACAAAGGTAAAATAGGCAAGGCACAGGTGAGATTCTACTCTGCCCCCTCCAGAAGAGAGGTAAGTCAAAAGGAGTAGTTTTGCAGAAGGAGTGATCCTGTACAAGGTGATAGTCCAATTTGGTAAAGATTGCTTTCTTTTAGAGCTAATCATCTGCCAGAACAGACTGGCTGAGCTGGAAGTCACTTGGGGGGATAGTGGTGGGTGGGTAACAATGCCAGGTGGCAGTTTCAATTAGAAACCATATCTGATGCCCATCCGCTTTTATAAGCATCACTGATTTGTGACATTTTCATGGTTCCCAGGCTCCTGGCCTTGTGACAGATAGCTCTGAGAACCAAGACAAGAGGTGGTCTTTGTAGGGGAACACCTGGCACTAGGTGGCCACTTAATGAGAGCACATACTCATGCACAAGTCCAGCCATTCTGGGTAGCATAAGCCACTGCTTCTGAAATGCTCTATGTCCCCCAAAGCATTTGGCCAAGTAGTTTATAAACTGCATCACTTTGACAGACGTGATGAATACAACTACTACTACTACCACAACCACCACTCAGTATGGTAAACAAGTTCAATCCGGACACCAACAAAAGTGTTCCTTTCCTTATGCTATACACTGACGTCTTTAAGGATTTTCTAAATCATTCAACCTCCTGAGAGTCTATTTGATTTGGAATAACTTCCATCCTCTTCCTCATCATCCTTCTCCCTTACTATTCTATTTAATAGAACATGCCTAGGAGGCAGTGTAGTTCAGTGGATAAAGAACTGGCCCCAGAATCTGAAAGACTTAGGCTCAAGTTCTGACTTTCTTCTCTGTACCCAAAGCAATTGTTGATTTTTCAATGATAAAAGGAAGTTCACCAAAATAATAAAATCATCATTTTGGTCTAAACCCTCATCCCAACTCAAACCATTAATATCTGTTTAGAACAGATACTCCCAGAGAATTCTCTCTCACACATTCCTGTAAAAAATTATTGGAACATGACTAGAAATAAGCAGAGCGAATTATGGTGTGTGTAGGGTTTTTTGGGGGGGGAGGAAGAAGGGATGAGAGGGAGGGATTGGCTTGCACTAGTTCCACAATTAAGACTTACTGTATTTGGTTTTGGTGTGGATGGAACAGTTTTCTGGGCAGATTTCAGTGACCAGAACAGGACTAAACAGATTTGGACAGCATTCCAGCTTGGCACAAACTCTCTTGCAGAAATCTGCTACTTGGTCAGATGTTCGCACAATCTTGACAACTGCCCTATATGTTTTGCCTCTGTACCTAGGAAAAGAGAAAAAAAATTTTTTTTTCAAAAACCAAACTTTTATTCATAGGGACAATTTCTAGACCATGTTCCAGATATCATAATATCATATTTTAAAATAACAAAGCAATTTGAAGTGGTTTACTTTATTTGGTTTCATATTTCTTAGTAAATTCAATTAAGTTCAACCACCATGTAAGCAGCTATTAAATACAAGGAAACTTTTACCCCCCTATCCACTCATGAGGGTAAGGCCCTGGGGAAATAAAGGTAAAATCAGACATTTGTTTAGATTTTAGAATACAGGAGAAAAAGGCAACACATGTACAAAGGACTGGGGCAGTGAAATAAATGAGAAGAAATTTAGAAGGTGAAATCAATTCTAGTTGAGGGAACTGGGCAAAGCTACATGGGACACATGTCCAACTTCATAAACTGGGCCTTGAAGGAAGGGAAGGATTTCAAAGAGCAGTGATGAATGGAGGCAGAAGGAATTTTATTTCAAGAATGGTAGACAAGGGAATAAGGCATGATAAGGGAAGGATGAAAAATGAGAATGCAGGAGTCAGTGAGTGGCAAAATTATCAACAAGTATTTTTATGCCATAATAACAATGAATTCTGTTTATAAATGGTTGGTGATATAAAGGAAATGTTAAAACAATTCACTACAATAAAATTTTCCATTAAGTATACTCTCATTTGGTAATGTGCAATTTAATACATGGTGCATAACTAATGAACACCAGTACCAAAAATAAATGTTATGAAATGAAACTTGTGCTTTTATCATCACATTTAATTTTTGAAAAATTAAATACATAAGTAATTATGTTATTTTGAAAACTATGCAATTCAGGACAAAGAAATCTTATCTTGGGAAAAACTGCATATCTTCTAGAAATTCAATTGATTTTTATTATTCAAAAAATGGCATTTCTGCAAAGAAGCGACAGGGAGAAAGACCTAACTACAATCCAAGGTTACTTTTTAAAAAGAAGAAACACACACTGAAGAAATAAACCAAAGAACAAGCCCTAGACAAATCTCAAGAGTGAGGAACAACAAAGCAATGAGGGGGTCCCAGTGTCAGTTCTGAACAGACATATGGCCATAGCTAAAACTTCTACACTTGATTCTCCCATTTAGTGCTGTAGGACTTGACCAAAGCAAGGACCACTTGGTTACTTATAAAAGCTAGGAGAGGTAATTGAGAGACAGTCATGATTTCTGGAACTACTTAAACAAGAAGATGTAACTTTGGGAAAGTCAGAAATCTTCCTCCAATCCAAGCTTATAACTTCACAATAGAAGCTAATAGGAAAGTTACATCTTAGGTTACCACTTATCCCAATAGAGGAGGGTATCCCAGAGAAGTAGGTAGTCTCCCATTCTCACCTCCTTGCTTCTTAAGTTTGTCTCACTGTCTCTATTTTTTCTCTAAAATGCAGCCATTCTATCCAACAACACTAAGAGTAGACTTATGCCCCAAAGAAGACAAAGAAAGAGGAAGAGGACCCAAGTTGTACAAAAAATATTTATAGCTCTTTTTGTAGTGGTAAAGAACTAGAAACAAAGGAGGGGGAAAGGAGATTGTGCCAATCAGCTGAGTAACTAGAGAATAGCTAAATAAATTATGGCATGTGAATGTCTCAGTATCAAATATATCATTAAGAGATGATGAAAGATACAGTTTCAGTGAAACCTGGGAAGATTTAGATGAAGTGATGCAAAGTGAAGTGAGCAGAACAAGAACAATGTATACAATAACAATAAGGTAAAAAAAATCAAAAAAATTTGAAAGACTTGAGAAAACTCTAACCCCCAATGTAATGGGGGCAGCTAGGTAGCTCAGTGAATAGAGCACCAGCCCTAGAGTCAGGAGGACCCGACTCTTCAAATCCAGCCTCAGACACTTAACATAAAAAACTAGCCGTGCTCTACCTTGGGCAAGTCACTTAACCCCAACTGCCCTCCAAAAAGCAAAAAATTCAACAACAACAACAACAACAATGTAATGATCAACCATGATTCTAGAGGACTTATGATGGTCCCAACATAGGACCTGCTGCCCAACAGAGGTGATGGATGGCCTTAGGGTACAGAATGGGACATACATTTTGGACATGGCAAAGATAAGAAGCTGTTTTGCTTGACTATTCATATTTGTTATGATGTTTTTGTTTTTAATAAGGGATAGGAAGGAAATAAAAGATAAAGTGATAAGAAAAGGAGATAGATTTTCGCTAATTGAAAAAATTAGAAAACATTAAATGCATCCATTCTAATTGAAATTCCCTTCAAAAAGTCCCCAGATTGATTCTGAGGGCAAAATATTGCCAAAGACCAGGGAAGCCCAAATTACACCTGTTAAATCACTATTCTCCTCTCTTTCATTGAACAATGTTGCAAACAGATCAATTATTCTCCCCCTGAAAGTGGCCATTGGTTCTTACAAGTCAGGCCCTTTTATGGTCTCAGTTCTATATTTTTTTTCTAAGGTCAGTCTCAGGATTTTTTCCTCTTTTCTTAGAAGTGAAGGTACCATCCTTTTTTTTTTTTTAACCTAGAAATTTCAAATAAATATGCTGAGGGTGACAACAAAAGTTCTAGTATCTAAGCTTTCCCAAATGTTTATTTCAATACACAGTAATTTGATCATTAGAACTTATCTATCCTTTGATTCTAATCTCAATGTCACTGACCTGGGATAGAAGGACTCAAGAAATTATTCTAATGCCTTTTATTGACATGATCCCTTGTAACATTTATCTGTTCTTTTTAATCCTAGAACATGGTAGTGGCAGAGCAAGGCTCGGGGATCATATCATTTCCAACAAAGAGCAACGTTCATCTAAAGGTTATGTGACTGTTCTGAATTCAGGGGATATCCTGATGCCCAAACCAGTGCTATTTGTTGAAGAGTATATTGTATTTCCTTACAGAAACCACATGACTTATGTGACAAAGAGAGCAACTCATCACTCGCAACACAATCTTTGGTTATGATGATGGATATGGGTTCTTTCACAAGTAGATAGAAGATGTTGCCTACAGTCTAGAGACTACTTCCTTCGGTCATTTTCCCTTCTTCCATCTTTCAACACATCTCCAATTCTTTATGATCTTCAAGAGGCCCTTAAATAGTGCTTTGGTCATTATATCCACCATTTCTTTCTATACCTTGGGATGGGGCTATCATCTTGTGCTTCAACTCCCTAGAAGATATTTTGGCTCTTTTCAGTCCAAAGATTTTTCTCCTTGGTAGAAAAAGAAAGGAAAATAGTTGAACAGTTCTGCCTTTTGTCCATCATTCCTTATCAAGATTCCATTTACCCTGGGAAACAGGGTTATACTCTTCTCTGATGCTCCTTAGTTCCCAACATTGTCAGAAAAAAAAAAAAACCCAAACATTTGCTTTCAATGACTACTCTTTTAAATCACAATTCTAGCTTTCCTTTCTGATCAACCCCTCTGGTGCGCTAAACTTGACTTTCTATGTAACAGGATTTTTTTCTTCAAATCCTTGGTAATAAATAAAACCATATACTAAGTCCTAAACTTCTGTAAAGTTATTCTTTCTTCCTAATCAAGAACTTTCTTCTTTAGCTTTAATAGGGTTTCTGTAATTCACTCCTGGGTGGCTCTCACTCATGACAATCATTATGTTTCAAAATGAAAACAGAATCAAATTGTGTCAATAACACGAACTACCAAAATGCATTGGGAGCAAGGTTAAAATAATATCCAATCTGTACATTTGTCCTTTGTTGCTGTCATCTCTTACAATTTATATAGTCCTTGGGTTTGTACTAAATAGCTAAAAAACAGGCTTTTGGTGTAACGTTTTAAAATTACAGAAAATTAGTACAGAGCCTTGGTGAAATCCAGGTCAAGGCTTAAAGTGGGGAACGTGGGGCTCACAAATAAATGCATGTTTATAGAATTCTCTAACAACTGTGTCTCTGGCTGTGCCCAAAATGGATGAATAAGTTAGGCTATAACCACTATGTATAAAGGTAAAGATTATAGTGTTTGTGAGAAAAGATGGGGAAAACAAGTGCCCCAAAGTATATTACAAAATTTTTTGGGGGGTGTCAGAGATAATTCCTTATGATACGGCTGGAAAGTACTACAAAAACCTAAGAAGAAGGGAGATTAATTATAAATTATTTCTTAAATAAACATTAAACACCTAGTATAGGAAGAATTTTCATGCTATAGAAAAGCTATTATCCTAATTATTGTTATGTTTGTCAGCTAATGAGGATGCAAAGATAACTAAGATATTAGGCCTGCTCTTAAGGATCTTATAGTGGAGGAGGGGAGACAAACATGCAAAAACAATGACACATATGATCAATGAAGAGGCAAAGTACAAAACATGAGTTCTGACTGGGGGAAGGGAAAAGGGCAACTGAGGAGGACTTCACAAAGAAGGGAGTGGCGTCGGAGGCATGAGGCGTCTTTAAAGACAAGCAGAAAGTTGAAGAACAGTAAATAGAGAGGTCAAGGGTGACTGAATTTTTGGCACTAAGGAGTTGAATTTGATGTTGATGAATAGGATGGCAACAATGACTATATATGTGGAATACTTAAATTGTTTTTCAAATTTTTGTCCAGTTGTTTCAGTGCTATTTGACTCTTTGAATGAACCCACCGGGGGTTTTCTTGGTAAATATACTGGAGTACTTTGCCATTTCCTTCTCCAACTCATTTTAAGAATAAGGAAACTGAGGCAAACAGGATTAGGTGACTTGCCCAGGGTCACAAAGATAGTGTTTGAGGCCAGATTTGAAAGCAGGAAGATGAGTCTTCCTGACTCCAGGCCTGGCACTCTAACCACTGTACCATTGCCTGCCTCTGTGGTTTTTAAAATACCTTCATATATTTTTTCTTGTTTAGTCCTGTAGAAAAGCTTATTATAAATATTCCCATTTTTACAGGTGAAGAAACTATGACTTACAGCATACTTTCATCGCTTATCTAGGGCAAATGTCCTGTGTGAGTTGTTTCTAGTGTCATCTAGGGTCACATAACCAATCAGGTAGTGTTAAGATATAATCCAGAACTCTTGATTCCTAATCAATACTTTATTATATTACAAAGGAACACTAGAATTAATTGTAGGATTTATCCAGTGAAATTCTCCCCAGGGGTGAGGGGAAGTGTATGACAAAGAAATAACTCCTTTTTTTTTGTAGACTGGAGTTATGAAGAGATATTGCTGAAAAAGCACGGTTTCACATTTTCTATTTCCCATTGCAGATATGAACCCAAAGAAAAAAATCCTTAGCCATACAATTTATTAAATGGCCCAGAAAGGCTACTCTAAACACTAAGATTTTAAAGCAGGCCTTATAAGTAAGGAAAAGAAAAAGCAATGGGGAGATATTAAAAAGAGACAACTAAGTTGCTACACAACAGAAAATTCCCTGACTTATTATAAATCATCTCAGAAGGAAGGAAAAGGAAAAAATGGGAAAAAAATCACTGCATCAGAACCAACAAATGGCAAAGATAGCATTTTAAAAGAAGGTGGTCAGGAAGGCATCTTGCAAAAAGAGAGAGTGTCTATTCCAGGCACTTCCCAGATAAAGCACTCTAGTTAAATCCTTAACTTAGGTAAACTCTTTCCCCGGGTTTTTAGAAAGTGAAAGCTTTCTTGCTTTTGTTCTGTGAGGTTTATCCTGTTAGTCAAGAGGTCAGAAGATCAAGTAAGAGTCATCAGAATAGATTACCTCCAAAGAAAGGGTAAAAATAGAGCTCAGCAAACAGATCACAAGTCTGACACGGAGGTGTCAGGGAAAATTTCAATTCCTCAGACAACCGGCAGAAGCCTTGAGCTGTCAAAAGCAGAGAAGCTAATACTTTTCTGTTTGCCTTAACGATAATTTGCTTCTTTGAGAAGTGGATGAAACGGCGAAGGTTATTCTTACTATATGACAGTTTTCATTGATCAGAATATACTAATTGCTGGGGGCATTAATGATGGCAAATTGGAGGGAAATGATAACTCCAAGTTAGAATTTATGGTACAAAAGAAGAGGAAAGCTGGTCAGAGTATTTGATATATACCCTCAATATGGGCAAATCGTGTCACAAAGTTTTCAAAGGAAGGCTAGGTAATATCCTACAGCCAAAAAATCTAGAGGGGAATTCAACTCAGTGGGGATCAAAAGCTCAGAAGAATAAATTCCAAGGAAGAGGAAGCTGGGACATTGAGATCAATGTAGAACAACTTACCAATCTACTCAGATGTTTAAAAGACTTATACAAATTGTGGAAAGGGGCATGATCCTATAAGAATTATTAAGACCAAACCTGGCCCCAGGGAAGAGATGATAAAATGCATCTCCAGTCTCCCCTGCAGAGATGGAAGACCATGAGTATGGAACATAGATACTGACACATGCGTGCACACACACACAGACACACCTTTAGACAATCAGTAGATTCTTTCAATTGGCACTTTGTTCTGAAGTTCTAGGCAGTTTTCTTATATTATTTCTTGAATTACGGTATTCAAGTTTTTGACTTGTCATGTTCTTCTGGAACAGAGGTGTGTTTACACCCTTACTGCTTAAACTAGACTAAAATGCAATTAGGAAAAATAAAACAAATACAAATGCAACTCAAAGTAGATAATGTTACTATGTGATTTCTAAACTAATATGCAACCTGTAGGGATCCTTGTGCACAGTTTTGGGGCTACCATTTCTATGTGAGTTTGAAACTACTCTTCTGGGAGACCTGTAATCCTTAAATTATCTCTATATATCCTGTCCTTGAGTTCAGATCACATTATCTTTAAATGGTTAACTGTTTCTTGCTTCTCTTCTTCCAGAATATATATTGCATATATTTTTACATTCCAAATCGCTTATCTTCTCATTTGTTTCTTTGGTGAGATTTATTCTCCTGGATTCAAATTCTTCTATTCTGTCAATTATGCAATCCATAAATTCTTTCATAATTCTTATTTCTCTTTTAAACCATTCAGGAACATCCTGCTGTGGTTCCACAGGGCCCTCTACCTCATGAGGTACTGGCTTCTCATCCTTTGTCTTGCAATACTTATTCACAGATGCTTGAATTCTTTTCCCTGATCTGGCGGCCATTTTCTGTTCTGTTGTTAATGTCCTTAGTCATTTCCTTCTTCCTGATATCTTTGGTAATTTCAGATTTCCCCCGTTATTTTCCCCGTCTGATGGTGTTTTGCCTCATAGCCATCTCAGCCTCCTCCTACATTGGGCAATTCATGTTTCACTGGTCTTGAGCTCAAGTTTCTCCCCCAAGGGACTTCTGGGAGAACACAAGTGGCCCCAGGTAAGCAGCTGGGCTCTCTTCCTCAGGTCTAGTAGAGTGCCTCCTAGCCACAAACCTGTCCTGCCCTGGTTTTCTCTGTTCTTAGTACTCTAGCTGGGTACTTCTGCAGCACAGAGCACTGCCATGGTGTTGTACCCAGCCAGCACAGGCTTCCCTGCCTTTTGGTTTTCCCTGGAATGAAGAGGGAGGAGGGGGAGTTGAGTTCTGCTACAAGCTTGTAGGCTTCCTTGTACAGCCCTGCTTCTGGAGTTAGGTGGGAGTGGGGGAGGGGCTGCTGAGTGAGTTAGTAATTAGGCTTTAGCTTCTATGCTTTTTAGCTCATCGGTTCTTTTTCTCTTTCTTAGTGTCTTGGACCATAGAGAAAGCTGAAACTGCTTTGTCATTTGCACACAATTCCTATTTTGGAAAGGTTTGAGAGGTCATGAGGATCAGAGAAAACAGTCTTCTGTCTTGTTGATCATGTAACCCAGAAGCCTCCACTGCATGAACTGTCAGACATGTATAATGGGATGACAGTAGACCTCAGAGCCCTCTAGGCCAACACTAACTCTTATTTTACAGGTGACAAAACTGAAACCCAGAGAGGTAAAGAGACCTCCCCAGGTCACAGAGGCAGTAAGAGGCCAAGCCAATTTTTAACCCAGGACTTCTGACTCCGGATCCAACATCCTATCCATTGAGCCATTCTGCCTTGTGCTGGCTTAATTATGCTGAATTGCTTGTTATATTCTTGTTTAAAAAAAAAAATTCTTTGCTGTAAGTGATGGTTCTCTGGGGAGGGCTGTAGTGAGAAATACATTCAGAAATGAAAGTGAAGTAAAAATGATGTACGATAATCAAAGTATTTTTAAAAAGAATAGTAAGAGTGCTAACGCTCAAAATAAATCAAACTGCTAAGGAATTCTAGACATCAAAAAGGTTTTGTTTTGTTTTTAAGAACTATAATGGCTAAAATAAAAAAATCAAAGAAAAGATAGGATCTATGTTCTGGGTAGGCTCTTCAATATGGTGGCAGTGGTGCTGGTGTTAGTGGTAGTAGCAGCAGCAGCTAACATAGTGCTTACTATGTCTCAGGCACTGCCCTAATTATTTTACAATCCTTATCTCACTTGTTCCCCCTAACAACTCTGAGAGAGAAGTTTAAGCAGTTATGTTCAAAATACTGGAGAACAAGGAAATATACAATAAGAGAGTCTTTTCTGCCAAAATACGTAATGGTAGCTGAACTACATATAACAGCTATTTTTTATCACTGGTATTCAATAAATGGTCATTAATAAATTGATAAAACACCTTAAATACTGTTTAAACACTGTAAGAACCTCTTATGGGAATGATTAAGGTATTTTCTGACACCGTATAAGTGAATAAAAAGATATCAGAAAATTCCTATAGAAGATATATGGTAGTTCTTATGTAGATTTATGCCATCAAGACCCTTTTTCCAATGATACTTTAAATTCCTTCAAGTATATAGGTTTCTACAATAATGTGAAAAGGCAGGCACTATGAATGATAAGTGATAGTCATCTCCTTACCCTGATAGATAATCAAAACTCTATCTTTCTTTGAAACACTGTTTGCAGTTGATTCAGTGACATATACCTCTGACAGCTCAGTGAATTAAATGCAAGTTAATTTATTCATGACAGCAAGGATTTCTGCCTTTCAGCTAAGTGGGAAAGAGCTCTTTCTCCTTCCTTTCCTACTAAAGTAAACAGCAAAGTTGTCAAGATCTAAAAAGCTGTCATTCGACATCAGAAGGAATGAGGTGACTCAACACGTAGTATGAGAACACTAACATTCCTGCTGACTGTAAACCTGTCATCATTAGCAGCTGCTCAAAGATGCTATTGTGATCTAGCGCACTTGAAACCCAGTTGAGACAGACATTTTCTCATTATAAGTTGCTGTGTAAGATTCTGAAATGGAACTTACTGTCATACTTGATATAATAGGTAATATGTTGCTTTTACAATATGGCAGGGCCAGATTTCACAATGCCTGTTTTGATTTTATTAGGCTGGATTTAATAAAAACTCTGATCGACCTGGCAACACAGAAACTAGTGCAAGCTCTGCAAAAAGGACCCTCTCTGTTTTCTAGCATTTGGAACAGGATCCTTATGCTTTGCCACTGTTATGAAGGACGCTCAGGACAGAATTCACTTGAGAAGGAATCCCCTAGGGAAAGTGAAATTCTCTGGATGCTCCTATCTGCAGATGTCATTTTGCTGATAGAATCAATCCTGACACTCTAAATTAGATCTACAATCACTCAAAAAAAGCCTAACCTAACCATCCATACAGTGTGTGTATGTATGTATGTGTGCATGCATGTATGTGCACACACATATATGTAAATGTATTGTGCATGATATATCTTGGATAGGCACTAGCAAAGACAATGAACCTGGTCCAACATTAAACAGAAGGAAGAGTGAAGCAAATTATGTAGTGTTTTTAATGACCCTAAGCTTCTCTCTGAAATAAAAACTTATCATTTTATTATTAATAGTTTCTGGATGGGGTGCCTAGGTGGCGCAGCGAATAGAACACTGACCCTGGAGTCAGGAGGACCTGAGTTCAAATCTGGCTTCAGACACTTAACACAAAAACTAGCCATGTGACTTTGGGTAAGTCACTTAACCCCAACCCTCCAAAAACCAAAAAAAAAAAAAAAAAAAGTTTCTGGTGATGGTGTACAACTTTAAATTACAAGAATGCTAAATCACTGAGAAATCAAAATGAAATGTGTCATCCAAAAAGCAAGGAAAAACATAAAATGAATATTATTAGGCTGGAGTACAATAACAACAATTTACAATATGAAAAAGTATCACATAAGTTACTGTTAAAGAGATAAATGGCCAGGTCTTGTATAAAGAGAGGGATGGCAGTGTGTGGGTTATATGGGCATTCACGTAATCAAGAGATCTTGATGAAGGCCCCATCAAGTTAGGTTGAACCCCTGTGTAAAATTAAGGGAAGGGTATGAATAAGAGCTAGACAAAATGAAAAAGCGGAGGAGGGTCTATGATCTATGTTGATAGAAGGGAATATCCAAATCACTGAGATCACAGATCCACTAAAAATATTCTCTCTGTATCTATTAGATTTATTCCATGTGCACTGAATTTGGGGTTATACTTGGGGACCAAAAAAAAAAAAGATTTTCCTGGCTGTACAGATAATTAATCACCTTCTGACAATTTATAAGACTTGCTATGATTTTCTACCACCATGAACTGACTACATGTGATAAAGACTCTACTGTTACTGATGTTTTCCTTTTTAGTGAAGGAGAAAAAGATAATTTCAGAGGAGAAAAGTTCTAATTTCCCTTTTCTGTGCCATATATGAGATTTGTAAGAATGAGTTGCAGACAAACTTTCCCTAAAACTTTCTTAAAAGTGAGTGGATAGAAAAATTAAGTATTTGAAACAATGTGATGCTAATCTTTGAAAATAAAAGAGCAGAAGGAAAAATACAATAATCTTTCATTGAATAGAATGGATATGCTACAATGCCCATTAAAAACCAAAAAACAACCTCCCAAAAGCCCTTAAGTTTTTTATAGATATTTTATATCTTGTATTGTCTAGTAAAGGATCGTTATCCTATCAGTGATTTCAACAATAAGTTACAGTTCAGAAGATATCCCTAAACATACTCACTCCTGGAATGCTAGTCAATTGCTGGCAATAAGTGGGATGTTCAAGATAAGGATAATGCAATGTGCTAGTTTTTTCAAATATACACTGAGTATCAAAAGGAGATGATGAATTTATATTGGAGAAGGGTTAATTTAGGTTAGCTCTAAGTAAGAAATTCTTAATTCTTAAAATTGTTAGCATGCTCCCTAGGTACTCTCTGTGCAGGATGCAACCTCTTCAAGGGAAAGAGGGATGCATACACAAGACAGGAAATTCCTTAACCTTTTTTGTGCCATGGCCCCTTTGGCAGTGTGATGAGGCCTAATGGGCCCCTTCTCAGAAAAATGCTGGATCACATAAGTGTATTTGAGTGTATTTAAGTGGATCAAATAAAATATACAGGATCACAAAGGAACCCAGTTACACTGAAAATACTCAATATTTTTTAAAAGGTTCTCATATCCCAAGTAAAGAACTCCTGGACTAGATATATATATATATATATATATATATATATATATATATATATATATATATATATATATATATATATATATATTCTAATTCTTTTTTTAACTTGTCTTCAATGTATACAATGTGCCAAGGGTGAAAATGAAAAAAGTGTTTGCACAGTATGAGTTGAGAGGAAATATGGATTCCAGAGGAAGCAAGCCAGTAACAGCTAATCTATTTTGGGGCACTGAGAATTTTTAAAAAATCATCAAGTTTCAAAGCATTTTTTTTAACATATAGTTGTCTGGAGCAAAGTACTTTCTCTATCACCTATGTATTCTTACATCCACTAAAACTGGCTGAGGGCTCTGAAATTCATATTTCAGGAAACTGAAAGTTATGTAAAAATTTTCTCTTCTATTAAGTTTACCTGCAATTAATGGAGATAAGAAGAAAATATCTACCATCCCAAGAAAGAATCACCACCAAGCACCACCAATCACCACCAACCACCACTGATCCTTCAATCAGCCCCAAAGAAATATGGATCCATTGTCTTAAAAAAAGAACACTTCCAGAGAGCAAGGGCTGTGTACAGATAAGTACAGATATCAATATAGTTAGGTCCAGATTTGTGTGAATAAGGAATTCCCCAAGCTAGGTGCAATATTCTAATTTGCACTGCCTATTTCCAATGGGCCAGAACCAATTACCATATTTTATATAATTATAACTTTGAAAAATACAAATTTTGAAAAATACAAATACTTCAGGGGATTCATTATTTGTACTAATCATGGACTTGTATTAAAGCATGTTCTTCACATATATGAGAAGCCTTTCTCCTTTACATCCACCAAAGCATACATATGTTCACTTTAAGGCTATAGTATAATAGTCTACTTTGAAACTGAACAATTAAAAAAACTTTCAAACTTATACTTACAGAAATATATTGCCTAAGTTCCTGTCCAAAACATAATTGGATATAATAAAACTCATATAAATCTATATTCATACATAGCATATATTGCCTCTGGACAATATTTTAACTTCCTTTAGTTTTTTTTAAATTGCTCATTACTGGGTCAATAAGACAGAGCAAATTAAGCATTACTCAAAGCCAGGTTTCCCAGAGTTGAAAACACTTACTTTGCTTTCAGGGTCTCCTCCTGGAAATTCCATTGTGGGTCTTCCACAAGCTGTAGTTCCCTCAATACCCTTCCTGGCTTGTAAGCTGCATTAATTACCATGCTAAGAACCTTTGAGGGGGAAAGGGGAAAGGGAAAAACACAAAACAAAACAATCATTATGATGAACTTCAATGAGGTTCATTTGTACAGAAATAATCAAACTATCACCCTCACACCCTCGACACTTAAAAGCAATAACAGTTTCACCTAAATTAAGTGAAACATCTTGGTTAAGTGTGATGAAATCACCTTGAAAGATAACACCAAACGAGTTAATCACCAATTGGATAAGCAGGTGATGACCTCAATCCTACTGGTTAGTGTGCTACTCTTTATAGAGAGGGAATTTACTTTTGTTGATTCTTCCAGGATAAATGAATTAAAACCACTTCTACGATATTCTTCTCTCTGACAGAAGCTGTTCTGATCATTTGTTTAAAAACTAAGATACAGTTGGAAAAAGAAAAAAGAGACAGTCTACTTATTTTGTCATTTTCTGTGCTGACAGAACCATTTATGCCTAACCTCTGAATAGGTGTAGCTAGGAAACAATCCTCTTCAGTTTCCTTGGAATTGTCCCAATTTACGAGTATGTAATCCCTGGCAAACTTCCCCAGAAACGTATCTCTTTAGGAGTCTTTGGCTCTGGGTCTAATTCTCATATGCCTTTGCCCTGAGTTGTCACTTCCAACTCAATGGCCAAGAAAATAAATATCTGATAGCATCTTCTCAAAAAGCTATGTTGATAATCTTTTGTTTTTATGCCACAGTCCTCTCCAGTGGTATACCACCCCAAATTGATGTTCCCCCGAAATAAAGATAAATAATGAAACACAAATGGGATGAAACAGCCATGTCTGGAAGAGCTGGCAATGTCTCCCATCTGTCCTACATGTTACCTACCAAGGGGAGGGGACTGTGTTTTGTAATCCATCCTCTGGAACAAGAATTGATCATTGTAATTAATCTAAGTTCTGTGGCCTTTAAGTATCGTTTTCTGCAATAATATTGTCATCATTGTTTATGTGGTTTTCTGGGTTCTGCTTATTTTACCTTGGCACCACATTTCATTCATTCAAATCTTCCTATGTTCCTCTAAATTCTTCAGATCCATCATTACATACTGTAAAATAATATTCTATTACAACTCGTTCAATTGTTCCTCAACTGATGGGTACCCACTTTGTTTTCAGGGTGTTTTTTTTTTGCTTCCACAAAAGTGATGCTATGAATATTTTGATATATATGTGACTTTACATGTTTGTTTTTTTCACAATGTAACTTACTGATCTGAAGACACTTTTTTCCCCTCCCACTATAAACCTGAACGCAGCCTAAATCAGAGTGTACCAACTTTTCAGAGAAATTTCACATTGGGGGTACAGACTATATATGGAATTACCTATATTCAGATCAATACAGCATTTCTTCAAGGGCTGAGCATTCAAATGCATGCTCCCTCAGCTGAACTGAGGCCCCTATTCATTTGGATGTGTTTTAACAATGAACAGAGCTAGGAAACCTGGATGCTCTGGCATAGTCACTTTTTAATAAACAGATTATCATCATCTATTTATATTTATTGAATTCATGGCATGGAGGTGTTTCTAGTTAGAGATACTGCCTAAGGAATTTGAAAGGACAAATCGGTATGGAAATATGTATGTAGAGGGGAGAGGGGCTAGGGATAGAGTTCCACCCCACCCCACAAAAGAAAAGGATACTAAAATATTTTTAATGCAGAGAAGAGAAGAAAAGCTAGATAGCTTCACATAGAAATAAAAGTTTTGGAAGTTGGATATTCAATTTATTATACACTTAAAAAGAAAAGCAAATTCTATATAATGTTTAGATTCATGTATAATCTTCGTATACAGAAATGCTCATTTTATTGGGTATTTAAGTTCAATTTAAAAAAAATTCAAGCACTACGTAGAAGACTGGTGATATAAAAGTGTTCAAACAGAGCAGAAATTTTTACACAACAAAAGAAATTCTAAAAGTGAGAAAAATATCTTATGTAATAGATGGACTGGCACTATCAAAAGTAATATGCATTAATGCAATGCTGCATAATTAGGGCAGGCATTATAAACCAATAAAAGATGAATGCTCAATTCCTAAAGAATTATCATATTGACCCAAACAGAGACAACCCTCAAATACTGGCTGTACCCTCAAAATGAAGTCTACCTTTGAATTCAAACAACTTGCTTTGGAAATTTGATTGACATCAGAAAACAATTTTTTTCCCTTCACAATTAAAATCAATTCTAACACCATTCATTCATACCATAAAAGGTACATTACAGGTATTATATCTTCTTCCTCAGGTTAGGACTTTTCTGATGTTTTGAGGGTCTAAAATTAAAATGTCTCTCCATCAACCAGTTTCAATAGCTATGCTAAAAGGCCACAAGAATGAATTACAAATAGTTCTGGTGTGATTGTGTGTATGTGTGTTTTTATTAGAATCAGCATTTGATTTTTATTGTTGGCTGTCACTACAGTTTATGGGAACTGAGCTTTAAAATAAATCTAATTAGAGCTGGCTGAAATAATGTACAAAGTGTTTACCAACAGACAATAAAATTTCAGCTGATTCTGTTCATTCTTTTCCGCTGAGAAAACCCCAAGAGCTACATTGCAGTAAGCTGAAATGCATTTTGCTCTTGTGGAAAAAAAAAAAAAGACCCACCTAGCTAAATTTAATACAGGAGTAGGCAGCAATTACATTGTACAAAAACATCAAATGTTGTACCTTTAAAATGAGGGTGTAACATATCATTCATCTCTAAATTCTCTCTGCCTTTTGGCAAAGAAGTGAAACTGCTCCCCAAAGTAGCTTGAAGGACTTCTTAGCCATTCCCATGAAATAGCTAGGGAGGCTACAACTGCCAAAGAGCTTATCTGGATTTGCTATGCATATTCCAAGAGTTTCTAGTGTATATGCTAAGGGCACCAAATGATAACAAAGGGGCAGTGACCCCAGTGGATGGTGCCCCTGGCAGCAGGGGATAAGAGGAAAAGGGGTCACAAATGTGGAATCAACAGAGCTTTGAATCCCAATTTGCTGGTATGTAGGTGGCAAACAGAGCATTAAAAAAAGGTACTTATGTTTCTTATAATACAAAGTCCTATGGGCTCCCTGAGAATCACTATGGAATCATCCTCAAACATTTATTGGATGCCGCCTGCCACAGCTAAAATATATTCCTATTAAGTCTAAACAAATCAAAGCTACCATTATCAACACCCTAACTCATTTATTCAATAAATATTTAACGAATAACTAAAATGTATATAGCAGTACAGAAAACTCAAATATGAGACTATCCCTGCCTAAAAGAAGTTTACAAACGAGTTTGGAAAATAAGACACAAGGATTATTTTTTTAAAGTAAATATACAAGATTAATTACTGGTAGTACCATATGGGGAGTATAATAATTTGCTACTCTGCCTAATACAATAATATAAATGGAATTAGACTATAAAGTAGCTCAACTGTAACTTGATGTACCCTTTCACAAAGCTTCTCTCATAAATACTTGGTCCCTATGCCAAGTACATGCTGTGATTTAATTTTTAGCCTTGAAAAATTGTTTCAATGCAGAAATGCTGTTCTATAGAAGTTAATGATAAGAGTGTTTTTAGTCAAAAATGTATCAAAGTAGTGTGGAAAGTTTTTACAAGGAGGCAAATTAGAAGAAAGGCTAGATGAAAAAAAAAAAGATAGTACATAGCTTCAATGCAAACTGTTTAACCAGCTGTTAAAACTCTGGAAACAAGGGATCATGACATTGGTTCTGATCGTAAATATTTTTAAACAAATTTGCTATTGTTCAACCTTGTCACATTCTTCACGATTCCATTTCGGGTTTTCTTGGCAAAGGTACTGGAGTGGTTTGCCATTTCCTTCTCCAGCTCATTTTTTACAGATGAAGAACTGAGGCAAACAGGGTTAAGAGACTTGCCCAGGCTCCTACAGAAATATTTGTGGCTAGATTTGAACTCAGTAAAGTGAACTCAGGAACTGGCTCCAGCCAAATGCTGTATCTACTCTACCATCTAGCTGCCATTTAGCAAAGCTAAACCATTATTAGCAAGCAGTCACCACCACAAGGTGACTAGAGCTGGGAAATCATCGGTCAGATTTCCACTGGTTTGCTGGCCAAGCAAATGGACATGGCAGGCAGTAAAAGCCAACACTAGCTGAGCAGCTAGTAGCAAGCAGCCCACAAAATTCCGGAGTGCAACTAAAACCAGATTAAAACCTAAGTGGGATAAATTTAACAAGATAAAAATACAATACAACATAAATAATGCTAATTTGTGGTTTTCTAAATCACTCTGCAGCCCACAGCCATCCATTTCTTTCCCATTTCTATTCTCATTTGACACCACTGGTTTAGAATTGTTCTTTGTAGAACAATTAAGGGGACAGAAAAGACAGCAAGTCTTATCACTTCTTGAATCAGTCCAAAGTAGCAGGGGAGTGAGGAGGGAAGCATCTGTACAAAGCTTACCATCAGATCAAACTAAATCACATCCTAAGAAAACTTAAAAGACGAAACTGGGAAGAGGGCAACAAAGAGACAAAAATTATACAGATTTGTCGATGTTTCTACAGCAATCTAGGCTCAACATTAATTACAGTGGAAACACCACTTTTGGACTCTGGCACCACAGAACTCAAGGAAATAGAAATGTTATGAACATGAAGTAAAGAAAAGTGGACACATAAAACCAAGCACCCAATCCAAGCCACAGGCAACAACACAATTATAAAAGCACTGAAGGATTGGTTTTTAAGATATCTAACATAGGGAAAGATAACAAAAGGAAGATGCAGAAGTCACAAATGGCATTATTTTTTAAAAATAGGATGACATTGAAGATAATTAACAAACACAAATGTCTACTTTCTTAATTTTATGAAATCTTTATGAGAATCATCTACATACTTCTAAGTATCCTTGAAGAAAACAAAAGAAACAGGAAAGCTTTTGCAGATAATTTTCTAGAGTAGACACATTTTCACATGGAAACAAAAAATGAAAAAGGTGAAGAATACAAGGTGCTTTCATTAGATACAATGCTGAACAAGGGCTTAGAAAGAACTGAGATCAAATACCACTTCAGAAACTATTTATATGGTTCTGGTCAAGTCATTTAGCCTACCTGCCTCAGTTTCCCCATCAACAAAATATCAAATGAGGTAACATGTTATCTTAACATATTTTATGCAAATCTTAAAGTGCTATAGGAAGGCTGGTTATCTGCCATTTTTTTATTACCAAGAAACAACTATATACTGGAGACAATAATGCAAAATACAAAATACATCCTTAGGGGCTCTCTTCTAAAAGAGTGTCTCCCATGCACAGATCTTAATACATATTTATCACAGAGAACTTTTGTTCAACTGACTTCTGATAATCAATTATTAACTGAGGCATAAAACAAGGAGATCTGCACTCACCAAATACTTAACCATCATCATAAAGAATGTCCTGTACACAGTATATACAAGTGAGAGATTCCCTATATATCAGGGTTTTTTAGAGGTCTATAGAACACATCATGGGGTCTACCGATAAATTTCAGGGTGCCCATGACTTTAGATAGGGGGGTCTCACATCTTTATTTTCACTAACTTCTAATTGATATTTAGCATTTTCTTTAATTATTAATTTTAAAAAGGCTTTTTCTGAGGAGTCCAGAGGTTTCATTAGACTGTCCAAGTGGCCCAAGACAGGGGAAAAAAAAAAGATTAAGAACCCCTGCAAAGAGGGTGGGCCCTCCAGGATCCTGTTGAAATTGACATTAAGTTGATTGTACAATGACCAAAATACAGGGCCACCAAAATCTTAACAGCAGAACTCTCTGGTGGTGATGACGAAGAACAAAATGAATGTCCACCGATTGAATAATAATAACAATAATAAACTGTGACATAGAAATATAATGGAATATTATTAAAGATTAAGAAGTGACAAATATGAAAAATCAGAGAAACACAGGATGAAAATTTATATAAAGTGATACAGGATGAAATAAGTAGAAACTGAAGAACAACATGATGACAAAATGGTAAATGAAAGTATCACTAAAAGGAGAGTGAACTCAGAGACCAATCATGCAGAAATGTATCTTGTTCCTAATGAAAGTATCACTAAAAGGAGAGTGAACTCAAGAGACCAATCATGCAGAAACGTATCTTGTTCCTATAGTAAAGATGTAGCAATCTACTAGGACAAAATGTTCTACAAATTATCAGACACAATCACTGCATTAGGTGTTTTTCTCAAATGTTTTCTTTCTTTTCCTCTGTCATGTTGGGAGGATTCAATATGGCGAGGAAGAAATGTCTGTGATGCAAAAAGAGAATAACAATAAAACTTGATAAAAATACCATAGGGTGTCCTCACTAAGGTTCATACCTTTGCAAATGAGTCTGACCTACCCTACTGAGCCACATAATAAAAACCAAGTCAAGGAAGGATGCTTTATTCCCTAAATTGCAGCCCATGGAGGAAGCCTGTTAGTGCATGTTTTCTCCCCTGATCAGATCTCATTTGGGTTACTGTGTTCAGGCTAGGTACCATATTTCATCAAGGATATTACTTAATTGGGGAATATCCAGAAGAGAACAAATGATGATGGTAAAGGATCTCTTAATTCATCATACAACATGAGTAACAACTGAAGAAACAGAAAATATTTATCCAGAAGAAGAGAAATTATCTGCTATTAGAAGAGCTGTCACATTAAAAACAAGGTTAGATTTTTCAGCTTGTCCCCAGAGGGCAGAACTAGGAAAAATGGGTTGAAATTGCAAATGGCAAATTAAAATTTGATGTGAAGGAAAAACTTCCCAACAATTAGAGCTATTAAAAAAAATAAAACGGGCTGCCTCAGGTGGAATTCCCCTCACTGGAGATCTTGAAGAAAAGGTTGAATTATCACTTGTTGAGCATGACACAGAGGGGATTCTTGTTCAGGTAGAGGTGTTTCTGACATTCATTTTAATTCTGAGATTCTGTATTACTCTGAACAGTCATGGCAGATAAACAATGAGAATGTAGTAACAGAAAGAGACTGGCCTGAATTGAATTTGCTTAATTACACACATAGCATTTCCGTTAATTTTAAGATGATCCCTAACACAAAAAAAAGCAATTTTAATACACTTTAATATGATGATGCTATATATGGCTATGAATCATGGGAAACTGTGATCTGTCAAAGAACAAAAAGTGGAAGTGACCCAATGGGCAAAGGAGAGATACATGACTGGTATACTTGGTGAAGCGAGGGTTACACTTCCATAAAGGAAGTAATGTAAATGGAAAAAATGAATCACTATTTACATACATGTAAAACCGGTATACTCTTATTCTACTAAGAACCTTCTGGCATGCTATAATATCCTTTATATGTTGTAATAGTTTCTGGTTTGAATTTGATTTTGCCTAATATTAGTGTCCCTCTCACTTTTCATGACTTGGCAATAGCATGGAAAATTTCAGACCAGCTTTTCACTTAAAATCAACTTCGATTGTTCTGGATTATTGTTTTTTTTTTTTTTAAAGTAGTATATTATTAGGTTCTGACTTTCACGGTCTTGTGACTTTCACAGAAAGTAGAAAAGTGAAAGTTGCAAAAACATGAATGACTTGATGTCAACAAGAAACATTTATTAAACACCTACTATGTGCCAGAAAAGCAAACAGTTCCTATCCTGAAGAAATCATAATCAAATGTTGAGAAGATAGTATGCAAAAAACTTTATTCAAATAGGAAAGGAAGTAGCATTAAAGGGGTTAGGAAACAGCTCCTTACAGAAGGTGGGATTTTAGCTAAGAATTGAAGAAAGTCAGGAGGCCGAGATGAGGGAAAGCATCCCAGGCAGGGGGTATAGCCATTTAAAAATGCAGAGTCCTGGAGATGGAATGTCTTGTTTGAAGAACAGCAAAGAGGCCAGCGTTGTGGGAATGCAGAGTAGAGCAAGGTATAAGACTGGCAAGACAAGAAGGGTACAAGTTATGAAAGGCTTTAAAAGCCAAAGAGATGATTTTTATATTTGATTCTGGAGGTAATAAGGGGCCAGTGACGTTTACTGAAGTGGGGTGAGGTGATGGTGGTGGTGACAGTGACAGGGTGGCAGACTTATACTTTGGGAATATTACTATGAGAGCTGAGTGGAAGAAGGGAAGTGTAGAAAGCTTGAGGCAGGAAAACCAAAAGGCTATTGCAAGAGTCAAGTATAAGGCCTGGACTAGGGTAGGGGCAGGGTCCCTGAAGAGAAGGGGGTCATATATAAGAGATGCTGTAAAGGCAGCATTGACAGAACTTGGAAACCAATTAGATATGGGGAATGGGAGTTAAGGATGACACCTAGATTGTGTACCTGGGTGCCTGGGCTCACCACCTAGGTAAGGAAAAAACAGATATAAGGAAAGAGAGATCACATCTGTATTACCTGCATACAAAGAAAGGTGAAAATGCTATCAAATAAGTGTACAGTTGGAAAAGAAGGTGAACCCACCACATAACAAACAGATGAATAATCTGAGTGCCACAAGCATACAATGCACATTTACTAAATAATATTACAATTGTTAGTAAATAGTCTCTGATTATTCTCTTGGAAGAGAATACATTCTTTGTTACCCTTATTATTTCTATCATTCAAACTTGACAAAACTGCCCTGAAGAAAGTTCCCCTGATTCTACTAAAAACTTTTAACATGGACTTCACCTTCATCAAAGATAACAGTTTCCCCAGGAAGTATCTTTCTCCCACCCCCAGTCTGTTTCTCTGATACCCCTTTGAAGACCTAGTGATTTAACTAATTCAGCTTTCTGAGTATTTTCACATTTGGTCAACAGTGATTTTACCTTAGTTGTTTAATTACTTATCTTTTGGGTTGGAAAGCTTGTTTGTGATCAATAACTTCCTTGTAGTAGTCAAGCTTTTTATATAAATTTTTCAGTCTCTATGCTTCCCAAATATCCATCTTCCATCATTATAGAGCTGCTAAATTTGTTGGGTAGTTAAATCTGTGTCTGTAGTCCATGGTTCTTAATTTTGTAAATCCTGTGCTCCAATTTTTTCAGTTTTCCTTTGTCCTCCATGAAAAAAATCACTGATCTAAAGGAAATTATTTCTATCCTTCTGGGAGACTGAAATATTTTTCTTAACTCTTGTAGTACTTAAGTTTTAGAGTGTGTGTGTGTGTGTGTGTGTGTGTGTGTGTGTGTGTGTGTGTGTGTGTTAAAGCTTGGATTCCTCCTTATTGGGGTCCTGTGCATTCTATTTAATTCTGGGAAATTTTCATAGATGATTTCCTGAAATACAGTATCCAGATCCTTCCTTCCCCCAATTCTCTATGACATCAGTAATCCTGTTAATATTTTTATCATAATCTCACTTCTCGGTATTTTGCTTGGGTTGATGTATATGGATCAAATTTGAGTAATTCAATTATTTTTGAGCCCATATTTTCCATCTGTTCTTCATTATGTACAATTCCGTTTTCTGCTACAATAAGTCTATTACTTGTCTGTATGGATTGTGAGAATTTTCTATTTATATAATTCATGCTACTAATAATATAATGATAATAACTAACATTTACACAACACTTTACATATATTATTTCATTTGAAGAGAGAGAAAAAAGCTGACAGACAGACAGACTTATCCAGGGTCACAAAGCTAGTGTCTTTGGCAGGGTTTGTAGTCCAAATCCAGCACTATATGCACAACAGCACCTAGATGCCCTCTCACTTTTTCATTATTTACTCCTATTCTTTTCCTAACTTTGAATTCCATTTAATTACATGATCAAAAAAAGAATCCTTCTAGTTTGTTCTTGTTTTTAATTTGGTCCTATTTTTTTTTTAAGTATAGCTAACAGCTGCTTGATTTCTTTGAAGTATCCCTTTGAAAATGTTCTTAGGATATCTTGTGTTGTTTCTAATTTCATTTCCATTGTTCTCAGTACTTCAGGTGATTCATTTGCTCTGAAGCAGGGCATCTTAACCACATATCCATGAACTTGTTTGTTTGTTTTTTTAATATTCTGATGACTATCTTTCAATGTAACTGGCTTCCTTTGTATTCCTATGTATTTTATTTTACACATTTAAGATATATTATTCTGTGAAAGGGGTCCATGACACACAAAATGTTAAGAACCTCTCATCTATAATATTTTTAGCTACAAGAGAACTTTGCTTTGATCATTTAAAAAACAGCTGAATGGGTATGAATGCTTCAGCTGTTTCTCTTCTTTGTGGTGTGTCTATGTGTTACTGGAGTTCGGTGTTTTTTTTTTTTTTTTAAGTATTTCAGCCTTCTCTTCACCCAGAACTAGCAGTGGTGGTATCCATTTATGTATGAGAAAGCTAGATCCTTTTAATTTCAAAAACACCAGAAGTTCAGTTCAGACTATATCATCTATCTGTAAGATACACACACACACACACACACACACACACACACACACACACACATGTATGACCCTTCATTAACATCCTAATGAATATGATTTGTGTATTATTTGAATCTAGTTTACATATGTTATATGGAAACGTGATTTGGTTCAAAAGGCCTTAACCACTATAAATTTACAAGTTAACTGATTTTAAAATATAATGAATAAATTAATAAGGTGAATTCACATCTTATAGACCTGTCACTATATCTAGTAAAGTATTTGTATTTATATTATATATATGTGTGTGTGTATTACTATATATCCTCATAATTGAGTCTAAATGTATTTTTCATAGTTCCTCTAATAGAAAATGTGCAGCATTATTGTTTCTACAATAAGGTACTTAGAATATATGCTTACTTAAATTCACCTTACTCTACCCTGCCCCTAACCTCATATATAAAAATATAGCAAACAATGGGCAAACCCTTTGAAATATTAATTATAAATATTTGGTATAATTTAGCCACTAAGTATCCCATACTGAGGTCTGTGCTCACAAAGCTTTCTAGATATTTCATATATTGATTATAAATGATCTTTACTTTTAGATGAATATATTAAAAAGCAACATTTTGTACTTTCTCTTAGAGAAAGTAATTTCAATCCAAGTAGTATTATTATTCCCTTTTAAATTCCTCTGCCCTGACCACTTCCAAATTTTGAAATGTCAATGTCCCTCATTCTCTTATAACTACTACTCCATCACATTCCCTTGGCTTCAGGCTTCCTCTCCAACTTATCTCTCATAGTATGACCATAGCCATTTCATGTCTTTCTGTTTTGGTAATCCAATACCCTGGGCCAATGGTCTCTGGCTGCCATTGGCTTTCACAGAATCCCTTAAAGAGGATGAAGGACACTCCCCACACATATACAGCACTGAGGCCCCCCTCCCCTCAAACACACACAGAAAAAGAGAATACAAAATTTTTTCTAGAACCAGTAATTCTCAATGCATTTACTAAAAGTAGTAACCATCACTGGACTTTCTTATTTTGTGAACTATTTTCCTAACTCATTAATTATGTCAATCATATTCCTATTGCCCCTAACAATGTTGTTGTTTTTTCCTGGGGGGAACAAAAGGCAATAATGAACATTTCCAGGTCAGAGAGTGCATCTTCTATTTCTATTGTGGTTTATGGAGTATTAGTTACATAGCAGGAATTCAAGAAATACTGACAACAATTACTCTAACTAGAACTCGATTTTTTTATTTCTTATAAAGATTAGTTAAGAATTCTTATATCATTAAACACATTAAATCATATCATTAAAGACATATCAATCAAGACATTAAAGATTCACTTTTTAATTAAAACTATTTAGTTATTTAAGAAAAATACTCCAAAGAGAAGCATAATGAACAAATATTGAGTCAGAAAGACATGAGTTCAACTCCCATGCACCCATGGGCAAATCACTTAACTCCTCTTAGCCTCAGTTTCCTTAACTGTAAAATGGGGGTACTATCTGCTATACCTACCTCTGCAAGGTGATTTACAAACTTCAAGTGTATATTTACATTACTACTATCACCATCACCATCATCATCATCATCAAATGAGACCGTGAGGATTAGCTCAACCTTTCTTTTTCACTCATAATCACTCTTCTGTATTTTACAAGGAATCAAATTTAATCCTAAACTTTATCATCTCCCCTTTATATTTAACTGAAATATTTAAAAATTATTGTCCTCTAGAAATCACTTTAAAAGGCTAAATAAGTTTTGTATTATGAAACAAAATTTTTAAATGCAACATGATTACCTCAAGATCGCTGCCTGCCTTTTGCCCAATGTCCACCTGCCCTAAATATTATGCAAATTGAACTAAATTTTAATTTTCTTGCTAATTATTACACGACCTTATTGACTTTCTAACAAGCCACATAGGAACCTTTGGTTACACATTGCCAAATATGATTTAGGTATTTTTGATAACTGACTATTTTTTCAAATGTATCTTATTATGGAGGAATTTTTCTTCCATTAAAGATCAAGAATACAAAAATATGTCTTACTTCAAATCATTCTATCAATAAACATTTATTAAGCACCTAACTCTGTGCCAGGTACTGTTTAGTACATACTAAAAAAATACATCTAAATACAAACCAAAAAAAATCCCTTCTCCACAAAAATTATTTTTACAAGCTGATTCTAGTTAAGAGTAATAAACCAAGATTTGGGGGTCTTGAAATCTTTTGACTTCAAGTAAATTTAAAGAGGTTGAACTAGTTAAATGTTTTGTTTTTAAAAATCAACTGATCTACTAAGGGTTCTCCCTACTGCAGTGTCTGGAAGGAGACTGTTACTAGGGAGCCAGCATTTAGTCACCTCTGTCTAGATTTCCATCAGGGTCCTTTCTGTTTCTGTCAGCTAAGGATTCCTAATTATGGCAATTGAACATTGCCTAGAAACCAAGCATAACAAAAACCTTTCTTCTCTTCAAATTCCTTCCAAGATCTACCAGATTTCATTTGGTTTGTATGTTCTATTTTGTCAAAAAAAGAAACACAAGTACGACTCCCCAGAAGCTCTCCCACCCTGGTCCTGGTTTAATTAGGAATTTCTTCATAAATGGAGGAGCCTACAGTGAGTGGTATTTTTATGTGTGTATTTATGGAAGCTCCATTGGGTAGTATTATAAAATGCTTCAGAAGCTCAGCAAGTTCATTCTGACAGAGTTCCAAAAGCATAGTTTTTATTTTGGTAACTTTGTTCAAACTGAGTACTGAGATTCTCAAAAAGGTTTCCTTTGAAAATACATCATTTAAAAGGCATTTGAACAAAACTACCTCTACTTTGAAAAGCTATTTATTTCCTTCCACCCCCCAACAGGATTCTATTATCATGTCCTGTTCCAATGAAGTTATCTTTTAATCTCATTCATATACAGATGAGCACTGGGGAAAACTGATAATGCTTGAAAAAATGTTTCTCCTGGGAAAAGAGGGTAAAATGTACCAGATGACCGTGGTCTCCTCCTTAGGGAACAGACAATTCCCAGTGAAGTCAAGAAGAAGAATATAAGGACAGATGAGAAAACTAAGTAATAAAATAAGAGATCAATTTGACTTTGAAGAGTGACTTTGTTCACTTTTTTTTTTTAAACTGGAAGATCCCTTGCTCCATGAAAATCCATGGAACAGCGATAACAGTATCGAATGCAATGACAGCATTATTAAATTAACCTTTAATAAATATTAAATAACTCTTACAATTGGCATGTTTTGGGATGTTTCTCTTTGTGGAGTGGCAGTTTGAAACTCTTTTTACTTGACTTTTGAGAACAGTTATTACATGAACTTTGTAATTCATCTCTCCTAGCCAAAATCCTACCCCCCATCCTTCAAGGACCACATGGTAAGCTACCTATTTATGAAGACCTGTCCTGATCCCAGCAATCTGAAAGGATCTCCTTTTATTCTAATCTTTCATGGTCTTTGTACAAATTAATCCCTTCAATTAACAGCCATTCATTACATGCCTACCAGATGCCGGGGATACCAAAGCAGAAAAAGAAACATCCTTGCTAGTTTGAGATGCATGCCACATACCTGTTTGTTACTGTTGAATAGGTCCCTGGAGACAGGGGACTGAAGGTCAGGGGAGAAATGATGATGGGATAGATAGATCTAGGAGTCATCTGCACCGAGGTGGGTGCTTATGATAACCAAGGGAGTGTAGAGAGAGGAGAGAGACCAGTAGGAAACCTTGGGAAACACCCAGACTAGGGAAGAGTATGACATGGGTGATGAGAGCTTAGCAAAGGGATCTGAGGAGGAACAGGTCTCAAAAATTCAGAGAGAAAAGCAAGGAGAAGAGGTTGGCCAACAGTAACCAATACAGCTGATAGGAAGAGGAGGATGAAGACAGAGAAAAGGTCATCAGAGGTGGCCATTAAGAGATCTTTGGTAAAAAGGGTTGAGGGATAACCCTAAGAAGGGATGTTGAGGGATAACGCTGTGGAAACAGTGAGTGCGGACAGTTTTTTTTAGGAGTTTGGTTGAGAAAGGGACGAGAGGTATATATGATGAAAGCTTGAAGTCACAGTAAAGCATAGTGAAGCCCAAGGGACAAGAACAACTTGAGAATGCTAGAGGACAGGAGAGAAGGAACAAGTGGAAAGGGAGAGGCTGGAAGATTCAACAGACATGGAGAAAATAGATGATCAGGGCTGTAATCACATGGATAAAATGGAAGGGATGGGAAGCTGAACAAGATAAAGCTCACAAAAGGAGGAGCTGGCCTTGGCAAGGAAAAGGTCCACTTCATTCTAAGAGGCTAGAGGAAATGCCAAGAGAGTGAGGAGTCATGCCAAGGGGCTTGGACATGAAGAAGAGGAAGGAATTCTAGCTGATGGGTTCATTTTCTCAGTGAAATTAGAGGCAAGGACTTCAGCTAAAAGGATGGGTGTAGGGAGAATTGTAGGAGGCTTGAGAGGAGGTTTAGATGTTTCTGCAGCAAGGAAGTGAATCAATTAAAGAGGAGTAAAAGGACTGACTTGCTGCATGAAAGGTCTAGTAGAGATTAGACAACATAAATGGCAAAGTGCACTAGGTCAGCCTGTGTGATTAGGGAACAGAGGAAGTCAGCGATGGGAGTGATCCAAGGCTGGAGTTTGAGATCAAAGGATTCAAGAGGAGGTGGCATTACGGAATTGAAATGGTTCTTTAAAAGGCTGAGATTTAGGAGCGGCTAGCTGGCCGCAGTGAGTAAAACGTCAGCCCTGGAGTCAGAAGGACCTGAGTTCGAATCTGACCTCAGACACTTAATGCACACACACCCAAACAAACAAACAAACCTAGCCGTGTGACCTTGGGCAAGTTACTTAATCCCAATTGCCCTCCAAAAAAAAAAAAAAAAAGGCTGAGATTTGGAAAGGATGAAGGTGCAGGTAGAGCAGGGGTAATCACCAGAGAGAAGACTGAAAGGTGGAGGAATTGGGGGTCATGATGTGGGTAAACAATAGGTTTAAGCACGGTGAGAATGGTAAGAAATTGGGATCCGATAAAAAATGTCAGTTACTGACCAAGGAAGTGGAACTTTTGTAGCTAATCAGTGAAACCTATGGTGAGAAGATCCACGAAGAACTGAGAGATTAGGGCACCTTAAAAAATACTACGGAGTATATTGTCCCCTAGTATAAGAGCAGTAGTTGATGCTGAACCCATTGAATGGAAAAGGAGAATGAACTGGGTGTGGGCAGGCAAGTAAACAACCAGGACCATAATCTGTATATAAAGGGTGAAAAATTCCAGTAGAGTAAATTTCAGAGGGGAAGTTGTTGAGGACAGTCTGGAAGTGGTAGTGGGGAAGAAGGAATTATTTGGACTTTTTCTCTGGGACCAGTAGTGGATCGAGGAGTACGAGAGAAGGTACAAACAGCGGGTGCTAAATAAAACAACCAAGGCCGCAGCAGCATCTGGGAAAAGTCAGGTCTCTAAGGGCAAACAGATCAAAGGGTATAAAAGGAAGAGCTCCCAGAATAACAGGATGTTTGTTCATTGTGGAATTCCAGAAGGCCCCGTGAGAAGATGAAGAGGGACATGGGAAGGGTGGAGCTAGAGAGAACAGGGGTGAAATGATGAGTTGGAAGGAGGTGACTTCTGTATCTGCAGTGATTAAGTAACTCTGGGGTAAGGAGAGTAACAAGTGGTGGGGCTTCACTACTTATACAGCAAATCAAGATCTGCATCAAAATCAGATCATTGCAAATCTTCTAAATTAACATGCTCTAATACATTCTCATATAAACTGCACCAGTTATTTAATATCTGTCCTTTTCCCTCTTGTATTCTTTGTCATCAAAACTTGTTAATTCTTCTCTAAAACTATTATGAGGGGAAACCAGTAAAAACTGCCAAGTATGCAAAGGAGCAGCGCAAGGCTCCTGGCTGATAAATTAAAGAAGCTAGGGAAAACAATCTGGATAAAATACCCTACTGATCCAGAAGTTAAGACAAGAAGTAAGGAGACACAGTCAATTATTCAGGGAGGAAGACCCACCTCTGCTCATTAAACCATTTTGGGGGCAAGAATGCAAAGTCCTATGTAAAGAAAAGAACATCACTGACAAAGAACCCCCTAACCTGAAGAACAACAAAGGTAGGAGGTTGGCAGACACTCCATTCAATGCAGAATTTTAGGGCATGGAGACCGAATAAAGCTTCAATGCAGTGTAACAAGTTGAGATTTCACTGGAGTCTCCAGCTCAAACCTATTTCACATGTCAGTGAAGCAAAGAAGGGTAGCAATAGGCCCAGAATCCTCAGTGACAGCATGTCTGCCCCCTCTCTTTCCACTTCAGATGGTGTGGATGGGCAATATTTCAATCCTCTGCTGTGTTGTTGGAAATCATAATCCATTTCACTGGCTTATATTTGTCATACTTATTGGAACCATCTCAAATCCAGAGATAATTACTAGAGGGCAACGTTTTGCAGACTTGCTAATATTCTATTATCCCAAGAAAGCTGGAGAGAACTGTGATGATGGATTGTGATCTCTAACAAATCCTAAGAGTCAGGTTGGTAATGGGCTGAAAGGTTGCTCAATAAAGACTGTACTTAAGAAAGAGGCATTTTTATTCTATTATGTACAGTTGTGATGCTAGGACCTACTGCAGATAAGATATCACTGAAACCCTGGCATCTAATGTCTCCCACAACCCAGATGATTTATTTTATCACAGTTTGCCTTCCAAAATTGCCACTTAGTAAATCAAGAAGCATTTATTAAGTGTGTGCTGTATGCCAAGCACTGTGTTAAGTGCTAGGTAATCAAATATGAAGAACGAAATGCTTTGTTTAAGGAGTTTACATTCTCACAAGTGAGCGGATAAGTAAACATGTAAGTATATACAGATTAAAATAAAGAGAATAAATACAAAGTGGTTATATACAATTTAGTTTGGGAGAGAGGGCACAGAAAAGGATAATAAATCAGGAAAGGCTTCAAGTAGAAGATAATGCTTGACTTGCATCTTAAAGAAAGAGGCAAGGAGGGATGCAGGGTGGACAGCCAGGACAAAGGCATAGTGGCCAAAGCTGAACCTTTGTGTGGGAAGAACAGAGAGAAAGCCCATTTAGGTAAATCCCAGCATGTGGGCAGGGGCTTATTCAATGAGGCTGGGAAATTAGTTGGGATCAGGTTGCAAAGAGCTCAAAAAGCTAAATGTTGGAATTTCTCTTTTATCCTGGAGGCAACAGAGAATCACATTCAGACCTAGGCCTAATATTGGGGATAGAAGTGGGAAACAGTGCTAGTACTTTAGTCCTTTCAAAGTACCAGAGACACTGAAGGGAAGGAGGAGAAGGCAGTGACTCCGAGTCCTCACACCTCAAATTTCTCCTTTTATGACCTATTAACCCTCCCCTGCTTCCCCCCCACCCCACCCCCAAACTGAACCTCACAGTCTCCTTCTATGCCTCCTCCTTGCATGAGTGTGGGCGGTATGCATACTGAGAAACCAGCACTGCCTTCAGAACCATTCTAAGGGTTATTAGCATCTTCTCATAGCAATGATTTCACCAGTTGATGCGATATTACATCTTGCAGCACCTGGTCCCCAGGTCTAGTTTGAATTATTACATTCTCATTCTTATTCATTCTTTCTCTCTCTCTCTCATTTATTTTCCACCATCTCTTAAATGTTCATGAAGGTTAAACTGGTTATATCTATAATTCTGCATTCTTTGCATCGTCTGGGATTGACTGAGACCCGGCTAAATCTTCAGGACACTGCTTCTCTCTTCCTTGGTGACACTTTCTTTCATATGCTGTACTCACTGGCCACAGGGAAGGAGCCCTAACATTCCTTGTTCCCCATTGTTCCTTCTAAACTCACCTTCAATGTTTCTCCAAAACACTCCCATCATTCTCCCTCATTCTCAAAAGCCCTGACTTGGTCCCACCATCCTGTATCTTTGTTCTTTATCCTATATCTTTATTCCTTTTCATCTAAACCATCTAAGATCCTCTCACTCTTCTGAAAACAATGCAATCTGTTCCAACCTCATCTTTCAAATGCAACTGCTCTCTCTAGTTACCAATGATTTCTTTAATCACTCAATCTAATGGCCTTCTCAGTCCTGATCCTTGCTGACCTCCTGGCAGTATTTGATACTTTGGATTCCCTTCCTTTCCTAGGTAGTGTCTCCTCTCTAGGTTTTCATGACACTACTCTTTTCTGGTCCTCTTGCCATGTACTTGGTTCCTTCCTGCTTTTCAAACTCCCTGACTAGATCTTTATCCAAACCTGCTGAGAATGGGTTTCATCCAAGGCCCTCTTATCTTTTTACTATATATAATGTCAGTTCCTGATGATGCCAACATCTATATACACAGTCCTAGCCCCTCGAGCTATAGGCAGTACTACGCCATCAATTTGACTTTTGATCAAGACATCATTGAGATATCAAACTGGATGTCTTACAGGTATCTCAAATTCAATACACCCAAAACAGAATTCATGATTTTTTCCTCCAAAACCTTCTCCTCTTCCAAAGCCTCCTATTACTACTGAGTGTGCCACCATCTTCCCAATCATCAGGTTTATTAACTGAGGTATCATCTTAGATTCCTGATTCTTGCTCACTCCACAAATCCCAACCTTGGTTTGCCAAATCCTGTAGTTGAAACATTTCCCCTTCTTTCTTCTGATGAACCTGACACAGGCCTTCATCAATTCAGACCTGAACTAATACAATATCAGTTGATCTTCTTCCCTCAAAAGGTTCTTCTTGTTCTAATCCATCCTTGACTTCATTGATTCCTACCTTTTTTTTTTATACTGGCATCAAAGCTTTACCAAATAACCTTCCCAAATGACTATATTCACTTGATATTTATATTGAACATATCTATATATGTGCTTGCTATCTAGTATAATATGCAATCCTTTCCAGTTGAGATTGTTTTATTCTTTGTATTTGTATGCCCAGAACCTATGACACAGTAGGCACTTAATGAATGAATGAATAAATTTAATTAAATCAGGTCTTCTCTCTTACTCTAGGTTTTACCTTTCCAAAGACCACTCCCACAAACACTGACACCACTGTTGTCCTTTAGATTGCTTAGGAAATGAAGGGTCATTCAGCATTATGAACTTACTAGACGCAATAACATCCTTCGCTTTTACATCACTATGATTTCTCCTATATCCATCCCCTCCAAAAGAGCCATCAATTACAACAACAACAACAAAAAATTTTTACAGAGGAAGAGAAAAAAAATCCATCCAAACCAATCAATACATAAAAAAGGCATTAAATCCAATGCTTCCCACCTGCCCCCAGCCCACCCCTGCAAAATTTTAAACAAGTATTTCTAACATCACTCATTGCCTAAAGAAAAAGAGATGCTTTGCTTCTCTTCAATTACCTTTTCAATGTTAAATGTTAAACACACACACACACACACACACACACACACACACACACACACAGGCACTGATGCTGCTAAGGGGAAAAGCATTAGCATAAATATTGGTTTGGCATAACTTATATTTTTCTTACACTTACGGAACTGAAGAGCTTGCAATCCTCCCTTGCTTCACGCACTTTGTAAACATCAGCAGAAAACTAGTTCTATCATCAGCAAACTGCTCAAGCCTAGCTTTGAAATTTGGCCACTGTCACCTATCACATCACGAGCTTTCTGATTAGGAATAACTAACTAGTTTTGACTTAAAAAAAAATCACTTAATAAAAGTCAAACAATCCAAGCGTAGAATGGGCTTAACCTTAGGCTGCCCTGTTGGCCAACATACCTGACAGATATCTGAATATCTTATTTCTTCAACAACTGGAAAAGACAATTCACTCAGAAACAGCCCTGAAAAATCCATTAGTTCAACATATTTTCCCAGGCCTTTTCAACACACCCACATACACCCACACACACAGTGTCATAACAAAGATGTGCCTATGGGCACCAAGTAGCAGTAACTTTCTGGAAGGCAGTAACTAGTGAGGATCTCATTTTAAATTTTTATTAAAATTCTTTATTGTGCCTCTGATCTGATATCTTTTTGACTCAATTTCTTCTGGGTTGGTGGTCCCATGGCAAACTACATGGTGATTGTTAATCAAGGCATCCTATCAGATATCCCATTTGCTTTCCCACCTAGAACAACTAATGGTTAGGGAGAACAAACAGCAATGTAATCCACTTTCCACCCCAGCAGGGCAGAACCTCGGCCTGCCAACTTGCCAGATACAATAGAGTAAACATCTTTCATTTACCTTCCCTGATAAATTACTTTAAGGAGGTAATATGTGGGGAAAAAATTGTTTTATTTTGCTGCTGCCCCACCTCATATGTTAAAGTTTAATTTTTTGTACCCTGAGACAAATTAACTACAAAAGGTTCACTATTTAATACTTGCCACAAAAGAAGAAAGGGACACTGTTGTCCCGCTGCTTAAGGGAGAATCCTGATGTTTAAGGGAACAACAAAAGAACAACTGTAAGGAAAGTCCAGACATTGATCTGTAATTTCCATTAATCAATCTAGCTCTGCACGAAACACACTCATCTGGAAAGACACAAGATAACGAAGAATCATAGAATTGGAAGTGATTTTTAAAAGTTTATTTAGCCAACTCTGGAATCAGGAAGACCTGAGTTCAAATCTGACCTCAGACACTTACTAGCTGTGTGACTGTGGGCAAGTCACTTAATCCTGTTTGCCTTAGTTTCCTTATCTGTAAAATGAGCTGGAGAACAAAATGGGAAAATGAAATAAGGATTCCAGAGAGAAACAAAGAATAAAACAGATCCAAGGAGACTAAGGTATAAAGTTGTGTTGGAAGACTGGAAGGTAGAAAAATAGGCTACAGAGGAGAAGAGGACCACTGAACACTTGAACTGAGCAGAGATGGATAAAAGAAGTGGTTCCTAACACCCCAAGAAAAAGAGGAGTTAAAGGAATAAGACAAGAATGGTGGGGGTTGGTGGCTCCCAGCACAGAAGGGGGTATTGAGGCTGCCACTTGTTAACATGACGTTAATAACAACGAGTTTAGTCTGCTGTTTCCTATCGAGGAGGCAACCAAGAGCTTCCCAACCTGACTGACCCTCACTTACCTCTGCTCCTTCATAGGGTGACAACTTATATTGCCAGAAGCTGAGAATTAAGAACCTTGAGGAAGACACTGGGCCCTGGGCACTGTGAGGTCTTCATGATTGCTTCTAATGAAAGTCAAGGACTTCAAAAAACAAAGCAGAATTTGTGAAGCAAATAGCTGATGAAACAAAGTGATAAGTGGCTGACAATGAAATTTGGATTTCTGAATCATGGGGCCTAAAAAACAGGGATGATATCTCAGGGCCAGGGACAAAATATGACTGACTGGGGTTGGTTAAAGAATGCATTTTGTCTGGAGTCTTGCAAATCAAAAGGTTTTAGGCAAAGAGAAAAAAGGAAATGAACAGAGGCTACATATAGCCACCAGGCTAGATACCTAAAGAGTTGTTACAATATGTAAAGAATAGCGGTAGACATGACCAGATGAAGCTATCCAAGAAAGGCATATAGACTTTGAGCCAGAAGGAACTTTAGAGGTCATCAAATGTAACCTTCTCATTTTAAAGATAAGGAAACTGAGGCTAAAAGAGGTTTTAAGTGCCTTACCCAGGGTCATAGTGTTAGTAAGTGCCAGAGGTGAAACTGGAACTCTGTTCTTCCTGATAGCAAGTCCCTTGCTTTTTCCTACAACACCACATTACCTCAGACCTCCAATCCTATGCCTTAAGACATAGCCTCAGTTAGCCAACACAAATGTATAAAGTATAGGAAACAGACAAGGTTAATCAGGAATTTTAATGCAAGTAGGCACATTTGAACTCAAAGATACCACTGAGACCCAGTGGGAAGAGGCCTGTGACTGAAATAAGTCTCAGGGCATAGCTTCTTTGAAAGGAAGGAACAAGGCTGGGTGAGGGAAGGGTGGATAGGGAGAAGTGAGTATCATTTTATTTTAAGATAGGATTTATCTGAGTTATATCTAAGAATCACAGGGAGAAAGAGTTGTAGGAAGTACCTTATTCTGGAGGAACAATGGAAGGAGAAACAGAAAAAAATATACTATAGAACAACAGAATTGAAGGAAGAAATAGATGAGTTCAGAAAACCTATCAAAACTGAGATGAAAACATGATAGAGTAAAGGCACACTTCAGTCCTCTGGCCACCTGTAATGGGCATTCTGCTAAGAACAGAGCAACCGTCCACTGCTTGGTTTGGCAATGATAGTTACATCCTTCCAGAAAGGCAAAGAAACTGATTAGGGGATCTGCTATTGTGGACTTGAATCTGACCCAAGTCAACACCAGCATACTTAAGAGGAATTATTTATCAGGAATGCCATCTTCTTCCATCTACAATAGAATAAGATCTTTTTCTATTGATAGTGTATGTGATACAGTGATGGATATAAAAACTAAAGTGTCTGTCAACAGTATATTCCCTGGGTCCCAAGTGATGCTTAGCTATGGAGCCTTGGTGGGGCAGGTGGAAAACTTCTGTGGAATGACCAATCTGATGTGCCTAGATCAGGAATGGAACAGCTTCTCTAGGACTAAAATTATCCAAGTACCCAAGAGAGTGGGGGTAGGTGGGAGGAGACTGTCTTAGAAACAGAGGCAGCAAAAGCAACAGGTCTCATAAATAACCACTGCATCTTCAAACCAAAGGAGTCTTTACATGTGCATATTTTCACAAGAACATGAACTACTCATAAGTCTTTGCAGCTGCATTTGTAAACACTGAAGATAAATGACAGAATTTTAATTTTCAAAAATGAAAGAAAACACTGTGTGTGAGTAAGTGGAACTATTACTCTATTCCCCCAGGGTTTTGTTCTCAAGTTCCATCAATGGCATCAGAATGATTTTATTGACATACTAAAATAAATAACCCATAATCGTGAAAACATGATACCTCTTTAAGAACCAGCACGCATTTGCCAGGTCCAACAGATTGAGGTAGCTCTGCGATTCTTCCTTTGTTCAGGTAGGGGCCTGAGAAACACCGGTGGTTGATGAAAAGCTGAGGGCAGCAGTATTTCCCATTGACGGTACCTGAATGAAAAAAATCAAACATGGCTTCTACTTGAGGATCACAATTTTTGTGCATCATGGAACAACCAGAAATCCATGTGAATTCATTGGGCTGGCAAAGCTCCCTGAAGAAGTCATCAGACACCCTGACTGATAGGGAATTCAGAATGAAAAAGGGAACAGGTCTCAAAAAGGAACGTTTACTCCTGGAGAGTTTTAAAGAAGACAGGGTAAAAATCAAGCTGTGTGAATTCAGGTCAAAATTTTGTGAAGCAACTTGAAAAATATCCAGGTACAGAGTTGTAAGTTTTAGAGAAAATGTCTTCCTATAAAAGCAGTTATGATTCTTACAGTAGAGACAGAGATGAACTTGAAATCAGGAGGACCTGAGCTAAAACTCTGGCTCAGACATTTACTATTCATGTAACCCTGTTCATTTAACCTCTCCCAGGCTCAGTTTACTCATCTGAAAAATGGGGATAATAATCAAATGTATCTCATAGTGTTATTCTGAAGATCAAGTAAGATATATGTAAAGCACTTTGTAAACCCTTAATATATTATATAAATATTAATTACTATTACTGTTGCTATCACTAAAAAACAGGGACAAGTCACTTAATCTTTCTGCACTGTAAGCTGGCATTTAAAATAAAAACAAATTCTAAATCTAAAAGCTCTAAATCCCTGGAAGAAGGCCAATGGGTAAAATTTATTTTCTGGGTAATTATAAAGGGCAGTATTTTTTGATGTGTTTAGGGCAGGAAAAAGTAACAATTCATTAGGTAAGTTTACTGCTTGTTTCCAGCAAGCTCTTATAATTCATAGATAAAATTAAGTTATTAGCTAAAGCCTGGATGTAGAGATTCAAATCAACTCTAAATTCTAAATAACACTGATGTTTCAGTTCAAACGATCTCCAGTTGGAATGGGAAGTGTTAACAGATTTCAGGAAGGCTTATTCACATGAAGAATTCAACAAAGGACACAAAAGGTAGAGGGTATAAATGTTGTTTTCCTGCATCTAAGAAAAAGGGAGTAAAAGAACAATTATAGACTTTAAAAATGTAGCTGACATGGTTGTTTGAACCATTCTTTAGACTGAATTCTACACAACTGGTAAGATTATTAAGCTGGCTTTCGCATTTACATGGAAATTCTTCAGTAGGATTAACCCTGCCAAGACCTTCATAGAAAAATAATTTTAGTAAGTCTACCCATAAAATTATGCTTTTTAATGCAAAGATGGCTTCAGATAAAGGCATCCTTTCAATGTCTTGCAGCTTTTAAATTTGGGATCTTATATTTTAAGATTCTAGGTTTCTGAAGCTCAGAGAATTCAAAGCTGATATTTGGACAAGAAATAGTGTTCCTTAACCAAATATTACCTAACACACAACCACCACTATTATTTTTGTAAATTAACAAAAGGTAACATACAGTTAGCAGTTTCAGGAAATAAAGTATAAGATTAAAAAAAAACCCCATGTAAATTTTTTCCAAAGAAAAAACACCTCCCCCACCCCCACAAAACCTATTTCTAGTTCTCAAACACAGTCAAGTTGAAGGAATAATAAAAATAAATATGTCCAATAATCAAAGAGTCTGTAATCCAGGTAATCATACAAGTAATAAATAAATACAAGTAATCATACTCTGGTAAAAATATATAAATATACAAAAATTAATACAGAAGAAATAAGGGGAAAAATATCCAAGTAATCTCCAAAGACAAAGAACCAGTTATACATATGAGTGAGATGTTAGGATCTACCTAAAAACTCTACCTGTTACCCAGGGCATCAAGGAACAGGCCAGCAACTAGGCCCAGTCCAGCTCAACTTACCTGTTGTGTCTGGCTGAGGAAATGAACAAAGGTCATGAGGTATTTTCTCAACAGGCACTGTGGACGGCAATCTGTTAATAAAGAACAGAACACAACAAAACCAAATAAATCTTGCTAGGGACCTCATGCTTACGTAGGAGAACTATGCTTCCCTATTACCTGCTTATACTGTTTTGAGGAAGTCTAGTGGAAAGAATACTGTGCTTGGAGTCAGAAGAGACCCACCTTCAAATCTTGCCATCAACCCTTACCAGTGGCATCCCCGTGAGGCAGCTACTTAACCTGAATCTTTTTCCTCCTCTGTAAAATACCTGTAGAACCCACCTGAGTATATGAGGTAATGTACATTTTGTAAACCATAAAGTGCCACATAATTGTCAACTATGATTACTAATCTACTGTATGAGAGTAAGAGAGAAACCTTAAGAAGGAAAACCTGTGGCCACCCTAGAGATGGCAAAAAGGGATGTTTGCATGTTGGAGCAGTGCGAATAATAATTTCTGAAAAGTTAAATTTAGAGGAGTTGTTCACTGTCAATGTTAATCCACAAACCATCTCGCAGTAATAAAGGAGGCCTGTCATTTGCTACTGTAAGATTTACCACAATAAATTAGAAATGCGGCATTGCTTCTGATAAGACACTAATTATGTCAAGTCTATTTTACGTTAAGTAAAACACTGACTGATTCAAGTTCAAATATAAGCCACAGATATTGTCATTAATGTCAGTGTTATAAGAGCCACTGTGGAGGGTAAGATGGTGTAGTCATGTAGTAGATAGAAACTGCCCCAGAATCAGGAAGAGGTAGGTTCAGTCAATCAGTAAACATTTATTAAGCACTTACTGATTGCCAGGCACAATGCTAAGTGCAGGGAATACCAAAAATAAAAACAAAAGACAGTCCCTGCCCTCAGGGTGCTTTTAATCTAATGAGGGAGACAGAATGCAAACAAATATACTGAGTCAACCACATACAGGATAAATAAGTAAAATAAAAGGAAAAGCTTTTGAGTTAAGAGAGGGGTTAGGGAAGGCTTCCTGTATAAGGCAGAATTTTAGTTGGGATTTAAAGAAATCAGGGAGGTATTCCAGGCTTGGGGGACAACCAAAGAGAATGCTCACAGCTAAGTAAACTGTGCAATAGACAGGAGGCCAGAGTGACTGAATTGAAGAATACAAGGTGGGGAATAAGGAGCAAGAAGACAAAGGTAGGAGGGGGCTAAGTTACAAAGGGCTTGGAGTGCCAAGCAGAGTATTTAGTGTTTGTTCCTGGAGGTGTTAGGGAACCCCTGGGGTTACTGAGTTGGGGGTGGAGTGGGGTGGGGTGTGCTTGAGACAGGGTTGGACCCTGGCTGCAGGAAAATAGCTTTAGTGGCTGAACAAAAGATGTACTAGAGTGAGGAGAGACAAGAGGAAGGAAGACCCACCATGAGGTTATTGCAATAACTCAGGATTCAGGCCTAGTTTCTCAAATACACAAACAGGCTGTGTGACTTCTGAGAACTCAAGAGGCAGGTCTAAGACTATAAACTGAAGGACAGTAGTTGCTGATCTTCTATGATAGAGGGAGCTTCCTAATTGGGAGTTTCCCATACCAATAAATCAAAGGTCAAGTTTAAAAAAAAAAAGCCACCCTTGCAGAACCCTTGGAAGAACCTTGTGGGTTGGTCAAGAGTCATTCCTTAAGAACCACTTCCCTAGAGGGAAGATGAAGACTTAGGGAATATGTTTTGGTGGTGGTGTTTTTTTGGTTAAAGGCTATTCATTTCTCGTAAGTAAAATAAATGGCAGGATATAATTATATAAAACTGAGTACTTTCAAATCTCACTAGGTAATTTTTTTTTACTACTTTTGCAGGAACATTGAGTCCTAAATGTGGGAAAACTATTTAACATGTCTTCACATCAATTCCCTCCAAAGTAGGATGGGGACAGCAAAACTAATCTGTTTTACTGGGCTTAGTAAAAAAAATAACTAATCAATAATACTGTAAAAATCTATTATGACACATAATGTTATAAAACTGCTTTAAAACTGGGGTATGAAGACAGATTGGATATATGACCATGTTTCACATACTTCAATTACAATTGTTCAAAGGCTTATTAGAAACTCCTATGGGTAATTTTGCTAACACAGGAATAGTCGATTTACCCTTTGATCCTGAACATCTCAATAACTATTGAGAAAAAAAGGCCATCAAGGCCAGGATTCTCACTCATTCGGAATATATAAGGGTGTTCCAAAAATCTTATGGCAGTTTTAAACTTTAGTAGCTTAAAATGGAGGTAAACAAATATTCCCACCATTAAATTGTAAGCTTTTGGAGGCCAGGAGCTATCTTCCACCTAGTTTTGTATTCCTAGAACTTCTCACAGTGCCTTGTACAAAGTAGGTACTTAATAAAAACTGACTGATTGGTTGAAATATTCTCTAAAGCACGAGTACAACTTGCCTCCCCTGGTCCCCTTTTTTGGGACCCTAACTGTCATTTCATCAGTATGGGGGTCCTGGCTGATGTCAAGGGTCCCTCCATAGATAAACACTGGCAGTGTACCTGGAACTTATAGCCTTAGAGTTGCCCAGGGCACTAGGAGGGACCATCTCTTGCCCAAGGTCACACAGCTAGAATGTTTCAGAGGCAACCCTTAAAATCAGATCCTCTCAACTCAAAGGCCAGTCCTGTGCCTTCCATGTTATACTGCTTGGCATGCCACCCCATAAATAAAAAGAATTCTGACACCAGAGGCCAAATCTACTATATTTGAACCAATTGCTGCAAATCATCTCCGCTATGCTTTTTCTTTCAGAACTGCTATGTAGCACTGAACTGATGTTTTAAAAATACATGACATTTTACTTGGAAAAATAAATGAAACAAAGAGAGGAGAAGAAACTTCAAAGCCTGATTTGAAACGTGACCTGGTGAATGAATAAATGTGCTTATGTCCTCTCTCAATAAGCCCATAATGGAAAGCATAGTTTCCACTGTTTTGACCTTTTCCCCCTCAGATTTCATAAAATGCTTTGTTCCAGCTCTCTAATGCAAAATTCTTTAATCCATTTATTACATATTACTTTGTGCCATAGCTGCAACTCACAGGCTTGAACTGTAAGACCCATGAGGACAGGAACCATGTCTTCCCTAAACTTTGTACCTCTCTCTGCATCTACATTATTATACACACATGAGGCATTTCCTATTCACTTAATTGAGTTCTGGGAAAAGTAAACCTTAAATTATTAGAGGAACATGGCAGGGTTTGCTTTCAACTGTCTATTTCAAGAAATTCAACTCAACAGGTGTTCAACAACTACTCAGTGGAAGGCATTATGCCAGGGACTGGGAGTGTGGAGCTCAGAAATCACAGTCCTTGAAATTATTATATCATTAAAAAAAATACCCAGTATTATTTATTCAGTATTCAGAGAATCATTTAGCAAGTAAAAGATACATATATATATATATATACACACACATATATACACACACATATATACACACACACACATATATATATATACACACACACACATATATATATACACACACACACACACACACACACATATATATATATATATATACACACACACACACACATATATATATATACACACACACACACACACACACACATATATATATATAGTATGGGAGCTCCACCAATCATTCAGCCTTACTTAGAATATAATCTGTATATACTTTGGGGGCTGACTTTAAAAGTTAGCAGACTGTAAGTTTTTGAACAAAACAAAGAAAAGATGGAGAAGCTCGATTATAGGAAGTACAAAAAGCAAGGATGATACTGTAATGACACTGAGACTGTGAGATAGATGTTGGTCTTTCTGTCATGGTCAAGTAACTATTAGCTATTGAAGGCCTGTCTCTCTTCCATAATGGAAATTGAAAAAGGCTTAAGGGATGCTCCTTTTGTGCTCCAGGTTATCAGAGAGAATGAAGTGATCCTATAAAAGGACGATGAAAAGAAACTTCAAGTCTAGAAACAGAAAAAAACAAACTCAAAAGGCAAAATGAGATTCTGAACTCTTTCAGGAGGTAAGAGGGAGAAAGACAGAGGAGAAAGAGAAGGGAGAACCCCGAATCTCTGGAGATAAATAAGACAGGAGGTTTTCTCTGAAAGGGCAGGGAGCTCGGTAGTCTAAGGGGGATCTGGTTGCCTTTCTTCCAAAGAGTGATGATATGGAAGACATCCAAGTCCACATCATACAGTAAAGGTCAGAAGAAGAAGAAACGGTTTATGGATGAAGAGAACTCTGTTGATCTGCTGCAATGGGAAGGTGCTCCACTATCTTCTCAGAGCATGGATTCAGGAAGGGACCAGGAACATTTGAAGCATCATCAGACTACTGACAACTACCCACTGTGCAGGATTCATGATAATGCCAGACCCTAGAAAAATTCTAAAGATTATGAAGCCTTAGGCAAGAAACCAAAGACCTTAGCAACAGGATAGGGTCTCCCTCCAATTACTGTTTGCAAAGACATTATGAAAAAATGGTGGATTTGGAAAGGGGTACCTGATAAATGGATCTGGATTTCTGGACCATGGCTAAAAACAGAATTACAGCATCTTGGACAGGGAAGAAGGGTAATTTAACAAGGTCTGGTTTTGTTTTTTGTTTTTTTAAGAAAATGTATCTTCCTAGAGTTTTATAAGTCTAATTAAGGCATAGAGATAGGAATTGAATTTGTGATTTCATTGACATGGGGAACAACTCCCAGGTGACAGAATTCCTTCTACCACTGAAGGCCAGCCCCTTCTCTACAATTTTTAGTTTTATAGAATTATCTAGGGCATGGAGAGTTTAGAGGACTGGCTCAGGGTCATATAGAACATAAACTGGCAAGATCTGACATCCTCATCTTCTTGGCTCTGAGCCTGGCTCTCAACCACAATGTCTCTCCTTAAAAAAAGGGCTTTAAACCCAAAAATGATGAACTCAATGAACAAGCCTTATCATCGATTCTGCCATTAACCCCTGAGATCCAACAACTCTTCCTATCTGTCCTGCTGTTACATCCTCTAGACTCCAGGTTACTGACATCTGACCTGCCACTGTGACCCTAATGACTCTTCAGATTTGTCATTTTTCCTATTGCTGCAATTTAAATAATAATAGCTAACATGTATATAGCACTTATTACAGGCCAGGCACTGTGAAAAGATGATCTCATTTAATCTTCACAACACCTATTATCACCCCTAATTTATAGATATTTCAGGAAACTCAGGCAGACAGAAGTTAAGTGACTTGGCCAGGGTCATACACTATTAAATGTCTGAGGCTGGATTTGAATGCAGGTCTTCCTGTACTATACCACCTAGCTGTCCCGCTGGGCAGCTGTACCCTCCTAGAAGTATGTACTTTTCCCCATAATTTGAATGTGAGCTCCTGCGTACTGTCAGATCTGTCCGTTTCCTCCCAAAACTTCACAGAGGGTCCACCCAAAGGCTAAGGGCCTTCCTCAATTGCTCATGACATCTTGGGCACCCCTGGTGCACTGACTGTCCACCTGCCATCCTGTGCTCTTGCTACATGACCAGCTCCTCTCCTCTTCCTAATACACGCTTCTTCAGAGTTCCTCACTGGCTCCACACTGGGTGCAGCCTGTGTTTATTTATCACAGGCCTCTTACTACCTTACGTGACACTCATTTTTAGTTCTCCTAAGACAGGAGGATTTCATGTGTTGCTGCCAGAGAGCAACACTGGTAAAAAGTTGGTATTTCAAATATGGTCCTTTGCCTTTGTGGGAAGCCTGGGGTAGGATCAATAAAAGAAGTCTACAGTTTCCCCAAAAGCAATGCAGTCTTGTTCAATTGTGGGGCTCGACTGACAGCATGTTTATCAGAATTACAGATACCACAAAGCTAGGAAGGCTAGCTAACACACGGCTAACGGAGTTAGGATCCACAAAAGATCACAGCAGGTGAACAAGACAAAATGTAATGGGGTAAGATGGAAATCTTAACACTTAGATCCAAAAGAAAATCTACTTCACACATCCAAGAGGGGTGGCAGCATGGCTAGGCTATTCAATATAATAAGAACTGGGAGGCTCAAAGGTGTGATTCAGAAGGTATCCAATGAGGTCCCTAACAATTCTGGGATCCTGTAATTCCACATGCACAGGGCCTGGTTTTTTATTTAAAATATTCTCGATCTTGAAGAGCCTAGCAGAATGGCTTTCACTAGCAGGTCAATCAGCAGTACTGAATGAAGGAAGGAAAAGATGTAGTCCTAGACTGGTCATTTTACTAGCTCTCTATGGACCTCAGTTCACCTCACCTTACACCATCCCTCATAGGAAGAAATATCAATAGTGTGGTTTAGGGGGGAACTTACTGTTTTTCTGGTTGTACGACCGCAATCTTTCTCTTCTTTTGTACTAGAAAGCAAGGAAAAAGAAAAAAAACAGAACTCCCATTATTCTGACATTCGTGCAACTGTATCTTAAGAAAGTGTCTATTATAAAAATATAATGCCCGTAAAGTAGTATTTTTAAGAGAAATGACTTCAATCATATATTAATAAGTTATTAACCCATCAGAAACATGTTCTATATAGGACAGAACACATTTAATGTTATCACTGCATTGGCATGCTATATTTTAAATGTTCTTTTAAGAAAAAGCAGTGGAAAAACTCAGATATCATACCATAGAGAAACACACTGTTTGCAAGCATGATTACCCAGCATGAGTTTTTTTTTTCCTCTATAAAAACTGTAAAGTTTGAATACTATTGCTACAATTCTATAATCTCTATTAAGTGTGATTTTTAACTAAAACATATTTTACTCTTTCAAATGGACTGGCTGATGCATTGTAAATCTGGCTATGAAGTATTAACATAAGCAGACAGATTTTTCTCTTATTTGAGGATATTTTCCTACAAACAACCCATTTCATTTAGATTTATTACTGTCTATTCTTCACCTTAATAAAATTAGACCATCACTTCCTGACACATTAATTTTGGCATAAACTAACTACATCTCCCCCTAAATAAGCAGGAATTAATTCCAACACATCAAAAGCTGTGAAAATTGGAGAAAAGTGTAATATACTTTGGATCATTAATTATAAGCTTTTTTTGCGGTCTGGACTTCTGATGTCAGTGATACAGGGAGTTCTTGGTGTATCAACTCCCTTTCTCAATACAGCCATACACCTTCTTTGCAACTGGAAACTCTCTAGTTTTAGAGAGATTAAGTGATTTATATGGAGTCACAACCGCAATATGTGTTGGAGGTTAGAAGCTAGCTTCCAATCTCTAGAATGCCAGCTTTCTATCCAGTATACTATATTGTGAGAGACAGTATCATTCAAGGGAAAGAGAACCGGTTCTGAATTAAAAGGCCTAGATTCAAATTCTGCCTCTGATACTTACCACTAAGGAATCTAGCCCTCAGTTTCTTCAGCATTAAAATGAGTATTGGCCTAGATAACTTCTGAGGTCCCTTCCAGATCTGTATCTGTGATCTTATGATCCTATCATCCTAAATGTCAATTTATTTGTAAGAAATGAAATTCGTAGTAACAAGGCAGGATCTGGAGATAATTCAGACAATCAATGTCCATTACCAAAAATTAACTTAAATTTTGTGAAACTGTAGATTCAGTGAGTGACTCGGGATAACTTATAACAATCAATGCCTGATAGTAATATCAGGGAATGCAACATTAGACACAGAAGGTTGCCATGGAGTGGGAATACTATCACATTCACCTTTCATTTATACAGCCTCTTCACTCAGAAAAGCTCAAAGGTCTTTTACTCTCACAGAGGAGAATCAGCTAAACACACCACATTTAGTGAGAAATTAAACTGTGGATCAAGTCAGTGACAGAGCTGGTACGGGTGAAATCTGAGATTGTCTATGAAAGCAAGCTTCAGAACTGACGTGAGAAATCTCCATCAGTCGGCAAAAACACCAGCTGTTGGGGATGAACTGATTCTTCTCATCTTCAAACCCCAGCAAAGTGGTGGGGCTGCAAGGGAGTGGGGGGGGGGGCGCGGTTCTCAGATGGGAATGGGAGGAAATTCAAAAGCCACTTCCTACTCCACACTCCTTTAGTCTCCATGCTTAACTGCCCCAGTGCCATTCACTGCAATCGCTCTGTTCCAAGCCCTCATTATCTCCCGCCCGCAGTAATAACGGCAAATGCCTCCTAGCTGACCTTCTGCAGCCAGTTTTCTTCTTTTCACACTGTGGCTCACATAATCTTCCTCTTGCACCAATGTGATCCCAGCATACCTCTAACTACACCCCCGCCCCTTCCCAAGAGTATCAATCCCTTATCTTGTTATACAAGAGCTTCCATAGTCAGATACCACATAAACTGACCAGCCAGAGCTCACACTAGTTCCCTTTCCATACTCTATGTTGCAGCTACACAGACCTACCCCCTAGTAGCCCTAATTCTCATTCCTCTGTAATCTCCAAATCCACAGTTTTCCATCTGCCTCCCCCCCTACCCACCCACACATACCATCTTCTAACATAGATCCCCAGGCAGTGAAATTCCTACATTCTTTTAAGACCTAACTCAGCTGCCACATTCTCAAGGAAGCCTTCACCAGGCCCTCTCCTCCCTGAGGGATCTTCTCTGCAATTAAATTTCTCACAGCTCCTTGACCAGACATCTCATTTTCAGTAACTACATTTCCCCTTATATCAAAGTTGTTTTACCCCCATAAAAGGATACTTTACTTAAATCTCAGTGAGTCAAGGGCAGTAGATCTTTCTTTAGATGCCTACACAGTAAGACAGTTCACAAACGTTCACTGAATTGAGCCTATGTCTATTTGTAAGGCCCTCTAAAAATGAAGATCCCTTGATGACTTTCAGTGACATAGGTTACACACCTAAGAATCATCCCTGGGAAAGACAGAGGAATTATGGCACACTTGGAGACAAGAAGCCAACTCTTTAAAAAAGGACACAGCATTCAGTCTCTCAGTGTAGCAATGGGTGGAAAGGTTTTGATAATAATGCATACGTAAAGTGTTCTGAACTTCTGATACAGAAAAAGAAGTACTGGCCACCATTTGACATTTCTCTCCAGCTTATAACCGTGCCCTAAAGACCACCTGAGATGTCCATTCATCTAAAGGAGTGATCCTGTCACCTGCATTAGGAAGGGAGCTGTCTGACTCCAGGCACTATTGCCACTTCTTAGTTTTTCATCACAGAGTAAGAAGGCAAGTAATTTTGTTAAGGTTATAAAAACTAGTTAGTAGTATTTGAGGAAGCTAAATGGTATAGTGGGTAATAGCATTAAATTTGGACTCAGGAAAGATCTGAGTTCAATCCCATCTCAGATAATTACTAGCTGTGTAATTTTGGGGAAGAAACTTCACTTCATCTTTCTCAGACTTAGTTTTTTCCTCTGTAAAATAGGAGGAATAGCATTTATCTTACTGGGTTGTCATGAGGATTAAATTATATATGTAAAGCACTTTGCAAACCTTAAAGTGCTATATAAATGCAACCAATTAGTAGTAGTAATAGAGGTAGTAGAATTGGACCTAGAATTCATGTGTGGCTAGAAAAAGGCTGAAGGGAGGACCTTAGATAAGGAGAGCCAATACATTAAATTCGCAACCTGGAACTCGGGAACAATGTCTTTTTTATTTCTTTCCTAGTCATGAACTTTTATCCCATCCGTAGATCTAACAGATAATTTTTCCATGTTTCTTTAATATGTTTATAATATAACCTTTATAACCAGGTCAAGTATGCCTTTGGAGCTTATCTTAGCATAATATGTGAGCTAATGGTCTAAATCCAATTTCTTCCCTATTGCCCTTTCCTAAATGTGGACTACTATCTACAATTCCCAAACTCTCTCTCACTGCCAGACTTCCACTTGGTATTAGGTCAGTACATGGGGAAAAAGAAATACACACACACACACACACACACACACACACACACACACACACACTGGATGATGGTGACAATAATACTTGGGTCACTTTATAGCAAGATTGCATACATGTTCATTGTATACATGTTCTATCTGTAATGCAATGATCTTTTTGCTCATGAAAGACTTTTAAAGCAAACATGCATGTGGCAGACACTTGTGCACACTGAATATATTTGAAAATATAGGAAACACGGTAAATAAATGAAAGCCATCTTTGCTGCCCATACGAACTGCTACTGTGGCTGTGGAGAAGGAAGGGAGGGAAAAGGGGACAAACTTTATTAAGTGCCTACTATATATCTACTATATAATAAATTGGTCTTAAAATTATTAAGTGTCTACTATATACCTATTATATACTAGAAGCAGCTACATGGCACAGTGGATAGAGAGAGCCAGGTCTTATCTTTCTAAGTTCAAATCTAACCTCAGAGACTTATTAGCTGTGTGACCCTCGGCAAGTCACTTAATCCTGGCTGCCTCAGTTTCTCATCTATTAAAAAAAAAAAAGGCTGGAGAAGGAAATGGCAAATCACTCCAGTATCTTAGCCAAGAAAACTTCAAATGGGATCGCAGAGAGTCAGACAGGACTGAAACGACTGAACGACAACTATATCGGGTTCTTGTGGTTAAATGCTCTCAAATAAGATCTCATTTGATCCTCACAGCAGTCCTAGGAAAGAGGTGCTACTATTATGCTCATTTTATAATTGAGGAAACTGAGGGACATCAAGGTTAAGTGACTTCACTCAGCTAAGATTTGTCTGAGGCTGGATTTGAACTCCAGGCCTACTGCTCCAGCCACTGCAACACGCCAGACAGAAATGGCCAAATGTTGAACTCTTCTTCTGTTTTTTTAGAAAGTTCCTGAATAACTTGTATAGACTACAAAGGTACATGGCAGAAAAGAAAGACTATTGAACGAGGTGTCAGAGGAGACCTGATTTCTAGGTCTGTCATTTACTAACTGTGCAATTTCAGCAAGCTATTCAACCTCTCTGGGCCACCATTTCTTCAGCAAGTCAAGGGAGGAAGTTGAACTACATCTCCAACATCTCCTTCCATGCTTGAATGATGTAATTCTATGACCTCTGAAAGGCATGGAAAGCATACCGGGAATGACAAAAAATGTCCATATTTTTTTTTATTTATTTTTTAGGCAATTCTAACATGCCAGTTCAGCCTTAATCCTTAGCCAAAATCAAGCACCTAGGAAGTGATGAAAATAATAGCTTTCAAGTATTTCAGTTTTGTAGTAAGTCTCTTTAAGATTTCTTGTAGTATTCGTTACCTTAAGAAATTAAACATGACAGTCTGCAATGTATGTGCTCTTATGGAACACACAGGCCAGGAACAAAAACCAAGATTTAATTGTCTTAATTTTGACACAGCTGAATATGTTGAAACCAGCTTCACCGTGCCCAAGAATGGCAAATCCTACTGACAATTCATCGGTAAGCATTTTGATTAACCAGTTGTTTGCAGTAAGTCAGTAAATCACTGGAACCAATTATGAATCTTTTAGAGAAAACCTTGTGAGAAAAATTATCCCCTTCACAACAGCAATAATGTAAAAATATGAAGTAATGGCATAGATTTCACTTAGAACCTTTCAAATCTACAAACTGGCCAGAGAAACTAGGTAGGGCCAATAAATATGGAGTGAAGACTTCTGTTGTCTATGTAGTTTTTTAATATTTATAAAAGTCCTTAGAACAATGCCTGGAACATAGTAGGGGCTAATGAATGTTTATTCCCCCTGCCCCCATTTCCAACCTGTGAAATGGCCAATAATTACTGATTGATGTTATAGGAATGAATGAAAAAATGGGAGTTCTTCAGCTCTCTAGGAAATCAACTGATGATAATTCACGGTATGATAATTAGTTCAAAATTGGGATAAGCTTGCATCGTGTAACTAGGCATACTGACTGTACTTACAAACTGCTTTATGTGGTGGAGTTAAGGGATAAGCATTTGCTTCACACCAGCCAACTGGGAAGATGTCCATTGACTCTACATCAACAACGTACTCTGGAACAGGAGACTGCAAGCCTGCAGTGGAAAGAGGCAGTGTCATTAATTACACAAATCTAAACACTCCTCACCAGCAAGAGAAATGAAGTTTTGAAAAATAACAGTATCTAAAGAATGGGGCTCCTCAAAGGACTAGGCAATACAAATCCTTCACAATGTCAAAAAAAAAGTTACTGGGTTTAATTTGGCAGATAATTTCTATTTTCACTGGGAATGATTCCACTGATCAAGTTCACTATTCATCTACCTTAGAAACACCAACATGAAAATCTTACCACGTATAATACACAGAGAGTTCAACTGTAATATAGTTATCCTGATAACCAGTTGCTGGAAATAATTTACTTGCTTGGCACACTGCATGGATACCACTTTAAATGGATTCTCATATTTTAAAAAAATTTCTGGCATTTATCTACATTGAATAATGTCATCATTCTAATGGGGTAGGTGAAGAAATTATGAGGCCATAATCTCTTCCTCTTTTTCCTTTTGGGAAATCCTATGGAAAATCAATAAGATCATTTAACAACTTTCAATCTCAGTTTATATAGTCACAGCTGCTATTTCATTTATTATTTGTGGCACAGTTGTAACATCCTTTCATTTTTATATTGGCAAAATATGCCATAGAAAATATCCCTGAACAGCAGGACCTCAGAGTTAGAAGGGCTATCAGAAATCACAAGATTATGGGTTAGAGTCTAACTGATCAGGATTGAAACATCCCAAATAAATCATCCACTAATTACTACCTGAAGACTTTCAGTGATGGCGAATTCATCACCTTCCATTGCAGTCCATTCCACTTTTTAATTGTTCAGAAACTGTTTTTTCATGTCAAGGAATAATGCCTTCTTTAATTTCCACCAATTGCTATTATTTCTTTCTTCTGCGATCCCTTATTCAGTCCTTAAAATAACTAAAAGACAAGTATTGTGTACACACTCCTTTCCCCTCTGCACCCTGAAATCTTCTCTTCTCCAGGCTAAAGTCTTTCCTCTAATGATCTGGTGCCCCTATGACATCAAAACTATCTATATAAAGAAACTCAGTTTCAGATTCTGCTCTGTAGGAACCTCGCTGCAAAAATGCACATGAGAAGTGTATAAGGTAATGTATAAGGTAGTGTATAATGGTTTAGGTATTTTAAAACAACACTCAGAGAAATGAGTAATCAATGACATATCATATGAACTCTATAACTCACTCCTGGAACCTAACTGAAAACTATTTACATTAATTAAAAAATGAGATTAGTGGGGTTTAATGGTGTGGCCAAAAAGAGTAAAAGAATTAGACCTCCTTGTCTCTTCAATGCAAACAAAGGACATAATTCCAGACTCTCATACTCTTTCCCAGTTAATTTAGGAAAGACACTGTAATAAAAAAAATCCTGACAAATCTGACTCAAACCTATTCATTTCTCTCCCTGAGATCCTCAAATAGAATCTGTAGGCATGTGTATAGAGTGGCAACAAAGTGGGAAATTTTATTATTATGCCCAGGTGACCATCTACTATTACTCTTTTCTATTCCAACCAAGAATGTTAAGATTTAAAGCTGAAATTAAATAATAAAAATTAATAAAGCCAATCCTAACATAGAAAAGACAATTTCTCAAGGGAATTGCTAACTTATCACACTGACAGAAGTCACTTAATAAATTCCTGATTTGTGATCAGCAGTTTCACTGATCTACAAAAGTAGATTGATTTGTATAGCAATGACTTCTTACAGTATTCATAACTATGTCATCCTGTTTCACAATGGGAATTTTGCTTAGTTATGAAATGAGGGTTAACAGTTGGGAAAGTTCAGTAACTAAGGGGAAATCTATTCCAAGCAGATTACTAGCAAAACAAAGTTGAGTATTTAGTAGGGTTTTTTTTTTCATGAATCAATAATCATCATGCCCATACAGAACAGTTGGAGGCAATCCCAGTGAGTCTTGGACCACAAATCTGAAGATAAGAATTCTATAAATAGTTAGGCAATTGAGTCACTAACTCGAACCACTTAATCATTTTGTGTTTCAGTTTTTCCAATGAAATGAAAATGATATGGTGAAAATCCATTACAACATGCTTATGATTATACTGACTCTACTATATCATGAATTAAATGATACCCCCTCCCCCAAACCAGATAACTATATGAAGGAAACGTTCTAACATAATATCAATAATGACAATCTATTTAAAGAAGTGCTATTCTTATTCCCAAATATTTATAGGGAGGTCTCTATCCATTTGTTTCCCCACCTTTGATTCATTACAAAGTGGATGGTTTGAGAATTGAATACATCAATCAATTAATAAGCATTTATAAAGCACACCAGAACTAACTTTGCTCTGCAGGAAAAGGGGCATCTAGAACATTTTCATAGACACATACAAGACTTATGCAAAATAAAATCATGGTGACTGGAGATGAGAGGAAAGGAGTACAACCACCTCTTCTTGAAGGATCCTGATCCACTCAGGGAGCTAGGGGTTCCCATAAGCAGAGGTAAGGAAAAAAAGAATTCCATGTGGGGAGGGGAGAGCTTAGGACCTATTAGAAGGTACAAAGTTAAGAGATGGGTAAAGCATGTGTGGAACATCAAGTATGCCAGTTAAGCTGGAGTACAGAGTACATGAGAGGGAGTAATGTATAATCAGTCTGGAAATATAGGCTCGAGACAGATTGTGAAAGGCTTTAAATACATCACTTAGCAGCGTGTGCTCTTAACCTAGAGTTAAATAAAGCTACTGACATAGATAAAATCACTCTGAAATATGAGTCAGGTCCTCATATGTACATATATACATTACCATTATTATTAGTTACCTTGAACTTCCAATTTGTTCTCAAGGCACAAAATTATTATAATTATCATTCAACCCTGGCTTTCTTTGCTCAAGTCTGCCATAATTTGATGGGTGTTTAAGTTTAAGCAAAAGAACAGGTTTTCTAGAGCAGATTTTTCAACAAAGGGTACTGATTAAAAATCGTTCCAATCCAATATCTAACTCAGTTGGCAAAAAGCAGTATCAAGTAATGAATCAAAAAGTGTCTGCCAGTGAAGCAACTGCCCAAATAACAGCTCTAAATTAATGAAACCCAGATGGAGAAGTGACTCTTGGTACACTGGAAATCTCAAAGACTCCCAAAGTTGGTCAATAGCAAACTCTCCAATGTCTTTTCCCCTTACAGAAACTGTATGTCTTATTATCCTCAGGAAGACACAACTAAAGGAATCTGAAAGGATAACATAAACAGTGCTTGCTTTGCAACTGTTCAATGTCTTCATTAACCATTGAGATTCAGTAGTTGGATTGACCTATACGTCCAAATTTGTACTTTGCTACAAGTAAGATGTACTATGATCAAAGGCAACCTTTCTGGGCAACTAAGTATGTGTTTACATCTTCCTCTCCACTTGAATTTTTCTCCTAACCTTATCAACCATTTCAAGCTTTATTATCTATATTTATCTATCACACTGAATCTTCTCACTAAAAATTATTTCATTATGGTCACTTTATATACATAAGCTACATATCCATGAGTCACTCAATAAATGATAATTGAGGAAAAGGTCTATTTCTTTTATGCAAATGCTCATTTAAAGGTCAGATTAATGAAGGTCAAATTACCTTTAGGAAGTGAAGAAAACCACTTCCTGAAGTGGTAGGCCACTTCCTTCTTAATGGGATAAAAATAATAAAAGATCTAAAAATATTTTCTGATGCATGAGCTATATAAATGATCCTGCTAACTGCCATGGTACATTTTTAGACCTTAAAATAGTTCTGTTCTTCGACGGGGCGGGGAGGGTGGTGGTGGGGGTGGTGGAGTAATGTCCTCAGATCAGCTCATATTTTAAACTTCCAAAAAAGCTCTAATTGCCCTTCCAACTGCAATCAATGCATCATGGTATCATTCAACTGCTGACACACAGACAGCTCGGGATGAGAATAGAATTCAGAGTCTAGTTCTATTCAAGAAGTAATTCAAGTCATACTAGAGCAAAAAAAAAAAAAAAAAGACAGCTTCTATATCCTATTCAGGCATCTGTTAAGCTGCAATTATGTGCCAGGCCCTTTGCTAGGTATTGGGGATACAAAGATACAAATAAAAGAGGGCTCCCTGCCTTCAAAGAGTTTATACTTTTTCTCCGTTGTACATTCCCCGGAGGGGCAGTTCAAATGATAGAAATCCGTTTTCTGAGGGTGTATGACACTATAATATTCAAGAAAGCCAGGAGAGTGAGAGCAGAAACATGTGAAAAGCAGAGATGGAACTTCAAGGGAAAAACAGACAAGGATTATTACATCCATTTGGAGTCACAAAATTTACAGCTGAAAGGGACCTTTGATAATCATCTTTTCCAATCCCCTCCTACTTATTGATGAGAGAAGGGAAGGTCAGATAGGCAAAGGGGCTTGCCTGTGATCTCCCAGCAAGTCAGTGATAGCATTGGGACAAGAAGCCAGAGTTCCTGACTCCTTGGTTCAATGCTTTTTAAATTATTCCCCAACCTTCTCCTCTTTGTAACTCAGTTCAACATTAATCTGGGATGAATAAAAGCTGCTAATTTGAGTGACAGCTTTGAGCCTTAGTCTTCACTTTCTCGGAAACTAAAGGGAGCTCCAGATTTGGATATGCTCAGTAGAAATGATGAAAAGTTGGCTTTTTCATTGAAGAACTGAAAAATGGAATTATTTCAGCCTTTTGCCTTGCTCTAGCACTCCCCAAGAGTTAAGTACATGCATATATTTTGTTGTTTCTTGTTCTAAAGAACGTGCTTTTCCTCTATAAAATATATTAGAATCTATACAGTCAACAGAAAGGATGAAAAAATATAGGAGAGTCAAAGGAACCTTTCACCAAAAGAAAATGCTTTAGGCTGAGAATTGATGAAAAGGGGACAACCATACTAACCCTCTTAGCAGAGGTGATGGCAGAACCTGAAAGGGGTGAAAAAAGAGGGAGGTGAGAAAGGCAATTACTACTAATAAAAATGGGCATAATATACATCATACAAAGGTATATAATTAATTATACTGAATGCATCAACTTCATCAACTAGTTGCCTGTCCAAACAGGTTAGTTGAACAGACATGTGATGTCTTGCATTATTAGTTTATTAAAAGAAAAAAAAATCTTCATTTTTGTTTTAGGTACCGCTAGAAAACGTGATATAACTGGCCGACTTAAGTAAGGGAAGAAGGATACAATTCTGACTTTCGGCTGCACAGATTCTGGATTCTCTGAATGTCATCAATATATGGATTCTGCCTTGCAGTCATACATGTGCTCATTCCCTTAAAATTGTTGCTAAAAACTCAGTTTCTGTATCTTAACATATGCTAAAAATTGACAATTTGACATTAAACGAATTCTGGGAGTGAACAACATCTTACTTCTCTAACCCCATAAGGCTAGTTAGGCTCAGATCTAGACAAGCGTAACAGTGTATCTGACCAGCTCACCGTACAGTGCGCCTTGGCCACTCACTCTTCATCCTAACAATTGTTAGTTCAGATCGATTTCAGGGGTTCTTCAGAGGCATGGGAGCCATTCTAAGGCAGCACTGAGCTACTCAGATTCTGCAAGAATGATTGTCTCTCCCTACAGTACATCTAATCATCCTATCTTAAGATCTGAAAGACTTAACTTGGTTGACCAGGTGCCAACTGGTACCAAATTGGACCTTCAGGTCCAGCTTAAGACAGAAGAGAACTCCAGAGGCTCTGATGAAATCAATTTTTCCTTTAGAGGTTCAGAAGTAAAGTATAATTTGTTGTACTGATCAGCAAAATATTACCTTACTGCTAAAATGTACCAGTGTTCTTTATGGATCATATGCAAGTCTAACACATGGCTCAAATGAACCAAACACTCTGTATCCATGGGTCACCATTTCCTTAATGGCACCTCTAAACTCAATGACTGTTTGAATTTCCTGACATAAAAACATAAAGGCAAAGCAGATAGTTCAATATAAACACAAATAATTTCAAAACCACACAGTAACTAAAAAACCTTTTTCTATATTCTTACAAAACCTATTCTTGTTGTACAGTAAATTCAAATTCACTTGGCAAGTACGTCTTCCTTCTTTTTAATGGGCCTAATCTGATTCAATCATTTTTATGTCCTGGCACCATTACTGATTCAGGTAACATGAGTTACTATTTGTTTTTCATTTCTGTTTTTTCTTATAAACTAAGGGAACTGTTGCAAGAATACTTCAGAAAATACATGTGTATTTCAATTTTATGCTGTTACTTCTACAAATAAAAACATAATAAAAATATATGTATAAGATACATAGAAGATTAGTGCTAGAAGTGTTCATTTTATATGAAATTTAGATGAATAATAATAGGCAATGATTATGTAGCACTTCTGGTTAACAAAGCATTTTCACATCTGTTATCCTATTAAGTCATGAATACACATTTTCATTTATTCATGCAGAGCCCCTCTTCCCTCTTCTACTCAAAAAGGATGTCACTGAGACCTGATTGTTCACGGATGTTTGTAGTGACTGACTAGCAAACACTTACAAATCTAAGTGGGATAGAGCGATTCCTTACATTTGCCCACATCTAAGTATAACATCAATATGGTCTTTTCTCCCTAAAATGACAATGCTACAAAATGTTCCCTTTTTTTAGTTAATTCCAACCTTCCAAACAATGTTCATGCCTCACTCAAGGAAGACTTCAGCCTGGCTCCCACCAAAGCTATTCACTATAGAAACACTTACTTCCAACTATTGCTGTAGTGACTCAGTACCAATGGTACCTATTCCACTCATGAGTCTAAAAATGAACGAAACAGAATCCTGGCCTCTAATGACATTGGACCATTTCGGGATAACCAAGCAACTCAAGTCATAAAAACAAACAAAACAACTGGAACTCTATCATGCCTGACAGACACTGTCCCTATTCCCAGCTCCACCTCCCAACCCATACAAGCACATAATTATACACACAATTAAACTTAATTCTGTGACGACCCACTCTCCCAAAATGGCAGGGTAAAATGCTTTGTCCTAGATAGTATAGAAGGATGCTCCTGAGGACTCAAAATCTATAAACCTGCTGACACCTGATAATTTTTGAAGTTTTCTTTATATAAACCCAACAGGGCCAATGCAGTGGATTTGAGCTCTCCAGAGCTGGGAAAGTCTGCCTCTTGCCAAACTCACCAGAGGCTACTGTCACATCAAGGAAGAATGTGTGTTAGTTCCCTGGCTTACAGATAACCATAGTCTCACAAAAGAATACCTAAGATACTACAGTTAGACTACTAGGTCACCATTTGGTCCTCCAGATACCAGGACCTGCTGAAATGTTGCATATCCTGCAATAGTCTGTTGCTGAAACACCTGCAGATATCTCTGCAGTCACTGGTAACTTCTCTGAATTCTATTGCTGACCTTCTACAATGGGGGCACAGTATTGTTACTGGCATGATCTTCAACTTGTTTAACAAAATATCCTCATTCATTCCTGCATGGATAAATGGATTAATGCCCTACATACCCACTCCCAGGTCTTTCCAGCTTCTGTAAGAGCATGCTCTTCATTTAAATAGCCTTCCTTAATTTTATTGGCTAGGGAACCCAATTTACTTTACAATTGCAAAAAGCTTTTCTCAACTTGCTAGGCATAAATATCAATATATCTATGTCTGAAGACTGGGAGCAAATTTGAAAAAGAAACCATATGTTTAATTCATACTTTAAGCACTTCCCAGGACACCAATAAAATGTCCTCTGAACCTTCTTAGATTTCACACAAAATTGCAACCTTCATGCCTTTCATTCTAATTATGAAATTCATCTTCACACACATTCCCATTCTTTCTATCTTCTCACTGGTGTTCACTGTTACTTCTGGAGGAAGATACCTGAGAAAATTCCAATTCAAGCCAACCTTACTGCTCAACAAGGCCAAGGAGAACATGATCACAGTGCAGGAATCTCCCTTCCACAGGGGATGAAGTACAATTGTGGATTTAGCATGAATTGATCACAAAACTTACCCACCAAGGTCATTTGCTTTATTTAGTAGTCTTCTCACTGACTTCAGGTCAATATTTTCCAACATGCTCTAGGTTGAGCCAATTAGGTCAATGTGTCTGTTCTCAATTTCTAGCAAAATAACTCCTTGCCCAACCAAATCTCTTTCTGGGACCCAGCAAATCTAATCCTTACTTCTAGAGAGTACTAAGGAAAATGAATGAATGAATGAGCATTTATTTAGCATCTAGTACTTGTCAAACACTATGCCAAGTGCTGAGGGTAAAAATAACAAAAAAGCAAAACAGTCCCAAACCCACAAAAACATATATTCTAACTGGGGAGGCAATAAAAAATGGGAATGGGGACTAGAGAGAGACAATTAGGTCTGCACAGACAGGTTGAGTGGATCATAGAAGAGTAGACTGACATACGCCATCAAGGAATAAAGACAAAGTGGATTTGATTGTGGTTCATGGTTCAAGAACCAGGGGATTAGAGGGGGTGAGTTGTGGGGAGGAAAGCAGTACTGCAAGTGGTACTAGAAATGACAGCCAGGTATCATACAAAGGCAGCCAGATCTCTGAGTGCTAGACGATGAAAGGTACACGAGAGGAAGACTCTGTCTCTGACCTTTAAAAATGCAAACATTATTAAAAAAGGCCAACATTATTTTTTCATCTGCAAAATGGAGATACTTTACAAGATGTCTATCCATCTAGATAGGATTGGATAAGTATTTGTATGTGTATCTCTCTCAATGTGTGTGTGTGTATCTATCTATCTATCTATGTATATGCATGAGTATATATATATCAATATATATCAATATATATTGATATCAATATATTAATAATAATAATATATATATGTATATATAGATGTATGGGGAAAAGAGCACTGGGCTCCCACCTATACCCTGCCCAAAGTACCTTGTCCTTCAGCCTCCTTGGGCTTTGTTAGAGCCTCACACCACTTTCTCAGTTCATTGCTGCTTTGGGGAATTTTCGATCACATCCCTCATTCTCTGCACAACTGTGCCTCCTGTAATGCTGAATTCTCTCTCCCTTCCCCCTCCTGGCCTCTCTGCCACTTCTGATCTACTTTGTCACCTAGCCAGAGTCCAAGGAGCAAAAGTGAATTAGGTAAAAGGAAGATGGAAGTGGAGGGTCCTCAAAAGTACTGCGGTGCGTGACTTACATAACTTGCCAACTTGAATTATCTTAACAGTGTGATAATCATTACTGATGTCAAAATAAGTATGCATACATATGTGTGTACATATACATATGTGTACATGTACACACACACACACACACACACACACACACACACACACACACACACACACACACCCCCCTGTGATCCACTGGCTTTCTTGCTGTTCCTTGAAGAAAGACTTCCATTTGTTCCACGGGACTCACTGCTCTTCCATCACACAATCCTGGTCATTTCCACTGGCTCTCCGCCATGCGTGGAATGCTCACCCTCCTCATCTTTCTCTTCTAGCTTCTTTCAAATTCAAATCCCAGCTAAAAATCTCCCCTTCTACAGGAAGCCTTTTCCAATCTCTCTTAGTTCTGGTGCCTCCCCTCTACAGATCATTTCCAATTTATCCTATGCAAAATTATTTGCATGTTGTTTCCCGTATTAGACTGTGAGCTCTCTGAAGACAGCAGCCCTCTTTATTGCCTTTCTCTGTATTATCAGTGCTTAGCACATTGCCCAGAATCCTGTTATTCAGTTGTGTCTGACTCTTCACGACCCATGAATCACAGCACGACAATGATGTCCATGGGATTTTCTTGGCAAAGATACTGGAGTCGTTTGCCATTTCCCTCTTCAGTGGATTAAGGCAAATAGAAGTTAAGTGACTTGCCCAAGGTCACATATCTAGTAAGAGTCTGAGGCTAGATTTTGAACTCAGGTCTTCCTAACTCCAGGCCCAGCTCTCTATCCACTAAGCCATCTCTCTGGAACACAGCAGATGCTTAAAATAAGTGTTTATTGACTGAGGGGTCAGGTGGAAATGTATATGAAAGCTCCCATGCTATTCAAATGTAGATTTCTCTTTCCTCACATAGGGCCTTGGGAAAAAAAAAAAAACATTCAAAAAGAAATGGTATGTCCTCAAAATCAGCCCCTGGAAACAAGGTATGGAATTCTGATTAGACCCTGGCTCAAAATGAAAAATGAAGTTTTTAAAAAGAGTCTAGGAACATTTGTTCTCAGAAGACATGACCTCCAGGAGCAGCAGATACACAGCCTTCTAACTCCAAAGTACTTCACAGCTAAGAAAGACAAGGAACCATGAAGGCAAGTGGGTCTACTGAGTGACATCAGAGATCCCTCTGATGCACACTTGGCCTAAAAAGAAATCTGAAATATATATATGGCTCCTTGGAAATTTTTTTCCCTGTGCCTGATTTAATGTGGCTACTATTCTGTTGGCACTGACAGAGTAAATATTAGTCATAATGAAAATGGCAATGATGACAATAATAGAAGTGATTATCTAAAGCAGAATGTTTATATAGAAGAAAACCCATTGCCAAACACCAAATCCCATCATCACAAATCATTCTTGATGACCGTCAGAAGCTTTTCTGAAAGAGCCTGGAATCATTTCCAAACAAGCACCTAAAATAAAAATACCCCACTCACAGATCTGTTATTCATTCCTCGCCCTCCAACATCTGCTCCTTTACGAGCCCTTGAAAGGATATGCAACTTCAGAGGAGTCAACCATTATACCAAAATGATCATTTTAATTATCTAAAAGTGGTCCATCAACGACTCAGTAAAAATACTTCAAATCAATTTAATGCATAAAAATAACTAATATAATTAGTGACAAGCACTTTGCAATTTTAAAGTGTGATTTCAATGCTTCATAATCAGAAAAACCACCATCATAAAAATAATTTAACAGTCACAAAGTGACCAGAATGAACCTTCATTGGCTCCCCCCTCTCTCCCCACCCTGGACTTAAGAAAAGAAAACGTAATAAATGTGAAACTATGATTAATGAGAAGTATGATTAATCTGTCACTTCAAACATTAAATGCTAAACAAGGGCAAACAATCAAGGAAAGACCAGCAGGAATTTTTGTTTTCTAAGTGATGGGTGAGAGGCTTGATTTTCCGTAAGCTTTTCAGTTGCTTTAAACCATTCAGAACAAGAACTAGATTTAGCCTATACTGAATAAATCTGGGATCTCATCTGACATGTTTTCCCTCTCATCAGGGCAGATCAATCCTATCTGTGGTTTGTCAACGTTTTCCAATAAACACTCCAATGAAAATTTTTTCAAAATGTTATGGAATACAGCCTCTAGACCCTTTTACATATGGAAGGATAGTAACAGTGTGGCACCAATGCTGTCAATCACTTTGTTTTTCCTTCTCACCACAGGGCTGACCCATTTCCTTTTCCGATAACATATTCCTTCGTAATAGCCCTTGTTCTATATACACAGGACATTATGGGAAATATGCTAAAATTACCATACATCCCCCTATTGCCTTTAGGGTCACCCACAACTTAGATTCTTTGGAGGTTGTGATATTTCAAGATCCACAGATATAATGTCATCATGGAGGGAAGAACGATATTGAAAATATGCAGTTTTGCACTACAATTGTTAAAAATCTGGTACATTTTCCCCAAATCCAGTCCACTCTACTCAATTCTAGAACCAATACATATCTAGTACCAGGTCTTAACAAATGAATTTACCTAGATAATTATTTGCTATTGTCCAGTCATTTCAGTTGTGTCTGACTCTTCATTTTCTTGGCAAAGATACTGGAGTGGTTTGCCATTCCCTTCTCCAGCTCATTTTACAGATGTGAAGTGTGATATTGTAATATGTGAGGAAAGTGAGGTAAACAGAGTTAAGTGACTTGCCCAGTGTCACACAGTGTCTGAGGCCGGATTTGAACTTGGGAAGATGAGTCTTTCAGACTTGAGGCCCTGCATTCTATACACTGTACCATCTTGGTCAAGCCCAGGATAATTAGTAGCTACATTTTCTTAAACCCATTTAATTGTATCTGTTTGGACTATTAGAAAGCTCTCTTTTGAATAATCATGGATCTCAATAAAAGAGGCCCTAGGAGGGTTTGATTCAATAAGCACAATACCAAATACCAACAGCAACATCTGGAATACCTCTCCATCAATATGGAATCTCTCTTCCATTTGGATCTTGTAGAAGGCATCCTCCATGACTAGTGCAAACAACTTTGCTGATTATACATCTCCCTGTCTTAGATACTGCCTGACATTAATCATCAGAGTCACTGAACAAAGATATCTTTGTGGCTATATTTCTCAAAGAATACTGTATGATTTTAACATATGCATGACAGACCCCTTCTTATAAAAGCCTTTAAAGATGAGCTTTGTTCTATCAAATCAAATGCTTTTCTGTAATGAACAAACACACAATAGAATCTTGTATTTGCTGCATATTTTAGTCAGTTATGCAACTGTACACATAGAAACTGCTGTAGAGAATTATTTATAACAGCTTGCCTTTCCCCTTTTCTTATTTTTATCAAAGGTAATCTTCAATATGCATATCTATCATTAAAATTTTTTTTTTCTATCCTTAGACAGTGGTTTTAAAAAGTGTGAGGAAAAAAAACATTTTGGGGACGTAGTTACTGATTTATTCTCAGTCCCCTAGGAGTAATTATGTCATCTGTGATTTTTTTGCTATTCTTTCGGGATCTTTCCTTTGAAGGACCTTGTAAAATAATCCCTTGATATTTTCAATATAATTATGATCTATATCAGTGTTCTACAAACTTTTCTAATTACGTACTCTTTATCTGTAAACATTTTTGAGCACATACCCCCAACAATATACATTTATTTTTAAATGACATGTACATCATAAAATGAGTGCAAAAACAGAAATTTTAAGACATGACATAAAGATGAAATAATAAAAATATTGTTAAATTATACACTTTTTACTCTCTAATAATATTTTATATTTTTTTCAATGACAGCAAAGTGACTGAATACTGTATTTTCAAAAAATACTTTCTGCATATCCTATAGATCTGTAAATAATAAATGACAGTAATTATTCAGTTAGTATAACCAATGTAGCTAAACTAGCATGTTAATTTCTTCTTTATATTTAGATTTTTTTACTGAATATTACACAAAATAACAATCAAATCCTAACAGTCAGAAAACATAACAGCTTCTCAGCAGGAAGCCATGTTTTTTTGTAATATATATATATATATACATATATACACATATATATATACATACATATATGTGTATATATATATATATATATATATATACACACACACACACACATATATATTCACATGCACAAAGTAGAAACAAAAGTGAATGGACTGATTTCAACCCCTCACAAAGTCTTTAATATGGATTCATTCTATTTCTTTATGTGCTTCTACTGACATACATTAATTTCCTACTGATATTTGGCTATTTTGGTTGTGTTTCTCTAAGAGTCTGAGAAAGTAGAGCGATCAGTGGGAATTCCTGAGTGCACGATGGGGTAATTCATAATCAGGCTAGGAAAGGAGGTTAAAGGCAGGCTATGAGGGGCTTTAAATGCCAAAGAAAGGAGCTTACATTTGATAGTGGAGCCAAGAGGTAGCCACTGGAGAGAACATGGTTGGACCTGTGTTTTAAGGAAATCACTTTGGCAGGTATGTAAAAGATGGATGGAGTGGAGAGACCAACTTGGAGACTACTCAATAGTCCAAGAAAGGTGATTAAGGTTTTAACAAGGGTGTTGACTACTTGGGTGAAAAAGGACGGATGTGAGAAAAAGGACGACATAGAAAAGACATGATGTACAACTGAGAGTTGAGGATGGCACTGAGGTTGGGGCACTGGAAATGATGGGAGAGTCCTCAACAGAAACAGGGGACCATTTGGGGAAAAAGATAACATAATGAGATCTGCAGCGCAGAGTATAAGCCATCCATGCTTGGTCATCTCATTCTGTAAAATAAAAAAGAGGAGGGGGTGTGGAAGGGGCTCTCACTCACCAGTCACTCCTCTGAGAAGCTCATCTAGGGCAATGTAAAGGTATGCTATGGGGTGGAAAGCTTCCCAATGGCACAAGAATAGCTACTGATATGGGTATTCTAGGCAGTTTAATTACAACTGCCTTGAGAAGCCAACATCTGATATGAATAAGTGGGAGGGTGGGAGCTTGCACAGTGGCAAGAGAAGGCAGAGTAGAGGGAGTGCTTATCCAATAACTGGTGAATGGCTGTGCTGGAGAGAAGCCTTATGACTGTCAACATCTCATTTTCTGTTTGGCAGACCACAGCAGAGATCACATCATGGGATCATGCTGTGGCTCCCTTTTTGGAGACTAAGAGTCTACAGACTTCTTCAGTGTACCCTTGGACTGATTCAACTACTTCTGCTATCTTCATAGTCATTTCTACTTCCTAAAGGAGAAGTTCCTCCTTAACAATAGTAATAGAATGTAAAATATTTGTTCCATTTCTTATAAGTTTATCTGTCATCCTTCTAACAGAAGGACATCTACCAATACTCTTGTGATGTTGTGGTATACAGCTGGGTTTTACATGTATTTTAAGACTTATTCTTGCCTCCGCTATTTTATAAGTTAATATGGCTCTGAATATTCCCCTGTAGAGTTCTGCAGATATATTGGTATTCTAAATCAGTGTTGGCCTTGACTGCTATGGCTATTCCTTTGGTATTTTGATCACCAATAATGGTTTGGGGGCTCTTAGTACTTTCTTGTTGCAATGAATGATTTACTATTGTTTGTTTTTGCTGAAATTGTTGGTAGTTAAGATCAATATTTTTACTTCTTACATTTTCTGGCACTGATGGCTTATTTTAATATGTCAGGTTGAAACCATTATAACTGTCCTGGTCGAAGAAGCTGAATGTCTGCTGCATGCATTGCATGCTTCTATGGTTGATTCTGATAGAACTTCCCACATCAATAATCAGACATTTCTTTTTCAGTTAGCCTAGAATGAACTTTATTTTTTGTGATATAATTTCACAGTAACATCACATTATCATGTCTTCACCACCTTCATTGTCTCTCACGAAAAAAACTATACATGACACAAAAGCATGAGACTTCCAAATAGACTTTGGGCTTCTTTTGTTTCCTGAACCTGAGACATTTTTCAACATAATTTTTGTCATCTTTTCCTGTACCTAAATTTGCACTGAAATACTTATATTAAAGGTTTAAAAACACAAGTTAGATATTAAGACTGCTTGCCATCTTGGGAAAGGAGAAAAATTTGGAACTGAAAATCTTATAAAAATGAACACTAAAAACTATCTGCATGTAATTAGAAAAAATAAAATACAATTTACTAAAAAAAAAAAAGTTAGAATACTAGATTCAAAAGTACTCTTTTTAAAATACCTGTATATGGTCTAGGAAGTTGGACATTCTACATTCCAAATCTAGTATAAGTATTCTATGTTAATTAGACTTCAAATTACAGGTTAGTGACCATACTTCAAAAGTGTGAGGAATAATTAAACAAACACTAAATGAAATCTTCCAAAGTACAACAGCATACAAAGAACACTACTGAACAAGATATTACTGCTTGAAAAATTAAATGCTAGATGTTTCTCATAAAAGCTTGAGATCCAGAAAGCTATAGAATCTAGGCATTAGATACAGTGTCAAAAGCCTTGAAACTGAATCCCAGGAGCATCTTAATGGCTCTGTTAGCTTCCCACCTATAAAATTCAGGACACTATTACTGCTGTGTTTGTTAACTAATTAACAGCTGTAAAGCACTCTGAAAATATAAGCTGCTAAATAAATAATGACTGCAGAAGAATTTTAAACATAATGTGTTAAATAATAATGAAACATGGGCTTCCAACTTTACCATTTTTGTTTTCAAAGAAAAAATGTAAACAAACCTTAAGCCTTGGAATACATGTTTCATCCCAGTGCAAATTAAATTCAGTGTTTTGGAAATACAAGAAAAATCTTATTTCTCCAAGGATAGCCAACTCAGTCCTAAATGTGGTAATGAAAACAAAATGCAATCTCTCTCTTCTGTTTAACCCTAACAGATCATGCCATTTTGAGATGTACTAACTTGAGAAATTGGATATTTTAGAAGATTATTCTATTATTCAACTGGACCTCAAAGTGCAGTATATTGATTGCGTGAGTATAAAAGTCAATATTACAATCCCAATGACAACTGTCATTAAAATTAAGTGTTAATGAATTTTAAATTATTTCTTGGGGACTAACGGTGCCAACACAAACAGAATTCTTTTAAAAGTTAATGCCTACAACAGTTGCTCTTCACCTTTCCCAAATCAACACTAGAATGTAAAATGCCATATAGCTGGGAATGAGACTCAGAAGACTACAGACCTACCAAGGAACCTTTGATTTTGTTGGACTTATTTTCCAGGAACTCTAAAGGGGATGGGAGAAAAGCCAAAGACACTTCTACAAGCTTCCAAACTTTATGCTTAGATGTCAATGCTAAGGCCTTCTAAGATAAAAACCACAGGTCTGGAGAGCCAAGATCATTCCAATATACCCACACAAGCTAATTTTTTGCATTTTCTTTTCAAAAAGACATACTTATCTTATTAAGTGTTTGAAATAACAATATTAGGTGTTACAGAAAAACAAAGTGTTGGTGAGGTTTTTTGTTTTTTTTTAAGCTCAAATCCATTTTAATTACTTCTTCCTGAAAAAGTAGCAACAGAAAACTATAGATTTATCTCTAAGGTATCCAAAATCTCATTAGTATTTCACTCTTTGGAAAATATGATTCTTCATCTCCCCAACTCTACCGATCATGTTTCTACCCCTACACAGAGCATACATAAGGAGTGATCTATGCAGCACTGGAAGTATCCAGCTAAAATCCCATTCATTACACATCTGAGACAAAAGCGGATCCATTCTATTCTTTTAGAAAATATAAAACAAAACATCTACTAAAGATAATGAAGCAAAAATAATGCAAACAAATAAATAATGCAAACATGCAAATATTTTATCTAGATAATAAGACCCCACCATTCCAGTTTTAGTGACTCATGTTAATCTGATTGTAGCATTAGCTTTTATGATCATACAAGCAAAAAGACCACTGTGTTCCAAACATAATTATCTCACCAACATCTCATTTCATGAAATTATTAGGTAAGAAGAGAGGCTCAGAATGAATTTATATTTGATTAGTTTCACTTACTTAAGAATATTGAATAACTTAACACTAATTTGCATAAAAGAAGAGCAAAGGCAGGATTGCTGGGGGAGAGACTATCAGAAGAGAGGAATTCGCATGCACACATGACAATGCTCTAAGTGTCTAAAAGGTACATACCTTCCAGGTGAAGCCACATCAACCTTCCCTTCACACTGATGATAGAGGCCACACAGAGCTCCCCTGGGTTCCTGGGGTTTACAACTTCAAGCTTCATGTTCTTTGTAAAGCCACGGCTGAATGATGTCTGAAAGGAAGCAAGCATGCATGTTGAGTCAATATGCTGTAATTAGGCTGTGCAGAGAGAAAATGTAAGTTTTCCTTCCACCATCAGCATGCCAGAGCAATAAAGAGAACTGGCGATTATCTAATCCCCTTCTTTTACAGACAAGAAAACTCGGGACCAGAGGTGACTTGTCCAAGAATTAAATGGCAGAACTGGGATTCACACTCAGGTCTTCTGATTCATAGTTTCATAGTTTCTTCCATTATGTTAGTTCATCCAATCCAGCTCCATTTCACTCACCAATAAAATAGTGGAAGAATGGAACCATTCCCCACCTTCTTTTCAATATCCATTAGAACGGATCAGATGCCCTGATCAGTTTCCCAGGGGGGAAAACTCACAGATGGAAGCTAATTTATAAAGGATCAATAGGAAAGCAGTTACCTATGAGTTTACTTTACTAAGCATTTAACATGTGTCAAGGACCATAGGTCTTTGTAGCTCTTATGTCATTATAGAGTTTAAGTGGTTTCCAGAGATTCCTGGGAAGGCATTTTAAAAAGGCACACATGAGCTGGACCTATCACATATCTGCAAATCCCCAGAAAGCTTTTTATAAAGAGGGTAAGGTAAGGCAATTGGGGTTAAGTGACTTGCCCAAGGTCATACAGCTAGTTAAGTGTCTGAGGACACATTTGAACTCAGGTCTTCCTGACTCCAGAGCTGGTGCTCTATTCACTGTGCCACCTAGCTGCCCTCCCCGGAAAGCTTTTATAGCTTCAAATAGGTCTAGCCTTCTTGGCAGCAGCTAGATGGCACAGTGGATAGAGTGCTGGCCTTGGAGTCAGGAGGACCAGAGTTCAAATCTGGCCTTTGACACTGACTAGCTGTGTGACTCTGAGCAAGTCACTTAACCCTGCTTGCCTCAATTTCCTCATTTGTAAAATGAGTTGGAAAAGGAAATGGCAAACCGTTCCAGTATCTTTGCCAAGAAAACCCCCAAACTCATGAAGAGTTGGACACGACTGAACAACAAATTTCTTGGCTTAATATTTGAGGACAGAAATAAGGACAGGGCCTGGACCTATATAACTTCGCTAGCATCTGGAGGCATCTCCCTCTATGAATAAGAGTTTGGCACATTCTTAACTTGTGGTCTTAAAAACTGTCTAGGGCACTGAGACATTTAAGTGACTCATCCATGGTATGTCAGGGGTAGGATCTGAACCCAGTTTTTCCTAACTTAAGAGATCAGTTACTTCATCACATCATGCTGCCTCTCATTAATTAGCATCTGATGATAATGTATAATATTCTGAATGGCATTTCATTCATAAACAAGGATGATGACCCTTCACCAACTAATCTGACATTTTCACTTCACCCCCTGTCAGATAAGAACCATGAGAAATGGTACAGAGACCCAAAAAAAAGACCCAAACATCTAACTTGATTTTCCAGAATCAAGGCTCAAAAAGATTGTAGACAGATCTTACAGGTGATACTGGAAGTATTGGCTAAATATAAATGATATTTTTCTTTTTCTAGTCTGTGAGCACAGTCATCTGTCAATTCTGTGTGCTAATGGGAGATACTTCGGGCATCTGTGGATAAAATCTCCACCTAATTCCCAAAGTTTATTCCCCTTGTACATCCACTCCTGACTCTATGGACATCTTTCACCATCACACTCAGCATCCTGGAAGATCCTTTTGCTCTTGTGATCTCTTTTCTGAACGATGAATTTCTCCCCAATTTCTAAAACAGAAGCTCTTCCAGAACCTCCAATCCCCCTGGTCTTCAGCTCCCTTTGATGCATTATCTTCCCTCATAGAATATAAGATCTTTGAAAGCAAGAACCATTTTCTCTTTAACTATATTTGTATTCTTAGCACTTAGCACAGTGCTTGCCACATGATATGTATTTATTAAGCACTCACCATTAATTAAAAATTTCACTGTAATTCCTGGACTAACCTTTAAAAATAATACCGGATGAGAAACATAACTGATACTTCCTTTCTGAAGTCTATTCTACATGAAGACAATGAAGTGAAATTTCATAAAGATGGCTAACCTCACCGTGAGTGAACTTTTAAATTTGCTTTTGCTTTTATATTCAGGATAATGTCATCGATCCTCCCATACTCTTTGTGGCCAACAAAAAGAGTGTTTCTGGAGACTTTAGGTGACAGTTTAAAAATCTATATAAATAAGAAATAATCCATAATGAATTTTTCCATATAGGATTCAAACCCAAGACCCTAGCCTTTTTAATCTAGCTATGTACTAAAAAAAAAAAACCCTGAGCTCTCTGGCCACATGCAAATACAGCATCTAGTATCCCCAAGCAACTTTCTACCCAAGTACTAATTACTTCTAATTATATTTACTTTCTTAGCTTGAACAGGATTGGGACTGTTTAGAGGAAGAGCTACTAATAAGTAAGGTAGTGACCAAAAAGTAAGCAAACAAAATAAGAAAAAGGAAGACCTAGATAATTTACAAAATAACAGAGTTGCTCTGTCTTTATCTCACACCATTTTATTTTTCTTTTGCTCCACTTAGATTGATATTAACAACTCCTATCACCACTTCAGCATGTACAGCTTTATCCAAAGAATATTTAGCCCAATCATTTATAGAAATATTAGGACATTTGAGAAAAATATGCCCTATCTGCCCTTGTATGCACATAATATACCTATGAAGTAATGATATGGAATTGTCGTGGGAGTCAGAGAAATCAGTCTCATCACTTTGTAAAATCTCTGTGTGTCATTCAATTAAAGTCAAATATAATCTTTAAGCTAAAAAAAAACCACATCTACTTCTATGTCAGTGGAATGACAAGTTATTTGCTTCTATTTACACCCAAATCAATTGGTTTCATACTATTATTATTGTTAAGTCTGACTCTGACACATTGCCTGTTCTTCTTACTTACTGACCCACACACTGGGCACTGAGCTTCTTTCAAAATACCTCACCAGCTGCCTACTAACCCTCTTAGTAACTGAATTACACTGCTTTCTATTGTAGTTAGCAGGGATAAACTAAAACTGCACAACCTACTTTCAGTTCAACTCAACTCACTGCTTGAGGCTAATTTGTAAAGGATCAATAACAAAACAGTTACCTGTGAGTTTATTTTACTAAGCATTTGGCAGTGTCGATCCATTTCATAACTGCCTATGATTGTTAAACATCCCCAGGGAAATGGCGGCAATGCACGCACTTTCCACATGAGATCTGCTGTGCTACACTGGAGATGTGTGATTAAAAAACGAATTTATAATAAGTATTCTATCAAAAAGAGCTTGTAGTGAGCTGACAAATTCAACAACTTGCCAGTTAATGCAAGGCATATGCCAACAGGCAGATTATAATCCTGCCTATTAAATAAATCAAGAGCCAGAAAACAAAGGGGAGCATTTTTGTAATAAGCCTTCTGCTAATGAATACACAGCAACAACAAAATAATTAAAACTGATTTCATCTTCAGAGAATATCTGTCAAGGTTCAAGAGCTGGCAGGTGATGGGGGCCACGTGTGAGACCCTCTATTTTAAAGTGTTACTAACAGTGGGAGGAGCGGAGGTCAATACAGAGACACAGAGGATTGCAACAATGAGAGAACTAAGAAAATATTTAAAGTCAGGGATAACACTTGGCTCCTAAAAAACAGAAATTAGGCAGAGATACTGAGAATTTTTTCCTTAAGCCCAAAAAGGATGATAAAGAAACATCTCCCTTAGCAGGAAAAATATTACAGGAAGAAACATATCAGGGAATTCTCTATGGTTCCTCAGGTACAATGAAAGAAACTAGAAGCCGATCACTTCTAAAATAAAATAAAAAACTCCTGTTTGCTTTTTCAGTGCCTTTGCAACTTAGGCCCTTCCTATCTTTCCAGTCTTTAAGAGAGTATTTCTTTTGGGCACATTCTACAGCATGGTCATCCTGACCTACTGACAGTCCAGTACCCATCTCTGTGTCTTTGTCCTGGCTGCCCCCCCATGCCTGTTATCTTCTTCCTCCTCCTCCTCCTCACTTCTGCCTCTAAGCCAAATTCCTTCAAGACTCACCTTCAATGCCCCCCTCCCAGGAGGTTCTTTCTCCTCTCTCCTCCATCTGCTAATGCCTCCCCTCTGAGCCAGGGGTTTTTGACTAAGGGTCCATGGACTTTTAAAAAACATTTTGATATATTTTGACATAATTGGTTTTCTTTGTAATCCCATGTGTTTTATTTCAGACATTTATAAACACTATTCTGAGAAGGGGTCCATAGGCTGCCAAAGGGGTCTATGACACAAAAAGAACTCTGCTCCCCTAGTTTATCTTCTATGGACTAATTTATATATGTTGACTCCCCCATTAGAATGCAAGCCAAGCCCTTTGATGGAAGGAACTGTTTTTGCTTGCTCTTTGTAGCCCAAGGGCTTAGTAGGGGTACCTGGAACACTGTAAGCACTCTGATTGACTGCCCTCAAGGGCCAAGCAGACGAAATATAATCCCGTTATCACCCATCATCCCTTTAACTACTTGAAGGCAAATATTATATCCCTTGGAGTCTTTCCTTCCATCAGCAAGAGAACCCCAATTCCTTCACTTGATCCTCATATACTATGATGGCTGTCCACCATATTTGTTGGGCACATTCAGATTGTAAGATCCCTGAGGGCAGGGATTATCTTTTGCCTCTTTGTATCCCCAATGCCTACCACACCTCCTGCCCCAAAGTAGGAGCTTAACCAATATTTGTTAACTGATGTCTCCTTGGGACACATCAGTTTTATCAATATTCTTCCTAAAATGCTACCTGACTAAATGTTGATATTGATAAATATTGATATGGTCTGACCTGTGTAGAATATGCCAGAATTGTCACCTACCTCTCATCATCATATTAGCTTTTTTGGCTGCCAACTCATAATGTTGACTCATTCCACATCTGAAATACACTAAAACCTCAATTCAACAGCTGAGGAAACTAGGATCCAATGAGGTAAAGATATTAAATTCAATTTAACAAATATTTATTAAGAATCTAATATAATAAGGTATTATCAACTAATAATGGTTTATTTTTTAATGTGGAGGGACATGAAGTTTCCATTATTTCTGATCAGTTTTCTGATCTATAAAAAGAAAGGTGATTCTCAAGGTCCCTCTGCGTAAATGCTAAGATCTGATCATGTTTTACAACCTCTAGGATGTGAACCAAAATGCTGGTGCTGATGCTGATGTCTGAGGACACAGACTCCTGAGATGAACTCAGCGGACAAACAGACAGAGAGAACTACACTTAGCACCAGAAGGGTAAATCCTCAGATACTCCTCAATTGTGTAATGTCACTTAATTTTGCAGAATCTAATTTTCTTCACCTATAAAAAAAGGGAGACTATGTACAGTAGCCTCCTTACAAAGGTATTGTAGGGAAACCCAATCTCTGAAGCGCTCTGTGTGAGAAATGGCTGATGTTCTTCTTGAACCATGACCATGTGGGGGGCGGGGAATGACCAGAAGCCCAACATGGCCACAAGGCCCCACAAGGGAGACAAAAGAAGTCAGGGAATAAATAGGGTATAAATAGGTAAATAAATAGGTATCAGCTTAGTTAAGTGGGAAGATCACTGACAACGAGGGAGCACAGGGGAGTGTTGGACTTGAGTTCAAAATGCAGCCTTAGACATTAGCTATTAGCTGTGCATCCATGGGTGAGTCACTGACCATCTATTTGACTTGGTATTCTCATCTGTAAAGTGGGGATAATAACAGCACTTACCTCTCAAAGTTGGTGTAGAGATCAAATATAAACTCGCCATAGTTCCTGGCACATAATAAGCGTTATATAAATGTTTACTCCCTTCCCTTCTTGGAATCATGGGACCTGGATTTCAGCTTTGGCCCTGACCTCAGGCAAATCACTCAGATTTGGGCCTAGTTTTGCTATTTGCAAAAGAAGGAGATTGGCTGAACCAGAGGACTCCTAAGTCCCTTTCTAGCTCTCAGTGAATGATCTAGGTTCTTCCCCATTAATACTATGAATTAAAAAAAAAAAACTGCTACAAACTACTGAAGGCAGGCAATCACTGTGTGTAAAATAAGATGTTCTCATATGTAATCATGGTTACTTTATGTGCCATAAAACCCCAATGACTAGACCAACAAGATCCACTTGAAAAAGGTAGCTGCTCCGAAAAGCTAGTTAAGGACAGTGAATATGAAAGAATAAGCCAATTAAAGGTCTTTGAATACCCTCAGACTAAATACCCACATACGCATGTTTAAGGAGGTCTTCAGGATGTGTTTTAAGAATGTAGTTTGGGGGTGATAGACTTTAGTTGTTTTGGTTTTTTTTTTTTTTGCTTTTTTTTGGAGGGCAATTTGGGTTTAAGTGACTTGCCCAAGGTCACATGGCTAGTTTTTATATTAAGTGTCTGAGGCTGGATTTGAAGAGTCAGTCCTCCTGACTCCAGGGCTGGTACTCTATTCACTGTACCACCTAGCCTCTCCGACTTTGATTATTTTTAATACTCTTAGGACAGCATTTAAGGATCACAGGCAACTAAGTCAGGAACTTGATTCAAAAACTCCAAAGTTTCTATGATATGACAACATAATGATCCATCATGTCCTTGTACATTGTGGCTCTATAGAAAGACCCATAAATAGACCTACAGATTCATGAGGCCTTAACAGGAGCACAGACATACAGCATATTTATACACAAAAGATAATCCTTCAAATTTTTATACATGCAAAGAGAGAGGAAAAAGAAAGTAGTGTGTCAACCAGGGAAAAGAGTGCTAACACTGGACAACAGTCTTCTTTAATTCACAATTAACAAATAACACACTTACATTTCTGAAACAGAAATGAGGCGCGGCCTCGGCACCATGTTGTTTCTGATAATCTGCCCAGTCAAAGTCCTGGCCAGCATAACCTGTATGGGACAAGAGATAAAAAAATAGTACCTGTTAGGCCAAACTAGGACAGTCAGGTGGTTTGGAGGCACTTCCATTGCTGAAAGGCCAAGAGACACAAAACTAGCCCAGATGGGGAGATTAATTTCAATCAAATAATAAATATTTAATAAGCACCTACTATGTGTCAGGCAAAAAGAGGTAAAAGAAAATCCTTGCCCTCAAGGAGTTTACAATCTAATGGAGAAGACAGCATGCTAATAAATATATATAAAGCAAGCTCTATGAAGGATAAATATGAAATAATTAAAAGAGGGCAGTCAGTGTTGTTAAGAGGGGTTAGGGATGGCTTTAAGTGAGGAAGGTCTGTTCTAGGCATGAATGACAGACAGAGCTGAGAGATAGACGGTCTTGTTCATGGAACAGCCATTGGATAGAAGGGTAAGTGTTGGGGAGAAAGTTGTAAGAAGACTACAAATATAGAAAGAGGGTAGGCTGACTGCCCTCAAGATCACATAATATTGCCATATTTGCGGTAGCATTGGATCAATGGACAGGCCTATATAGGAATGAATAGCTGAGAGAAACTGCTATCTGGTGCATAGTCCATTAATTTAAAATTTTTCTTAAAACAATTAAGAAGTTAGAACACATCATCTTCCTTTTCCTTTAAAAGCAGTAATGCTGGTTAAAATAAAGGTCAAAATTCAAACCCCTAAGTGTATTTGTAACCATTTAACTGCTAAACCTTCCAAACTATCCCAAGTTAATAGAGAAAAGGTTAACTCCTTTAACACCTCTCATTCCCGTTTTTTCTCTTGATCCAGATGGTACATAGACTGATACCTTTACAGGTATCTCTGACCTTCCCAAAGGAAATTCAAGCCTTTCCATTTATAACTGGGTCTCAGCTGCCTCACTTGGGGCTTCTCTCTCTCTCTCATTGATTTGTTCTTCCATTTTACAATCTGGCTTCTTAAAAAGACCAAACCCTTCTTCCACTAATATAAGTTTTCTTGGTTTTTTTTTAAAAGGTTGTATTGATTTCTTTGTGAGCTTCTATAATCATCTAGCTGTGGAGATAGCCTTCTCAAGACAAAACACTTATGTTTACAAAAACAAAGGAAGAGGCGGCTAGGTGGCACAGTGAATAAAGCACCAGCCCTGGAGTCAGGAAGACCTGAGTTCAAATCTAGCCTCAAGACACTTCACACAAACACAGCCCTGTGACCTTGGGCAAGTCACTTAACCCCAATTGCCCCCCCCCCAAAGGCACAAAAAAGAGGAAGTGGCTCAAGTTGAGGTGGTAGCATTGTGAGATAGAAAAAAACACTGTTTTGGGAGTGAAAAGATCTAGGTCTAAGTCTTAGATCTGCCACTAACTAGCTGTATGACCTTGGACAATTAAACTTTCTTAGCTTTCATTTCCTCATCTATAAAACAGGGAGTTCAGATAACCAGTGCTCTGAAGGATCCTTATAGGTCTAATGTTCTATCATTCTGAAATGATAAATGGATTTCCTTTGCCTGACTTAGCAGAACATTTGCTTTTTCCTTAGTGTAGGGTTCATTCCCTGCTCTCCTCATGAGAAAAAAAGATGGACAAAAGGCCATTCCAGCCTAGCACTCTTCCACACTATCATCCTCTAAGGTCAGGGTAAAGTGTGTGTAATATACAGAAATGTGAGCTATTATTATGGTTTCCTGGGATCTTCTGGTTAAGAAATTATTTATTTCTTCGGATTCAAGGATGATGACAGTTATGAATTCTTAAACATATCTAATAGAGAGAAGCCATTTTTATTTTTAAAGTCAAATTGGTGGCTTTTGTTCTTACACTACAGACATCTTCCAATATCTCCCAACCCCCATACCAGCATCACACACATTCCCAGCAAAAGAAAAAAAAAACTTAAAAAAAATTTACACACATGCACACACCCCCCCCCACACACATATGTATGTATATGATTAAGCAAAACCAACACAGACAACAATCATTACTGGCCAGTACATACAAGATGCCAACATAAACAACATTCTACAGCCACAGTCTCCATCTTCCTTTCAAGAGGAGGGGAAAGTGTTTCATCTGGAAAAGCCATTTTCTAAAGATGGAAGAGCAGATAAACTTGATGGTGACAAAAAAACCAAACCAAACCAAAACAAACACCAAAAAATAATTATAGTATTTGTTATCATCCCTAAAAGCCAAAGTATGAGAACTGCCTTAAACACAAAAGATCTTTGAAATCGACTGGCCCAGTGTTTTAACAGACCAATTAGCTAACTTTAGATAAGAAGCATTTTAATTCAGGTTCAGCTGCTGCTGGGAAGGATTGTGAAGCCCCCAGGAAATAAGTGCTATTTGTGCAGAGAATAAGTGGCCTACAGAAAAATGAAAATCTGAGAATATAAATTGTCTAGGAAAATAAAGAGAGTCCCCATCTTGAATCCAGCTAAGTCACTTTTCTTTCTTTTTTCTATTTTTTGGGAGGCAATTGGGGTTAAGTGATTTGCCCAGGGTTACACAGCTAGTGTCTGAGGCTGGATTTGAACTCAGGTCCTCCTGACTATTTCTTAACCCCAGTTTTCTTATTCTCTGAATTGCCTTTTCTTTTGGATACTGACTCCTTGCTTTATTTCTGCCATGACTGCCCTATCCATGTCTGGAGTTATTTGGATCTGGTTACTGTTACCCTACCTGGTTCTTGCTTATGGACCTTTTCTGCAGCCCCCTCCTTGACTCTCCTCTCTTAACTTCCACACCTCTTTGCCTGGACTTCCAGAAAAGTATGGGAGTCAAGTACCTACCCTCCCACCCCCAACACATCTGGACACAACATGATTCACAATAATAACTCAGTTCTTAAAACAATAATCTTCCCACGGGGTTTTTTTTTTTTAAACAAATGCTTTATTAACTTCTGTTTTACATCATTCATTTCTGCCAGATTTTGAGTTACAATCATTTTCCCCCCATTATTCCCCTACCCAACCTCCCAGAATAGTAATTCCACAAGATATCGCTTCCTCCAATCTGCTCTCTCCCATACCTTCTCCCATACCCCCATCGACTTTTCCATTAGAGGAAGGTGAGTCTTTGCATCCCAATGCCTGCACATCTTATCTCCCTATTACAAGCAAGAGTATTAATAATAGTATTTATATATATTTGAAACATTTAATGTTACGACCTCGAATTTCAGATCCATTTCCTTCCTCCCCTGTCACCCATTCCCTCTTGGTAGATAAGTAATTCAGTATATGTTGTACATGTCCAGCTATGCAAAACATTATCATAGTAGATATATTGTACAAGGCTGCTTATAATTCCCTCCCACTCATCCCACCCCCACCTGGTCCATTCCCTACATGATCCTGTCCCTCTTCTATAGTGGGTACTTCCAACCTCCCCTCCCCCCAAGGATGCCCTCCCATCCATCATCCCTCCTCCCAGCCCCCTTCCCCCTATCCTGCTGCAGGTTGAGATATCCCATTTAGTTTGTATGTCATTTTCTCCCTGAACCAAATTCAATGTGAATGTGGTTTTGCCTTTTTAGCCTTCCTTATTCTCTCCCTCCTTTGCACCCACTTCCCCTACATGAGATAGTTTACCCTACCATGTCTCTCCCCATCTCCTCTTGCCACTTTCCTCTCTCACCTCATAATTTCATCCCTTGAGTATTCTCCTTCCCAACAAATTCAACCTATGCCCTCTATCCATATATAACTGTAACCATATACACACACATTCACATATGTATTCATATGACCACACCCCCCTTCTTCCATTATTTTCATAGTGAGAAAGATATCATCAGTCACAGTTATTGCTTTTCCATATAGGAATATAAATAGTTCAACTTTGATAAGTTCCCCTTGATCTCTCTTCCCCGATTACCTTCTCAGGCATCTCTTCCTTCCTGTGTCTGGATGTCAAATTTTCTATTCAATTCTGGTTTTTTCCTCAAGATGCTTGAAAGTCCTCTATTCCACTGAATGACCATATTTTCCCCTGAAACAAAATACTCAGTTTTGCTGGGTAGGTGACCCTTGGGTTCATTCCCAGTTCTTTTGCCCTCTGGAATATCATATTCCATGCCCTTCAATCCCTCAGTGTAGAAGCTGCCAGGTCCTGGACTATTCTGATTGTGTTTCCACAATATTGAAATTGTTTCTTCCTGGCTGCTTGGAGTATTTTCTCCTTGATCTGGGGATTCTGGAACCTGGCTATAATATTCCTGCGAGTTTTCTTTTTGGGATCTTTTTCAGGAGGTGATCGGTGGATTCTTTCAGCCTCTATTTTGCCCTCTGGATCTATAACACATCAGGGCAGTTTTCCTTGAGAATTTCTTGAAGGGTGATTTCTAGGTTATTTCCTTGATCATGGCTTTCAGGTAGTCCAATAATTTTTAAATTGTCTCTCCTGGATCTATTTTCCAGGTCAGTGGTTTTTCCCCATGAGATATTTCACATTGCCTTCTAATCTTTCATTTGTTTGGATCTGCTTAACAGCATCATGATTTCTCATAAAATCATTAGCTTCCATTTGCTCCAGTCCAACTCTGAAGGAATGAATCTCCTCAGTGAACTTCTGAGATTCTTTTTCCATATGGCAAATTCGACTTTTTAAGGCATTCTTCTCCTCATTGCCCTTTTGGGCCTCCTTTGCCATTTGAGTTAGTTTATTTTTTAAGGTGTTGTTTTCCTCAGTCAAGCTGTTGACCCTCATTTCATATTTTTCCTGCATCCTTCTCATTTCTCTTTCCAATTTTTCCTCCACTTCTCTTATTTGATTTTTAAAGTCCTTCTTAAGGTCCTCTATGGCCTGCAACCCGCTCTTGTTTTCCCCTGGGGCTTTTGGAGCAGGACTTCTGACCTCACAGTCCTTTTCCTGCTCTATGCCCCCAAAATAGGAGTCTAGGGTTGCATTTTTCTGTTTCCTTTGCCTTGGCATGTTGCCACTTAATTGCTTGACTTTTGGGCTTGTTGCCACACTATGGCTTTAAGGCCAGATAGAGGAATTTTCGTCACGAACGTGTGGGGGGCAGCTTCCGTTTCTGGCAAGCTGTAAACCCACCCACAACTTCCACCCTAGATCACAATCCAGATCCAGGGAGGTTAAAGCAAGAGCGATTACCCCCAAGACTGATCGCTGGATCTCCCTACAAATTTGCAGGCTGGGAGCGGGAGCTGCCTCTGAAAACTACAAAATGGCGTTTGTCCTCAGCGGCTTCTAGCCCCCAGGGGAGGGAGCCGACGCATTCCCTAATACCAGTCCCAAAGTCCATAGGACACTAACCTCTTACTTTGTCCTAGGCATGTCTATGTTGATAATTCTGGAGTCGCCACAGCTCCTCGTGTTCTGGGGTTCCTCCAGCTGGCTGCTGGCCCTGCCGCCCTGGGGCTAAAACCTCGGCTCATGCAGACCTGGGCTCGGCTCGGCTCGGCTCCTGCGCTCTGCGCGCTGCACGCTGCCAGGTCCCAGACCACTGCGCTGGTCCTTCCTGCAGGGCTGCTGGGCTGTCCTCAGCAGGAGTTTAGCTTCTCTGTGTCGTTCTGTGGGTGCTGGGGCTCCAGAAGTTGTTCAGAGTCCCCTTTTACATCGTTTGGGGGGAATCTGGGGGCAGAGTGGCTTGGATGAGCTGTTTCTACTCTGCCATCTTGGCTCCGCCCTTCCCACGGGTTTTAAAGCAATCCAACCTAGCTTTACCTATTTTTCCTTGGGTGCATTTACTCCCAAAATTAGATCTAATCTGAGATCTCTGAAAACAACTACCTTTTCTAAGAACCAATTTCTCTTCCCTTCCATCAATGTACATGTTGCATCTCCCTTGTAAATTCACTGAAAAAAGGAACTCTTTCTAATTTTAACCCAGAACCTTGGTGCTTACTAAGTGTCTGTTTTTAATTACTACTGAACTGAATTGTAAAAAGCTAGGTTTCACTTCGATCCTTTTTGCCTAGAATCATATCATGCCTACTTCATTGGGGAGTCTCAGTCATGGAATTATTCAAGTTGGAAGGAACCTCGAGTGATTATTTGGTCCAGTCCCTCACTCCCAGCACTGGCAGCTCATTACCATGCCCCAGGAACAATGTCGTTTCCTTGTGCTGCTACACCACCTGCTTAGACTTCTCCCTTCTCCCCAAGGGACCCCAAGTCACTTCATCTCTTTAAATTCCTCTTCCTCTAGGCTTGATAATGAGCTCTTTTTGTAAAGCAGTTTTGTGACAGCTCCTGGAGAACTGCTATATAAAAACAAATTGCTTTGGATTGTATTATAAAGAGACAGGGGTCAATTACCCTCATTAATCAACAAAGACAGAACAAGAAGTAACAAGGCTTAAGTGAAGTCAGAAAATGTGTTTAAAACCCTGTAGAATTAAAAAAAAAAAAAGCATGGGGGAAAACTTCAAAACTATTAAGATTTGCAATAAGCAGTCAGGGGAGCCTGTTAAACCACAGTGGCTGCGGCTAAGACTGATTGATCAGGATGCAGTTCTGATTGGCACAGGTCCAAAGGGGAGAAAACAGATCAACTACCAAAATAAAGTGACATCAGACAGCTCCATGATTTTGCTACCTCTATCTTGGAGAGCACTCAAATTATTCAAAAGATAAAATATTGATTCATTATCTACTATGCATTCAGCACTGCAGTAAACACTATGGTGGACACAAAAAAACCCCACTAACAATAACAAAAACACACCAGGGAGAGAGTTACAGAACCTGGGCTCACATTCGAGAGCCACCATTTGCTACCCATCTTTTAACCTCCCATGAGAATGAGTTGACAACTCCTTGAAGTTTTGAAGTGGGAGACATGTTACTGCAAGATTTTTTCCAGTCATGCTTTACTCCACCAAATTAAATTATTTAAATATATTTATATATGCATATATGCATGCATACACACTCACTTTCTCTCACTTCTCTCTCTCTCTTTCCCCTTTCTCTCTAATAAGAGAGAGCTAGTATCTAAGGTTGAATTTGAACTCAGATCCCCTTGACTCCAGGGCCAGTGCTCTATCTACTGTATCACCTAGCTATACCTTTTGATATTCTCTTAACAATATGGTCCAAGATTTTTTTTCTAACTTTGGTCTCCACCTTTCTTTTTTGTGAATCAATCCCTCAACTATAATTTGTGAATCAATCCTTCAGTTCCTTACAACTGTGTCATCACACCCTGTACAGATCTCCTCTATAAACATTAAATATATTCCAAATGTTTCCTTGTTTTTATTCTCTTCAAGTCATTTGAAAACAGAGTCAAAACATGAGACTCTACTGTCCTTGATGGTGAAAAAAGTTTGGTATAAAAATTTTTGCAAATCTTTATAGACCATCAAAATCTGCAATATCCTTAGCATTCTTTCGACCTATAGATGCCCAGAGGGGTTCATGAACTGTAGTAATTACATAGGACTGAAAGCTAGTTTAAATTTTTGCTTCATGGGGCCAAAGAATTCATCACCAAGTAGCATGCTTGGTGATACAAGCATCTCTATTCTTAACTAGACTGGTCATCAGAAAAAGGGATTTATCTATTGCAGAAACATATTCAAAGCCTTTCTTCCACATGCCTTCTGACCCAGGGACACTCACATCCTTACTGTTCCCCCCACAAGACATCCACCTCTAGACTGCATTTTCACTGTGCCTACAATGCTATTCATATCTGCAATCTGATTTTCTTCAAAAAATCAGCTAAAATCCCACCTTCTACAGGAGGCCTTTCCCAATTGCCTTTTCCCTCTGAGGTTAGCTCCAATTTTTCCTACCAATTGTTTGTCCCGTAGTTGTTTGTATCTGTTTCCCCAACCAGACCATGTGCTTTTTGAGAGCAAGGACTATCTTTTGTCTTTCTTTGTACCCCCAGCATTTAGTACAGAGCCTGGCACATAATAAGCATGCTATAAATACTTGCTGACTTGACTTTTCAGCACAGCAGAATATGTGCCCAAGATTTTCTTCAAGAACCCAGGATTATACATTACATATGGCACTGAAGTACCATAAGAAAGGAGAGAGAGGGATAAAAAAATGTGATCACAGGAAAAAATAGTCCAGCAGTGATCTGCAAGATGAATGGTAGGAGGAAAGGCCTAGAGTCATGAAGGTGAACCAGAGACATTCCAAATTCCAAGTGTTTAATAAGAGAACCTAGTTTAAGGTAGCAGCAGGAGGAATGGAAAATCAGGAAGGATCTATTGCCAACAATCACGGATTCACTTTGGAATTAGTGCCCAAATCCAATGAATTAACAAAGCTAAACCATTACCATTGTGATGGAGAGGGACAGAAGATTAAATGGTCACTCTTGCCATACACCTTCTAGGACTAGAAACCTCAGAAATTATATGGCTACCCTGAGCAAAATGACCATAGACTTTCTTCTCCCCTGATCTAATTAACAGAATATTTGACAAAATGAGATTCTACCTCTTCTATGCCTAGCTAACTTCCTCTGGCTATTTTTAGGCAAGAGAAATTAGGTGGGATATGAGAGCTGTCTTCAAATATGGAAAGGAAGGATTGAACTAACTTAACTGTTTTGCACTACTTTCGAGAGCAACTGAGAATTTATTTAACCAAGAATGAGAAATGCAAAATAGAGACACACAAAAAAATTAACATTTTCATGCAAGAAAACAGAGTGGTTCAAAACAGTTAATTTAATCCCTCCTTCCCTCTTCTCTCTCCACTCCCTCTGTCCACATACGGAATCATACCCTTAGCTGTGGTTACTCTGCCCAAAGGAATATAAATTTTGATACCACAAGATATCTGGGGGTTTCCAGCCATTCTGATCTATATCATGCCATGGACCCAGATGGTTCTATAGGACAGAGTGACACTGGTGACTCCCTCACTTAAGTCCAATTCACTTGGAAATCATGACATGTCCTTCCTGCTGTCATTGGCCCCCTCAGGAAAGAAGGACAAACAACAACACTTCTCTTAAGGCTTCGCCTAATTTAATTCTACAAGACTTGACAGTTCCTGTACAGTCATTATTCACATAAGCAAATTCAATGTGGATTAGACAAAAAAAAAAAAAATCAAATAACCCACCACACCCCAAATCAAAGCAGGATATCAATGAATACAAACCCTTGGGTGGTGTGAGATTGACTCCATTTTTAAGGCACCACTGTACAGGTAAAATCCCTAAGGAATCAGCATGGCACAGCATTGAGATTTTTTTAGCTTCTGGTCTCAAGTCATCAATAGTCACTTGCAAATAATGATTGTTAAAAACCTAAAGGTAAACAAAGGAAGCCAAATGTTAGTCTTATGTTACTAATTACCTTCAACACTAAATACCGGCACATTTCTATGCACAGGCAGACAAAAAATGTCTTTGATCAGATGGTTTAATGAGAAATTATTATCTTCCATGGGGGTCAATGAATAGGTCTAGTTATCAAAAAAGCAGAGATGGTCATTATGACTTTTTTTCAAAGAAAAGCTTTAAAAATACCTGATAATCTTTATAAAGGTAGATAAAGAAAAAAAATAAATGGACAATCATATATGTGTGCGTGCATGTGTGTGTGCACACATCACAACTGGGGGAAGGCCAGGGGAGAATAGGGAAAATTAAGAAAAACATGGAAGCAGCTTGCTTAGAAGTGACCTGAAGGAAAACCAAGATTGATACAGAAAGATTTGTCCCTTGGTCAGCCAACAAGCATTACTAAGTGCCGAGCCCCATGCTAAATTACAGGGATAGAAAGAACTGAAGCCCCCAGCCACATGCCACATGGAGTTCCATGTCAGGAGGGAAACAAGAGGACAACTACACTTATGTATATAACATAGGGTAAAGTGGAATTAATCTCAGAGGTAGACACCAGCAGTGGAGGAACTGGGAAAGGCATCTTGTACAAGGTGGGAGTTAAGCTAAGTCCTGGAGGTAGCCAGGGAAGACCGAGGCAAAGGCAAGGATTCTAGCCATGGGGGCCATCTATTGGGAAAGACCAACAGAAAAAAGAGTAAGGGGGGGAAAAAAGGAATAGTGAAATGAAAAGAAAGAGATGAGGGCAATGCATAGAAGCAGGACAAAAGGGTCACACAGCTGAGCTATCCCAATGCTGGAAAGAATGAAAGATTAAGAGAAAAGAAGGCCAAAAGGTTAGCAGTAAACTTTCCCTAGCTTGTCAGAAGGTCAGTGAGCAAAGACCTCTGATTCTGAACTGCAAAAGTCACCTTTCTGAGAGGGCATGCTTCTTAGAACCTTCATTTATACAATGCCTTTGGGGATCAATTGACTAGTCCGTCGCTTCTGTGGTATTCTTCAGGGAGCATCAGTAAAAATAAATATAATAATAACAATTCGATTGCCTATGCAATGCCACTAGAATTTTACAGTTATCAAGAGCTCTCTCTCAAGAGGCCAACTAGCCCATTTCCTTGTTTCCAATGTATGTTACACACATCACAGAACCACAGGCCGCCACCCTTATTTTCCAGATAAGAAAACTTAGGCCTAGAGAGAATAAGTGCCTAGTCCAAGGTCACACAGACTGTTGGTAGTAGAGTCAGGATAAGAAGCCAGGATTCTGAACTCCTATTCCAGTGTTACTTCTACAATACCACGATGATGTTATTTAGACCACAAGGATATGCTCCCTTTAATGCTCCGGCTGGGTGCTTTATGACAAGTTTCAGTTCATGCCTGTCTGCATTTGCCTCTATTCATTACATTGTTATTTTTTTTCCTTTTAAACAATTTTCCTAAAAACATAGCCTTGGACAAAAAAAAAAGAAATTTAAATTACAGTGGTCATGAAAACACGGTTTATGCAATATTAGACAGGGCAATATTCTAAAACACTTCCTAAAGCTAAGAGGAAATGTATACTTCTAATGCTCCTGATATACAAGAAAATTCTGGCAATTTTATAGTACTTCTTTACTGAAAGATGAATATTGAATAAACACATGATAATTACTCATAATAATTCTGTGTACTGCAAGCATAAAATGTTTGAGAAGCATGATTATGAGAGGGGCAAAATGTTAAATAGGATGACTTTTTTTTTTTAATCTTTGATACAAAGGAATAATGGAATGATAAAGAAAACAATTAAAATATTAGGAGAAACTAGTTCCAAAAAAGGATTGATTAATAAAGAACAATATTCCCCCAAGTAAAACCCCCCAAAGAAATATTTCCAACTAGATTGGGAATAAAAAAGGATTCAGAAACATGTACTGACACAAAGTTATACCAATTAGAATTAGAACATCACTTCCATTTTCACTCTGCATACCTGATACATAATAATGAACTCCAAGCCTAAAAAAGTGGGGCAGAGGTATAATCTTTGGTGCTACCAAGCTAACCCTAAAAAGCTGTACTCCCATTTTGTTATTCTTTAAACTCCAGGTGAAGGTGACATTGCAAAAATAGTCATCTTTTAAGACAACCTGATAAATAATACAAATAAACCTACACCTGGCAATACTGTGTCAACTGTTGCTGGAAATAAGAGAGACTGGCCAGGCTCCAACAAGCTATCATTCTTCAGTATTTGGAAAGAAATATGCTAACCCTAAAAGCAACACAGTATGAAGGCCTCCAGATGGTGAAGTGGTCTAGGATATGAAAGAGGGAAGCTTGGGTTTTTTTTTTTTTAATCTATATACTTTGGCTCTTGGATTAGCATTCCTTAATACTATTTAATTTTTAAATTTTGAATCATGTCTCTCCCTCCTTTCTCCCCACCTGCCAAAAAAAAAAAAAAAGGTCTATCTTTTACAATATTTGTAGGATCTGGGGCTTAACAACTGAAAGGAGACAGATGGAAAGGATTAGTGGCTCCTAGAAAGCTACTATTGCTATTAGAGAGCAAAAAATTCCTGGAGAAGAAAAGGTTAATACATGAACTTTAGAGCCAGGGGCCTAGTTAAAATGACCAGAGGGCAACTACCTGAAATATTTCTTGCCTCGATACCTCAAGGTTCAATAACTTTGTCTCAGTGGGTACTGCCTACATTAACACACATCCCAACCCCCATATGCCTTAGCAGACAGGTCTTTGAGATTTGTTGTGGCTGAAAAATTCATCACCCTGCAGCCAATATGTTGATGAGTCTATCCAAATTTAGCTAGGCTGTTCCTCAGGCGACAGACTGACAGTCAGTTGCTAGGCCCCTACTTGAAGCCCTTCCAAACTGGTAGGCTCTGCCAGGACTTGCTGGCAATAGCCTCTAAGAACACATGGTCAACTCCACACCATGATGAAGTATCAAGGCAGCAGTTTGGTGGGGGTATCCAAATCACATAAAATAAAGGAAACCATCCAATCCATTATCAGGTAACAAACAAGTTAATACTAAGGTGATAATATGTGACCCTTATCTACAAGCATAAAGACTATGAATGCCATGGGATTTTATATTTGATCCTAGAGGTGATAGGAATCCATGATGCTATATTGGGTTTTGATCCTTTCTCCAAGCTTAAAGACATGATTACTTTCAACACCTCTGCCTCATCCCAGTAAGATGGGAAGGAGCTGTCTCACGCGCCCCACTTTCTACATAAGCCTTCTGATGGGATTTACCCTAGACTTCTCAAAGAATCTCTAGCCAAACTAGAAATAGTACCAGACTGTGAAGTAGTAAATCTATGTTTGTGTCTGCTAGATGGGCCCTTCTGCCTCTCCATGCGCAAAAAAAAAACATTGCGGAGGCCTGACTTTGAGGTTGAACCACTTGTTTAATCCCCTTTTCAGGGGGGCTCACCTTAGTCACTGATGCAGGACAGATATTAAAGGGCTCACTCATATCCACTGCCTCCAGCTTCATACCAACTGTGAAGAAATGGCTTCGTAAATCCGCATGATCCTGTTGAGGGGGGAGAAAAAGAGTGAATGCAACTACAGTGCTGAAAATTAACTCAGAGACTGTCAGGATAAGATTCTCAAACATTTTATTTGGCAACAACTGAAATCTGCCTGAAATAATTAACTCTCCTGGCTTCAAATTTCTAATTATTGCAACATACAGCAACTTTGATTATTTTCTGCAGGCTAATAGCTTTTTTCCCAGGAATTCAGAAGAGAAGGAGGAAGGGGGTTTGTCCAGGATTTAGAAAGAATAAAGAACAAATTCACATAATACTGCTTTCCTCCTAATAAGTGGGAAAATGCTATTAGTTAAAATACAGTCCAGTTATGTTAATAATAGTAATAATAAGAATAACAGCAACTCCTTACATTATATAGCCCTTAAGGTTATAAAACATTCACTTTCCTTATCACACTGTGAGGTAGGTAAAAGCAATCATTCTTTTTAAAGGCAGAAGCAGCAACATGGTTGAATTATATGATCTTTTCTAATGCAGATCACAATTACCCTAGAGCATGGGTTCTTAACCAAACTTTTTGGAGGGGGGAAGGCAAGGTACTTGGGGGTGACTTGCCCACTGTCACTCAACTAGTTAAATGTCCAGTGTCTGAGGCTGGATCTGAACTTAGGTACCCCTGACTTCACAGCTGGTGCTCTATTCACTGCACCACCTAGTTGCCCCATTAACCAAACTTTAAAAAAAATCTGATAACTGCATTTTCCATGTAACAGTTTTTCTTTGTATAGTGTGTGTTTTATTTTATGCATTTAAGAACATTATTCTAAGAAGGGGGCCACAGGATATACCAGACTTACAAGAGATCCAAGACAAAAGTTAAAAATGTCTGCTCTAATCTTATGGATGGCACAGTTTTATTCCCATCTTCTGTCACTAAATGTACCTTATTTCCCAACCAATCAATAAATTATCAAATTTATCAACTTATCAAACACCTACATTGTGGAGATGTGTACATATAATGATTGCTAATAGCTGCATGAACAATCAAGACCTCACCTCTACTAAATACGTTTAAACAATTCCTCTTGTTTACTACTAGGATGCCAGATTTATAGGTTCCTCAGAGTTTTGCTGCCTTCTCAAGGAAACAAATTCCAACATTCACTTTAGTCATACTGCTATAGATACAGCTGGCTAGAAGCTTGAAACTAGGATTTATCTTTTTGAGATGAAGGCCACCTCATCACTCATAGGCTATATAAATAGAGGTGGATAAATGGATGTATTTATAGCCTAACCCATAGGAAATAATGGCCAGAGATAAATTCAGGCATTTCAAAATACTTACTTTAGTTGGTCATGAAGCGCACATGCTTATATGGGAATCTGTTTTCATTTTTCCTCGAATTAAAAGCTAGTCTAATTCATTTAGCTTTGCTAATATAAGTCTGACTACAACCTACAGAGTCCACCAAATGCAGGACAGTAACACAGAGACAGCCACTATGGATCACAGCTGATTTCTACAGATGATGCCCAATGGGAGGCTAGCAGGTCCTGAAATCACCAAACTTAGGAACTAATGACAGGCACCACCTCTAGCAGTTATTACCACCCAAAACCTGCCCCTTCACCTTTCCACTTCCCTCACAGGAGCCACAGATTATAAACACCCTAATGGCAACAGAAACCATTTTTCTACTCAGTCTTCTTGCCCTGTGTATCCCCCAGGAACTATCTGCACAAGGAAATTACTCCACAAAATGTTGCTTAACTGGACAAGTCAACAAGCATTAACTAAGGGCTTACTATGTACTAGGGGCTACCCTAAGAACTGGGAAATACAAAAGTGAGACAAACAGCCATGGCCCCCAAGGAGTTTATGTTCCCATCCCAACAAAACCACACAAAGGAACATGAATACACACATATCACAATTAACAAAAATTTAAATTAATTTAAATTTAATGACAGTTTATACTTAACTGGAGTGGCAAAATGATACTAATAGTAAGAACCAGCTACTTTTCAAAAACAGAAAAAAGTGGCTCAAAAAAGCAAGACCGAAGAATGGAGAAATAATCATAGACATGAATATGGCACTAACTGTGTGTTACACACTATGCTTAACGCATTACAAATATTTCATTTGATCCTCATAACCCTGTGAGGTAGGTGCTATTATTCCCCACCTTTTATAGTTGAGGAAACTGAGGCGAGGAGAGGTTAAGTGACTTGGCCAGGATCACACAAGTGATCACAGAAGCTAGCAAATGTCCGAGGCTGGGTCTGAACTTGGGTCATCCTGATTCCAAGCCCAGCACTCTATTCATTCCACCACCTAGCTGGAAGCAGGGATGACGCAGGGAAATTAACATAAAAGTTAAAATGAAGGTTACTGGTTGGTAGACAAGTAATGCCTCATTAACTGGGCACATATTCAATTCAATCAGAAAGAACTTAATGCTCACTATCTACTAGACACTAGAGACACAAAGAGAAAAAAATGAAATAGTTTCTGGCCTCAAAGAGATTACATTCTATTGGGGGAGAGGGGAGAATATGTACATATTTAAGATTATACAAAGAGAAGGAAGGAGGGTGTTCCAGGCATGGTGGGCAGCCAAGGGAGATAGGAGATCAAACTTCATGTCTAGGGAAGAGCACTCCCCACTCCCCCCAAAAAAAGGTAACTTGGCTGGAACATGAAGGGGAATGAAAAGTATAGCTTTCTCTTCCACATCAGGACTTTCCCCATTGCAGTTTTAATATATCACAGGTTTAAGAAATTAAATGGGAATTTTGGGGAGTTTTATGAAAGCTGCAGGTGGCATGCAAAGGCCAGCCAATGACACAGAAAGTTTAGAAACTCAAAAAGGCATATAGTATTGTATAATATCAACACAGTTTTATCTTTTATTACCATAATTCAGACTCCTCTGGTATGAAGGGAGGGCCAAAACACTATGCAGATTTTCGAGATCATGGGGAGTATCCTAACCCCCATGATGTGGAAGGGATAACTGTAATAAGCATAGAACAGTAGCCAATAGCCAGATTGCAAAGGACTTTAAATGCCTGACAGAGAAATTTATATTTTGCCCTAGGGGTACTAAGGGGCCACTGGAATTTACTGAGCAGAGGACTGGCACGATCAGCCTTCTGCTTTAGGAACATCATTTGGAAGCAGTGTAGTGGATAGATTGGAAAGAGGAGGGACCTGAGGCTAAGTCATGCAATTCAGGGATTCCTGAGATAGTGCAAGTCACAAGTGATGAGGCCCTGGACTAGGCCTTGGTCACCACAGCTGCTGGGAGCCTGTCCTTGCAGAATAAGTGGAGTAGGCATCAGACCTGTACTGACATTTCAAAAACCCTTGGGGTCTTGAGGGCCAAGCCAGTGGTCCATAAGCTCTGGTAGTTCCTCCCAAGCTGGAAAGACTTTTAAGTACAGGCCTGATGACTGACTATAACATGCCTGCTCTCTGTGGACCAATCTAGTTCTGTTCAGAGAAGCTTTTCCCCAGGCTGGGTGCAGGGTGATGAATTTTCTCTCCAGGGCAGCTCTTCATCTATTAATCATGGAAGGTTTGCAATCTGCGTCAATGGAAGGAGCAGGGATAAAATTACAGATTGTGAATGAGGCATTCTAGTCTGTCAACAGGCAGTCAACAGCATTGAAGTGCTTACTTATTATACATAAGTGGATCTTCCAAATTACAGAGATTTATGGATTTTTAAGCACTAAAACCTTGATTTTAAATATTTTTGATGGAGATTTTCTGAAATTGCATTACACATATCCCCACTTTCTAGAGACAGCCTATGTGATGCTAAATATAATTTAAACTTAAAGACCCAGGATTATTATTATGAACCTCAATTGGGATAGGGATAGATGGAAGAATCAGACTTGTGATGTCATTAAAGTTCATGTTTCTTCCCCCCACTAGAATGTTATCATCTTTCTGCCTTTATGTCACTCTCCCACCATTTAAAATTGTGCCTTACACATAGCAAGTTGAAGAAGGACAGGACCTAGGATTTAATTGGTTGTAGTGGTAAGAAAATAAAGTACTTAGCGCCTTGTTTCAGCTACTTAAGTATTTAGCACCTTGTTTGAGTTCAAGTGTCTTTGAACCTTAGCCTGATTATATCAAGTCTTTGTTAAGAAACAGAACTTGTGAACCCCACAGTGGGAAGAACTTCCTGATGCAACAGGGAGGAGCTAATGACCTAGAATAAGGAGAAGCCCAAGCTAGGAAAGAGCAGAATTGAGAAGGGGAACTCTGTGGTGGCCAGGCACTCTGTCTGTTCTGTTTGTGTTGATTTTTGTTTGTGATACTTTGTACAGAAGCTCTGGGACCTTACTGGAAGCCCTGAAAGAGGATTTTCTTGTCTGTTTACAGAAGTCCTGGAGGAGGGATTTGGAGGTCCTCTGACTGTACTGACGATTTGTCTTGAGTTCTCAGACCTTGGATGTGGGCCTGTGTTGATTTCATAGGCAGATAGTAAACTGACAATGGTGCCGGTAATGTGCATGAATGTTGTTTTGTCTCTGTTAAGCTTTTTCTTCCCAGAAACAGAAACTGTAAAGGACTTGAGGTGGACTGGACACCATGAGCTTCAATACGGAAACGGGAAGTGGACAAGGAATTTGGGAGGCAGCCTCAAGTCAGATGTAAAGACCTCTCCTTGGGAACTTAGTGCTGACTGAGAAGATCATGATTTACTATGGCCTAGCAGTGAGAGAACTTTGTACTCTATACCTTGTACCTCTTAAGGATGATTGGAAACGAATCTCCAATTAAGAAGAAAGAAGACTTTTTGACTGAGGCATCAAGACAATGTGACCTGGGGTGGAGAACTTTGACCTTTGTACTATGTGTGCTTGCTCCTTAAGGATGATTGAGTTAAGGGCTCAATGAATGATTGTACTTTATGTCCCTTAAAGAGGCTTGCTCCTTAAAGATGACTGAGTTAAGAACTTAACGATATCTTTTGCTTAAAACTATGTGGCCACTTTAGTGATAAGTTATTATGTTATAACATTGTGAATGCTCTACTTTGGTTTCTGTGAATGTTTTGCTTTAATTTACTGCTAAATAAAAAGAGTTCACTATACTATGTGATCAAAACCTTAAAGTTATTCACAGCAGCAGTCCTCTGGAAAGCTGCTCATACTTGGCTTTACACTGGTATAGGGAATTCCCACATGAGAAAATTACCTCTCTACTTCTAGAGCATAGACTATTGAAGGGACTTGCAGAGGGATCACACTGTTAGGATGTGTCAGAGGTGGAATCTGAACTCAAGTCTTCCTGGCTCTAGGTCCAGTTTTCTACCCATTACTGATTACTCTACTATAATACTAATGAGCAGCTAGGAGGCATAGTGGATTGAGCACCAGGTCTAGAGGCAGGAAGACCTGAGTTCACATCCTACCTTAGATGCTTACTAGCTATGTAACCCTGGAAGAATTACATAGCACTGTTTGCCTCAGTTTCCTCATCTATAAAATGAGTTGGAGAAAGATTGGCACACCATTCCAGTATCTTTGCCAAGAAAACCCCAAATGGGGTCATGGAAAGTCAGACACAACTAAAACAACTGAAAGATAACAAAAATAATACAATATTTTAATAGTGCAATATTTTCTACTATGTACTTATTCGCTCTCCTAACAGAATGATGAAATGGATTTAAATTGCATTATTCATGACCTACTTGTTTATTTCTTCCCTCAAGGTTTCCATCAGTGTTGACCTTTTATATATCTATTTATGCTCTAGCTTAACCTTGTCTGCCTCATTCTGGCCCAGGATGCTAGTACCTTTGATAGAGACTAGTCCAACTACAACTACTCATCTGATTTTAGATTTCAGATCTACTTTATCACAGGATCATGGATTTTGAGCTGAAAGGGAGCTTAGAAGTCATCCTGTCCACTACCACAACCAACCCCATTTTAGAGATGAAGAAACTGAGGCCCAGAAATATTAAGTGACTTTCCTAGGATCCCAAATGTAGCAAGTGGAACAGTCAGGATTAGGACTCAGGTACTCTTACATGAAATCCGTGCCTGTTTGCAAGATACTATGCAAGGCCTACCCCAGGTTTCCCCCACTTCTTCTAGGTCTATTTTTTATCCTGTATTCCCAATCTCATCTTGATCTCCCAGACATGGATCTACATCCTGTAACAACATGTTAGGAATACTTAACATTAGCTGTGCTGTCTTATTTTAACACCCATTTGTCTGGTGGAGGGCTTCTCTTTTGGAATAAATTACCTCAATTTATTGAGGTATTTATAATAAATTACCTCAAATTTACCTCAAAAGACAAATACTTCCTTAGAGGCCTTTCTGACTTCTGTGTTTATTCCACACCATTAAGGCCATGGTTATATGCCACATGGTAGATGTTACTAGATGCAAAGTTCAAGGTGAATGTGCTGTTAGTGTTTTTTATTCTTCTTCAGCGTAGTGGTTCATGAAAGGCTTCTAGGTTAAGAAAAGTCTACATTCATGTGTAAGTCACACAATCTCTCATGGTATCCTTAATTCAGTCATTTAACTTCTTTGTCTCTCTTTTCATCTATGAAAATGACCATATAACTCATTCACCATACAGGCCCAGAATGTGAAATGCTAATTAAAATGCTAATTAAAATACAACTGTGCATTTAAAAACAGTAAGGTATTCAATAGCAATACTGGGTACTATCCCATATACACAGGGTTTTTTTCAAGTAAACGTTTATTAATTTCTTATGTTTTTACATAATCATTTTCTTTTTTTTCTAGGTAATTTAATCATTTTATTAATAAGGCCAGAAGGTTATTAATGAAAGGATGGCCATTTGGTCATCTCTCTTAGACCAAAGACCCCTAATGGCAGTAGTGTTGCAGTTTATATGCCCTTCAAAGAGGAGGTATTCCTGAAGGATGCCCAATCACCTCTGATTGTTTAACTAAATGGAAGGTAGGCTATCTTAGGATATATGGCTTAGGTCACTCAAATCTTGATTAAAGAGATATCAATTACCATATCACCTGTCTTGATAACAGGGAGAATCAACATTTTCCCAGACCTATCTGAACAAACCCAATGAGTAAGAATACATCCATTAGCCTAAACTTACAATTTCTTTAACTGTCTGATTAGATGTTGGCTCAGATAACTCTCTAAGAGAATTTCCCCTACAGGTTGATTTCTGGGTGATGAAAGAGACAATGGCAAAAAAACAAAAACAAAAAAAAAAACACAAAAAAAAACCACCCAAACAAACAAAAAACAAACCCCAACCCCTAATACAATAATTAGTTATTAAATATAAGGGAGAAATATTCATTGCTCACATTCCCCCATTTTATTCTAATTGAGAGATGAAGTCTCTTCAATGAATCACTGATCAGGTGTTCTTAACTATGAGGTTTATAATGGGTCACACTGGGGAGAGGAGAAGGGAAGAAATTGATTGACATACTGACAAAACCAGATAAAAGATGCAAAGGGAGAAAGTAAACTGAAAAAACAAGTTGTTCATTTGGTTCTCAAAAGTCTCATCTCACATAGCTCTCTGATTCTCAGGACACCATCTGATGCAGCTCCCTGGTCTGGGGATGGTCTCAGAGCAATTTCCAACTAACTGTCTTCTTAGACTCACATAGCCTACATTTTCTAATACATCCCTTACACCTCTCTGAGAGCCATCCCATATTTTAAAAATTACATAAAAGGAATAAAGAAGGAAGGGATGTGGGAAATAATTTAGCAAAACTAATCAGTATTTTGAAAAAAGTCTTTCATATGCAATATCCCAAGCTTACATTCCTCCTCCCCCCACCTTTCCAACTAGGCTGGTGATGAGAGAACGGTAGGTAACAGAAAGCAACAAAATACCCCGAGAGTCATACTATTAATTCTGGAATGAAATCAGAGAGATGACTCACTCTGGACAAATCTAGCTTGAACCAGTTCTACTATCACTACTGGAAGGTAAGGGAAAAAAGATTTTCTAAGATCTTGAAGATAACCCACCAAATAGATAACTTGCTTATCAATAACCAAGAGATCAAGATTCATTTTGCCTTTGCCAAATTCTGAGGTGCAATGCATACACCAACATCATTGGATCAAGAATGACATTATAGGGGTGGCTAGGGGGTGCAGTGAATAGAGCAACCGCCCTGGAGTAAAGAGGACTTGAGCTCAAATCCAACCTCAGACACTTAACAGTTACTTGCCATGTGACCTTGGGCAAGTCACTTAACCCCAATTGTCCTGCCTTCCGCCCTTCAAAATGCAAAAAAAAAAAAAAAAAGATATTATACCTAAAATCATTTGGTACTTGCTAAAGCCTCAGAACATTTACAAATATGTAAGATTATTTTAAGGTGGTGTTTGTTTGTTTTTTAACACTGTAGAGTCAAAAGAGATAAAACAAACCCACTTTTCCTTAATAGATGTTGGTAATGCCGTTCCCATCTACATTCATTCGCTACACATTTTATTCTTGCCCTAAAGTTGTTTCATATTGATCAAACTAAAATGCCATTCATTTTATTTGAGGAATGTCTTTTCAAGTAGCTGTAACAATTTCTCTTCAAGGGAGCTTATTTTTAGTCAAGTATAGTACGAGTGACATTGAAAAAAGAGATCTTATAAGCCCCAACTTGCTTTCTACACTCCTATTTCAATCAATTTTATTCTTCCAGTGTCTAGGTGGGAGCTGGATTGTATTGGATGACCTCTGTAGTTTGTTCTAACTCTGAATTTCACTAATCTTCTAGGTCACTCATAAATGGTTGTTGTGCGGTTTGTCCTTTGTTCTTGAAGAGGACCATGACATTAGGGAGATGATAATGTGACTTGCAATTGACCTTGATTTGAGTGAGGGAGGACTGTGCAAGGTCCCAGCCTCACTTTCTCCTCCAGAGTCATCTGGGTCCAGTGATCTATCAGGATGACTGGAGATGGCCCCGGATGCAATGGGAGACCCTGGCCCTTTCAGGCTAAGGCCTTTTCAGGTTTTCACTCTGAGCCAGGCAATGCCCATTCAATGAATAGGCCTCTTTAAGAAGTGAGTCAAGGGGCTGGCCCCATTACCAGAAAAAAAAAAAAATCAAACTGGGAGGGTAAGATGCTTAGTTGCTGTTCAAAAGAGAAACAGTCACTATTTACTTTCACTCTGAGCCAGGAGGGCCCCAAAATAACCACTAACTGTAGTAACCAGAAACAATGGCTTAAAGGAGTTACATTCACCCTTCTAGGACACAAAGGGGCCACTGTAATGGAATGCTACATTGTCTTTCTTTGATGGAGTGACTTGGGCACTAGAAAAATGTAGTTCCACATATTTTATTTTGTTTTTCTATTAGACAGGGAGTGACTAAAGATGTTTAAAAGAAAAAATGGTTGATGGGGCAAGCTCTGGGAAGAGACCAATGAGGATGAGATGGAGGGCAAGTGTAGAAGAAGGGCTAGCTATAGAAGGAAACAGGGCACTTCTTTCTCAGAGACAGAAGTATAGAAAGAGAAAATACCATGACGTAGGAGGTATCACAGGATCGTAGGGCTGTTAGGGGTCAATGAGACCTCCTAATTTTACAGATAAGGAAACTAAGGCTAATAAAGTAAGTATCTGAGACCAAATTTGAACTCGGGTCTCCCAGACTCCAGGTGTGCCAGTCTATCTAAAGCACCATTTACTTAGCTGTCTACAAGAGCCACACTGGTATGTGAAAAGAAGGCCTCAAAGAAACTTTACGGATTCTCAATAAAGTATTTATGAGAAAATGTGGATAAGGTTTACATAGGATAAGGAAGCATGAATGGGCTGAAATATGTGGCAATAGAGGGAATTAGCCATATCCATGAGATCAAAGATCCATTTGACATATTGTGCCCAGAATGGAGGTGACAGTTCCACAGTCCTCTGTCCTGATAAAGCACATTTAGAGTATTATGCCAGTTCTATATACCAAATTTTAGGAAGGACATTATTAGCATGGAGCATATTCAAAGGAAGGTGACCAGGATGGTGAAAAGACTTCAAATCATGACAAATCAAGGTCAGTTGAAGGAACTGGGCATCTCTGACAAAGCTTGACAAAAGCATCAGACTAACCAGGATGCATTTCACTGTCTGGGGGGGTTAGGGACCCAGCTGATGCACCTCTATTTTCTCATCTATAAAATAAGAAAAAGGGTAATGACTAAGCTCACTTAACTCCTGGGACAAATGCTGAATGGTACCTGATTCCTTGCAATCATTCAAATCCTAAATGATGAATCGTGTTGGTTAAATTATTTAGCTATAGTTCATTTGTTTTTCCTTCTGGAAAAATAAAATAAAACCTCGATTTTGGCAGTGCCTGCTCTTTATTTGGATGAAAGGCAAGATATATAAATACAGCTATTAATAAAATACTACTGCCAAAAGAGATGGCTTGATATCAGTCAACAATGACAGGGCATCAACAAAGTTTTTTGGGTTTTTTTTTTAGCATGACAACAAGCTATATTATTGCAAACTGAAGCTTTTGATAGATTATAGACATTACTTTGAGCTCCAGTCCAAGCTTGTGTGGTAAGGAACAGGGTTATTTCATTTATTTCATTTACAAAGGGGTAAAGGAACAGAATACCACATGGGGTCATTTTAAATTCATCTCTTCCCTCACTTATGTCATTTTAGAGTTGAATGTTCTTATTTTCACCCCAAATAACTAAGGAATTTGAAGCTATGCTCTTTTTAATTTGGGATACAGATATCAGCTAACACTTCTTTCTTTTTTTACTCCCTTAGAGGATTATATTCCATCTGACAAACCAGCTTACAAATATAGCTATTCAAGCTTAAAACTGCACTAAGACTTTTGGGACATCATGTGTATGTATCTACATGTAGATGTACATACTAATATACACACTAATACAGATAATTATGCATATATACATATGTGTATATATTGTGTGTATACACACACACAGGCAGAATAGCTTCCAAGAAGACATAACAAACATTTTTTAAAGTACTTGTTGAGGATTTTAATTTAAAGAAAAAAAAAAACCATATATACTAGGCAGAAATCAACACTTAAAAGCAGTGCTCTACTATTGACTATTACAAGATTGATGCTTTAGCTGAGTCAAACTGAGCATTATTCTTTCCATAATACCTTCTTCTCTATTGTTCATGATGTGACATAAAGAAAAATAATATCGATGCAAAAAAATCTTGAAAAGAGTAACAAAATATTTTTGGTCTATCATCTTTTCATCAAAAGAAATATCACATGAGATTTTTTTTTCTGTTCTGATGCTCTGATTGCTTTACTCTATAGGGAATTGGAACATTGCATAGGCTTCTCTTCAAGACCCCAATTAATTTACATAATTTCCAAGAATAGGTTTCAGTGAAATGAAAGGAAGGCTGTTAAATTAGTATTATACTCAAACTGATACATAATGAATTGCTTTTTCCATTATTTATTCAAATAGGCATGGTAGTATGCTACACTTAAAAATCTCCAATGCAATTATTGTATTGTGGCTGTTTTCTTCCCTATCAGTGACCTAGTGCTCATGTTTGGTAACTGAAACAAAACCTTACACAGTAAAAAAAAAATTACTCCCTTAAATACTGGTTTTACCCCAACACGGCCATTAGGATGCCAGCATTTATTACATCCACAAGATCACTGGATTTCCATTTTTTTGCAACAAATTAAATTTAACTCATCATCTATTTATAACAAAAACATAAGACTCTATAAGCCAAACTTGTAAAAAAAACACTTCCATTTTCTGCTTACAGCGGCAAGATAGAGGTTTTTTTTTAACAAGTCAAAAACTAAAGAACAATGCTAAAACAAACAAAAAAAATATAATGAGAACCATGTTCTACAACTTGAATCAAAATGTTTCTAACTGGAAATTGCTATTTTCACAATATTCTTAACAAGTAGCTCTCCAAAGCTTGTAAATAAATGGATAAAATAAATATGGGTCAGTATTTATTAAATAATAACATTTAGCACCTTGAGTGTGTTTTTAAAGGAGTAAATTATCCATTCTTACTTATATTAACATCATAAGAAAGGTAGATACAACTCTAAGTAAGGATTACTCTGCCTTCTTCATATCTACTTAATTATCTCCCAATAAACCAAGGGTTCTCGTGTTACCGCAGCAACACTCTATGCAGTCTGAGTACTCTGGACTGCAAGAGAGCATGGCAATATCACTGCTGGACAATTTCGCCCCTAGCTTCATACCCCAACCATGAGAAAATAGCTGGTGGAATTACTGATGTGTGCCCCTTCTGCTTAGGGCATTGAGACAACTAGATGTTACCATGGTAACATCACTGAATGCTCTTAACTATACTGCCCCCATCACCAAGTCCTTATTCAGCCCTTTCCCTTCAAAGAAGGAAGTATGTAATGAATAATGTTTCTAAGGCGGAAAAGTATAGGGGGGAAGTCCCCACAAAATACACAATCTTGCTTCTCCTTCTTGCTCTGGCTGTTGATCCAACAGCTACTGAAAAATGACCCTCAAGAGTAATAATCTTGTGAATAAAAAAAAATGTGACTCTCCATAACATCCCCTCAATGGGAAGGCACGCAAACACCCAAGCAGAGAATCAATACTGCATACACCCCATTCATCTCCTTTTTTCATTCCTGCTGCCCTCAGTTTCAACTTGTTACCCCTCTACTTCCAGCAGAGGGGACAAAGTAGACTTTTGTTATTTCCAAGCCTCTGTCAGAGGACTCCTGAAAAACTGTCCCATCCACTCCCTTTCTTTGTTTTCCTGTCTCCACAGGTGAGCCACCCTGGGCTACCTTCTTCCCTTCTGGGATCACCATGGACTGAACCTCTTTCAGTTAGGACTCGTTCTTATCCTAAGGTGATAAGCCCTGATATGGGGGAACCTGACTTATGCAATGACTGCTATGTGCCATGGTCATCTTTCTTTTAATGCCATTAAGGACGACTACCCATATGTAACTAAAACATGTTGTAAAGAGTTAAAGAGAGAAAAAAAAATAGTAATACTGGCAACCCCCCAGGATATCTCATACCATTTAATCTATGTTTATAGAAAAAGAGAGGCTGTTTAATAGCAGAAATTTTCTTTATCCCATGATAGACCAACATCCTGTAAATAACTGAGTCTCTGTTTAGGAAAAGAGGGGGGTTCATTCTGACCTTAGGCACAGGATTATAGAGGTCATTACTCAGAACCACTGGAAATGTGATTTAAGTTACTAAACATTTATAAACATATAGTGCCTACTGCGTGCAAAACACTACTCTAAAGACTGGAGCAAATACAAATTTAGATGAGGCACAGTCCCTGCTCTAACAGAGCTGACAATCTAGAACAAGATATGGTATAAATCAGTCAATTAACAAGCATTTAATAAGGGCTCACCATGTCCAGGAACTGTGCTAAGCTCTGAGAGGTCACAACAGTACTCAAGGAGTTCACATACTAACAATGAATATAATATGAACATATAAAACAAATAACAAATAACTAAGGAAAAGTTAAACTGCAAGTCCTTTACACATGGATGACTTTCATACTCAAAATTCTGTCAATTATTCATTACTCTCTGCTTCTTTGGCATATGAATTGCCAATATTCCAATCTGAATGCATGGAATACAAATTTATCACTCGGTTTAGTAAACTCTTTGGGTTTTTTTTTTCTCTTTATGCTTCAGTATGTTGTGCTGTGTAATGCCCAGTGATCTGAGTCTACACATGGCATGCAAAAGCCTAACATACCAGAATCACATTCTCCATGACCAGATAAACTTCAACTGGCAATCATTGCTTCCTTATGGGAATAAAATTAACCACCAATTAACTGCCAAGGGAAAATTCTGATGAAAAACAAAGAGATCACAGAAATCACAAAATTTTGGATTTCAAATATCACCCAATTCTAGCCCTTTCATTGTATAAGTGAGGAAGCTGAAGCTCAGAAAAATTAAACAACTTGTCCAGGGTCATAATGAACATTTGTTAAAACTACCTGTCTTCTTTTATTGAATATATAATTCACTGACTTATGTATAATTAATTCAATAAATTATATCTGATAAAAGGTGATTTTTAAATTTTATTAGGGCAGTCTACATTAAATTATGTAATTTTATAATAGCTAGTATATATTACATATTTAGCTATAAATATATATGTATATTACACATCTATGCATATATCTATACATACACAAATGGTAGATGTGTGTATTATGTGTGAATATATGATCTCACTTCAAGATCTGTCAAGAGTTTTACAAATATGATCTTTTAAAATCCTCACAACAATCCTCGGAGGTAAGCATTATCATCATCCCCATTTTTATATAAGAGAAAAATAGAGTCTTTGTCCTCATGAGACTTACATTATCTTTGGGGAATATACACAAATAAATACAAAGTTCATATAAAATAAATGGGGGTGACAAAATATTTCCTGTCAATAACGCAGATCTGTGATCTCCCTAATGTACACAGTCCCTCCACAAATCACAGCTCAGCCATACTTTCTCGTCCTAACTAATTCTGATCCACATCCTCAGTCATCATCATCATCAGGTCCATGCAACTCACAGCATTGGAGTTTCAGCCAATGCAGCATTTAGGACATTCAGCTACTTTCTCTTATTCTTCCTGGACCAGTTTTACATTTCTACTTTCTATCTTTGATGCCATTTCTTGTGCCCAAATCCTCACTGCTGGTCATCGTATTAATTATTTATATTATTCTAATTCTAAATCCTCTCACCTAGAGATTCACAGAATCATAGCTCAAAGTTGGAAGAGACTTCTAGTTAAATCCATGCCTGAATAAGCACCTCCTCGATGTGCTGCTCCTCAGCAAGTTTGACTGCGCAGCTTTGTTTGAAGGCATTCAGTAAGGGTGAACCCACTATCAATCACCACTATCCATTCTATCGTGAGTAGCTCTCTTAGGTTACAATGTTTTTCCTACCCTAAGCCTAAATGAGCTGCAGCAGCCTATACCCACTAATTCTGTCCTTGGACCCATCCAAACAGCTCTAAGCCCTCACCCAGAGGGCAAACTTCAGGAAGATAGAGCTATTTCGCCCTAAGTGTTCTCTTCTTGAGGTGAAATAACTTCCACCAATCCTCATGTCATGTTCTTAAGGTCCTTCGCCATTCTAGTTACCCTACTCTAAAAGTTTATCAATAGTCTCCCTAAAACGCGATTCCCCAGAACTGAATGTCAAATGATTTGACCAAGGCAGGACATGACAGAACTGTCCTCTCCCTAGTCTTAGACACTGTTTCTCACTGCATTCTAAGATTATACTAGCTTATAGTCAACTGACATCTCCCATTCTTTTTATTTTTTAAATAAATTTTTATTCATTGATATTGATCTTTCCCCCAATCCTCTTCAAGAAAAATGTTGGATGGTTATACCTTCCCTATCTTATATTTGATGAAACTGATTTGGCAGGGAAAAAAAAATTTCAAGTGTAGGCCTTTACATTTATCACTAAATTTAATCTTATTAGATTTGGCCCGATGTTTTCACCCTAGCAAGATCTTTCTGACTCCTATCATCCACAATTTTAGTTATCACCTTCTCCCACATGAAGCCTTTCCTAAACTCCCTAACTGCTACTGCTTTCCCTCTCAAACTACTTTGAATTTAACTTCTTTATAAATAAATATAAGTAGATATACATAAACACATACATATATGCTTTATATTTGTGTTGTATGCATTTATATATGCATGTTTCCCATTAAAATGTAAGCTCCTGATGATGATTGTTGCATTCTTTGTACTTGTATCTCTTGTGTCCAGCATGGTATCTGACAAAACAGTAGGTACTTAATAAATGCTTGCTGATGGGTTACTCTTCTAGCTTTGATAAACATGCCAACTATGTTTTTCTTATTCAAGCCACTGATAAAAAGTTGACATGAAACATTAATCCTCTGGTCCAGCTATTCGAGTATCAAGATCAAAATGAACCCTGTTATACTCTCTGGCCCACAGCTCTCCATCACGCATACAAGAAAAGGTTGTGGGGTCTATTAAACTATAAATTACATTATAGTACCTACTTAGTTTTAATGACTTTTCTGATAAGAAGACGTTCTCTTCTTAGAAGTTTGTAACCCTATATTGCTTCTCAATTTCTTTTGCTTTTACCCCTAAAATCAAATTTCCCCATTTCTCCAACTTTTAGTTCGTATGTGTCTACTTGGTCCCACTCAGTCCCATAACACCTGGCTAGATATAATCCTCTATATCACCCTATCAAGCCAGTCATCCGCAATCCCACATTTTCATATCTCTTCAACCAATTATATGCAAAAATGTAAAACACTGAGCTGAAAGTGGATGTAACAAATAGCTCCCTGTTCCCCCCACCAACCGTCCTTCTGGAACCCTTGAAAAGACGGGAATGATCACTGGAACTTTTCCTGTTCAAAAAGAGAAACTAGGAAACCATCACTGAGGGAACTGAACTGCCACTACCTCAAAATGAATACAGATCAGGAAAATTATACTACCTTCTTCCCATCACCACTCCTCCCCTGAGGCCTTACAGAGAATCTCTAATATCTCACCTGAACATAAAAGTCCTTTTCCCTTCAGTAATGCGGAATTACCTGAATAACCACATAACTAATCACTCATTAAAAGAGGCCTTTACTGCCAAATGTGGGAATTGGAGTGGAGAGGAGAATGAGATCTAGAATTCTCATTTTAAAATTCCCCCAACTGACAGAGGAATCTCATTCAGACTGACACAGTGAGTGGTCTTAATTAAAAAGAGCATGAGACTTTGTCAAGTACTTTGCTAAAATATATGTAAAATCTATCAATAGCATGTTCTACCACCTACCAGAGTCAGGAAAGACCTGAGTTCAAATTTGGACTCAGACACTTACAAGCTATGTGACCCTGGGCAAGTCACTTAACCCTGTTTGCCTTATTCCACTGGAGAAGGAAATGGCAAACCACTCCATTATCTTTACCAAGATAACCCACTGCCAGACTGGTCCACATGGTCGTGAAGAGTCAGCAACAAAACCACCTACCACCTGTGAGACCTTGGACAAGTCCCTTAACCTCTTAAAAACTCAGTTTCCTCATCTGTAAAATCAGGGGCTTGGAGTCTAAGGTCGCTTCCAGCTCTAAATCTATGACCCTATAATATTAATAGATGCAGTTACATGATTTAGTTTGTATTATAGTGAACTATACACATACCGAGGGTCCTACTAGTTATATTTATTGTTAGATCATGGATTCATATAAGTCAGTGCTCCCTAATGTCCATTTGTAGTGATGACATTCATGTGCTTGGAATTCAAGATCCAATTCACAAAAAAAAGACAAAAATGTCCCTTCCTCCATACCCCCCACCCCAAACAACATCTCTAGACTTTCTAAAAGAATTAACTATGAGAAATAGACATTTTTCCTGATGTCTTGATGAAAGTGATTTCTACATGAGATTCATTTGTTTGCAGTTCACCAACCTGTGAACTCTACCAAAGCAGACTATTACACCACAGAAGGAAAATAACCAATAGTCATAACTACCACCAAACAGCACTTGTACTATTTGTGAAATTGTTAACAAGAACATTTCCCCTCTTCAGGTTTGGGGGGTGGGGGGAGACAGATAGGAATGGGGTTGTGGGGCTGGTTTGGGAGACAATGGAAGGACCCTTCGTAAAATTTTGTCCGAGGGCCTAGAATTGAAATTTATACACTGGCAAATGCAGAGAGCAATATAAGCTGCCAGAGAAATGCAGGAAAGCCAACCTTCAAACATATCCAATTCCCAAATTCCATTTGCATTTTTTCTTGATAAGAGAAATTATCAGGGAAGGGAAATTCTGTCCTTAGACATGGCCACAGGTTTTTTCCTAGCTAACATATTAAGCTGCTGAACAACAAAATATTAATCACCATAGAAACTGCAAAATCACAATCCATCCGTGCTAAAATTCTAATGGTGTACATCCTTTCTTACCCCTTTGGCTATACCAGATGGAGTGAGAAAGAAAGTCTTTTCTCTCTTTGTGGAACTTAATCTTCTCTCCACAGACCCAAACCCTGGCCTCATATGGGAAAATGGAAGAGAGATGTTTTTGCAAAAGGTTAAGTCTACATGTATACTTACATATATATACATTTATATCTAAGAACTGAATAATAGGGTTAAGAATTCTCAGCATGTCCTGTGATCAAACTGTCTGAATATTCTTAATCAGATGGGAATATGTACATGGAAAGCATTTTTTCAATGTCTCTAAAAAAAAAATCAATATTCCACACAATATTTTTCCATCATTTACTATTAAATGGGAATCTACAGGAAAGGAGAAATACACTAAAGAAAGGATTAGCAATACAGGTCTTTGAGACCAGACTCAAGAATTAGCTTTAACTAATTGTTTTCACACTATAGTATACCATTATAAATGCCCTTCCGAAATAGATTTCTGGGATGTTCTGACTAACTTAAATCAAGCATTCCATACAGAATTTGGGTTTGTCTTGGGAATGACCTATGCCAAGGCTATGGAGTCTTCAGCCTTCAGAATGTGTGGAAACCTCTATTCATCCTTTTTTCAGTCTTCTGACTAAAACTTCCTCTCATTCCATCTTTCCCTGTGCTTCCCCCTTCCTAAACCCATCATTAGTATCTTTCCCTCAAGACCCTCCCCTCTACCAAAGGCATCATCATCTTTCCAGTCTTCCAGGCTTATTACTTTGGCATTATCCTTAACTACCCACTCTTCCTCAATGTTCAAATTCAAGTGCCCAACCCTGCCATCATCAACCTCTACAATGTCTCCAACATCCAATCCTTTCTCTCTACTCACCCTACCACACCTCAGGACAGGCAAACCCTCATCACCTCTTGCCTGGATTATTATGACATCCCCCAATAGGTCTCCTTGCCTCAAGCCTCTATCCATTCCAGTCTGTCCTTCACAATGCTGCCAAAATGATTTTCCTTCAACCCAGACCTGATTATGTGACTACTCTAATCAACTCCCAGTGATTTATTTCCTATTGGCTCTAGGTAAAATATGCTCTCCTTTGTTTAACTTTTAAAGCCATTTACAAGCTGGCCCCAGTCTATCTTCTGAGCCTCAATGGACCATTAGTCCTATTCCAACATTCTGTGATCCAGGTAAAATAGACTTCCCTCTCCCATATATGCGTCTTTGCACCAATCATCTCCCATCCCAGTAAATGAACTTCTCGCCTCTGCCTCATAATGCCTCTCCCTTCCAAGACATAGCTCAAGCACCATCTTCTGCCTGAAGCCTTCCCTGATACCCTCAAATGTTACTCTCCTCTTTTCCAAACTATTTTGCATTTAACTACTTTGTAATGGGTTGCATTTTTCTCTTCAGAATTATTTTAATATAGTTATATATGTATTTATTGCCTTTCCCACCAGAACGTAAGCTCCTTCTGAATAGGGATTGTTTCATCCTGAGTACTTGGACTCTTGGATCCTAGCACAGTGCCTACCTAACACATGATAAGTACCTAATAAATGCTTGTTGGTTGACTAATTTACATAATCATCTAAATAAGTATAAATTTGGATGTGACTTTGATCACAGTGATTGTAGGATGGATTTTCCCCCCCTCAGGTTTTATGTAACTGGATTTCCCCCCTTCTTTATTTTTACCACAATGGTAGAGTCATAACATAGTATTTATGTGCAAGTGTCTAGATGACAGTGAAAATACCAACTTTAGTTATGGCACTTGAAGGAAGGAAGGAAGGAAGGAAGGAGGAAGGGAAGGAGAAAGGAGGGAAGGAAGGAAGGAAGGAAGGAAGGAAGGAAGGAAGGAAGGAAGGAAGGAAGGAAGGAAGGGAGGGAGGGAGGAAGGAGGGAAGGAAGGAAGGAAGGAAGGAAAGAAGGAAGGAAGGAAGGAAGGAAGGGAGGAAGTAAAGGAAGAAGGAAAGAAAATACAAATAAAGATATATACACATAAGGAACTCTTTAATAAGAAATTCCCTCTAACAATGCAGGTCAGAACCTTCTTTACAACTTGTAGTCTCATAGGACTGGGGCACTGAGAGATTAAATAGCCTGCCCTGGGTTGTGCCAGTGTGTCTCTGGGTCAGGAGTCTTTCTGACTTTAAGGCCAGCTCTCTATTCCCTTTGCCACACTCCCTCTTCTTTCTACTGTGCATTTTCTCCATACATGTATACACACACATACACCCACACAGATAAAACAGTTAACAGATTTCCCCGAATTCCTCTTCAACTAAGATGATTTCTGTTCTTGAAATTCATTCTCCTAGGCTGAGCTACCAACACCTTTCTTTCTAACTCAAAATGAATCATGAGCTCATTCAATGTTTCCATCACTTATTGTTCATTTCAAACACTTTCCCAGAGGATGAAAAAAAGCCAAGGATCAAGCAATGTCATTTCTTAAAGACATAAAGAGGGATAATGGATGGTTGGTGGCATTTTAAACAGTGTTTTTCTTTCCTTACGCTTACACATTAGTGAGGGTGGTTCGACAAATCCTCCCTCTCCCCACCCCACCAACTTCAGAAATCTGCATTTCCTTGGAAGACAGAAATAGTTTGCCAATAAATGGCAAAGTAGGAATACTTTTCTTAGTTTGCAGAACATCTGTTTGATAGATATATTAGCTGCCAGTGAAGTTGCTGTAATTTAAAATTTATAAGCAAGTAGGGTGGGGAGTAGATTACAAGTTATAAAAATTACCAAGAATAAAAAGTAATATAAATTATAATAAACAGCATGGATCTGTGAAGATCTCAGAAAAGATATTCCATTAATTCTCAATATACGAATTTTTCTTCCCCCACCATGCATATTGTTCCCTCTTAAAACTTTTCTAGAAGTACAAAAATTTTCAAACACATTTAAGTTGTAACTGTACACCCCAAGTGAATTGGAGAACTAAAATCATCATTCTGATCATTCTAGCCCCGCCCCGCCAATGACTAGCCAGCTAAGAGCCTTATTTTACAAAGGCAATGGCATAATAAACAGACACCTAGCTAGTTTCCATGTATGTCCAGTTCTACGTGTATGTTTAAACATGCCTGATCTTATATTGATATTGAGGTATATCACGTTAGTTGATGGTAGAGCACACTTCACTAATGAGAACCCAGGCTTCCTTCTTAAAGACTGGATATTTAAGGGATGCTTATGTGATTGTTAATCAAATGATGGCTTTGGTGGCTCCACAGTGGAGCACAGTGTGAAATTAATTTGGTCATCTTGGCTGCCAGGTATTTTCATATCATTCGTAATCAATGGTCTGCCTTTTCTGAGCTCTGATGATTACAAAGCTGGCTCTGTCTCAGATAAACCTACCCTACTCTAGACAATTTATTCAAGATTCAATGAAATGCCAACCTGACTTTTAAAGCAGCCACCTGCTAGTATTAGCCTACCCATAGATTGTCTGAGCTAGAAGGGACCTTAGTAATAACCTAATCCAATTCCCTCATTTTGCAGATGAGGAAACTAAGGTCAATTAGTGAGAAATTCAAAGCCAATTAATGCATGGATTGATTGTTCATTAAAGACATACTTTACCAAAAGTTTCAGTGAAAGAAAGGCAACACATTCTCCCTGCAAAAACACAAGCTGCTTTGATAGTTTTAGATACATATAGAGCCAGCCTTCTCATTCCCATCTGCCCCTACCTCTATCTAGGAAGTAGGGAATAAATGTAACTGAATGTTTAGCCTTTTTCTTTTTTATCACAATGGTGGTCATAACATAGTTAAGCAAATATGTGGTAGTGAAAATGCCAGTTTTAGTTATGGTATTTAGTCTTTTTAGGAAGGAAGGAAGGAAAGAAGGAAGGAAGGAAGGAAGGAAGGAAGGAAGGAAGGAAGGAAGGAAGGAAGGAAGGAAGGTCTTCATTAAAAGAGGCAATAGTAGTGTTGGTAAGAATGAGAGATGGGCTTTACCTTTCCTAATTGACTTTATAACCTCACTGGTAACACACATTAGTTAAAGGTGAGCCTGAGCCCGGCAGCGCTATATATATGTACACACATATGCTATATGCTGAAAACTTTTGTTGGCTAATGTGATTCATCCCATCAAAACACCCATTTATCTGAAGTGTAAAAAGAATGGCCTTGAAATATTGTTCATCTCAGCCCATTAAATGTGCTTATCTTTGACTTGTGTCTCATAACAGCTGAACATTATGACAATTTCCCACCACAACATGCATCTAGGATGATTCATTGCTGAATCCTAACATATATTCCTTGCACCACAATGAAAATAACTAGAAATAAGTTAGCCTGCTGGGAAACAGTGATGATCAAACAGTGATAAGAGGGAAAATACAGAGTCTATTTTTGGACTCTGCAGGAACATATTCGCATGCTGAAACTTCCAAAACTTAAAAAAAAAAAAGATATTTTTTCATTCCTTGTGTTTTTTTAAATTGTGACCATTAGTGTGATACCACACCCATATAAATTTTTAGGCTTAATTACCTCCACATACATGTAATTACCTACAACAATATTTAGCAACCTGTTTTAAATTTTTTCATACTCTCCTATGAAATAAGATGATTTTCAATACCTTAAAGTTTTAAAATTCTATCAATCAACAAGCATTTATTAACTGCCTCCCACGTTCCAAGGACTGTGTTGGAGACACAAAAACAAAAATGTAATAAGACCCTACTTTCAGGAATCTTACATCCCATCTATTTAAATGATGGGCATGTAATTTTTTTTTTGGTGGGAGGAGAACAATCAGGGTTAGGTTACTTGTCCAGGATCACACAACTACTAAGTGTCTGAGGCTGGATTTGAACTCAGGTCCTCTTGGCTCCAGGGCTGGTGCCTTATCCACTGTACCAGCTATGGGCATGTAATTTTTATCCAATGACCAGCAAAAAGATGAATCCACAAATAGCCTGAATCTATTAATCCAATGCATGAGAAACTGTAGACCTTTAGGATATCTCCTACTTACTAATTTGATATGATTCCATATTATACGGTGGTAACTTCATAAAGTAGGGCAAATAAAAGTTGATTTTTTAAAAAAATGTACATTCTAATAATTATGAACCAAATTAGGTTTTAAGATTTGAAATTATAGCATTCATTAAAATATAAGATCAAGAGAGTTTGTGCCAATATTTCTTTTCCATTTTATTCAATGGAACAATAAACTTATCCTCAAATGAGAATGTATGAAAATATGTATTTAGTGGTGCCCAATACTGAGTCAGACAGACATTTAAGAGGTATGGAAGTGGTGTATTATGTGGTCTTTGCCCACAAAGAGATTTTGATGAAGGAAAGGAAGACTAGGTAGAAGAAAACTTATCAGTGACAAATTCTCAGGCACATCATGAAAATGACTTCCTAAGCCTAAGAAGTCGTCAAAAGAAAGCAGAGATTATATTTTAGAAAATGCAGGTGAGTTACTAAAATATGAATCTTGTCTGATTTTTCTTTTTAATTAAGCAAACAACAATAACAAAAAGAAACTACTAGTAGGTTTATTTTTTCTAATGTACTTAGTAGCTTTTTCAAATGTACTCCTAAGTAATCAACCTGCACCTCTAATTATGCCCTTATTATATTAACTCAAGAAAGAAAATTCATTAAAAACAGAATAAGAAAGTTATAGAGGTTTATATATGGCTTCATTTTTCAGTATTACCTCAGGAAAGCACCAAGGATTATGTGTTACATCATCTGAAGCGATTATATATTATCTCATTAACAGGATCAGTCAGAAAAAAAATGTTTAGGCAACCCTGATTTGTCAGCAATTATTGCTACTAGTGCAACAAAGTCTTCAGTCAAGCAGCTTAAAATGTTGTAAATATGTCAAGTAGTTCATCCTCAAGATATACATCTATATCGTAAATTAAGAGATAAGTCTTTTTAGCCCCATTTTTATAGACAGGGAAATTATAAGACAGAAAGATGAGTCATTTTTTCTAATCTGCCAAAAAATTGAATCAGTAATGGAACTAAGGCTCAGAAAACAAACATCCAGACCACTACTTATCCCCTTCTTCAACAAACAAACATTTATCACATAACTACTATGCACAAGGCTCTCTGCTCTCTGAATACAGTCCCTATCTTCAAGGAGCTTAAAAAATTAATAATATTTTTATTACTTTTTAAAACTACCATAAAACACAATTATGCTGTTCTAGTCTAGAAAATGAACTCTTATTAGGCTGACTTAGAACTAACTGGAAAAACTTCTAGGATTTATAGCGCCATAAATCTAGATCTTGAAGGGCCATCTAAGGACACTGGGTATAACCCTCTCATTTTACAGGTAAGAAAACTGAGGCGCAGGAAGATTAAAGGACTTGACCAAGGTCACAGAGATAGTAAGCGGCGGGATTTGAACTCAAGACCTAAGACTATATATTCAATGCTCTTTCCAGTGTACTATGCTGTTCCTATATAGTCTGGACTTTGCCACTACACTGGGTGATACAGCACATAAAGAACACCTGATGTCAGAAGATCTGAATTCAAATCCAGCCTCAGACATTTACTAGCTATGGGACCCTGGGTAATTCATTTAAGCTCCCCTAGCTTCAGTTTCTCCACCTATCTCCGAGGGTTGTTGTGACAAAATTTGTAAAGTGCTTCGAAAACCTTAAAAGTACTAAATAAATGTGAGCTATTATTATTCATAACAACAGTGTTTCCCCTTGGCCAAAATTACACAGGGGACAGAACACTGGCCTGGGCGCCTAGAAACATAGGTTTTAGCTTCTGCTCTGCTAATGTGAACTTCAGTTTCTTTGGACCTCAATTACCCCACCTACACAATAAATAGCTGGACTGGGTGGTCTCTTTTCTATCCTAAAACTCTATGATTCTACACATATAGTCTTTCTTCCCAGGATAAAATAAAATATATTCCTATAAGTTCTTATAAAACTTAAAAGAATGTCAGGCATTCAATGCATTTCAGACCACTCAAAATTTTGCAAATTTCTCACTATAACAAGTAGGTATGTAACTCCCACTTATACATGTGTTAAATAATCAATACCTTTAACTTCATGGGTAATCACAGGAAAAAAAATGAAAAAGTTAGATAAAGCTATCTTATACATAAATAGTATACGTTTAATATATTGTCTGCTGAATCAAAATGGAACCCAGAAAAGGTAGTGGGTCAACACTAGAAGTCAAATATCAAAACTGATTCCTCTTCCTTTTTTATAGGGCCATACATTTAGAGTGGGAAGGGTCCATCAACACTGAACACAACTTTCACATTTACACAAACGAATAAATTGAGGCTTAGGGATGGTAAGAGACTCGCCTAAGGTCATGCAGGAAATAAGTAGCAAAACTGGGATTAGAACCCTGGCTTTCTGACTCAGATTATATGACTGCACCTAAATGGTTTGTATTTAAATACTTGACATGGAAAATCACCAGAAAGGAAGCTTTCTAAAGTAGAAAACTGGGGGAAATATTGGCTAGAACCCCAACATGTATTTTGATCAGAGTGATATTGAAAACATTCACTTACTCATTAGTTTCCGGTCTCCTGTTCAAACCTGTATTCTAGAGAAGAATGAACAGCTTACCTTGAACACTTCCATTGGAAGAGGAAATTTTGCAGCATCATTAAGAGATTTTTCCAGAGCACATTTCCATTCAGATGTTGTCTTCAAAGAATAGATTTCTGGGTGAACAACAACAAAACACATAACAGCGTAAAGGCTACAGAATGCTATAGCTCTGTGTGTTCATTCACAAATGTTAACTTTGCAAACCCTCAGTAAAAACCTAATAACCACAGCAGTCACAGTGTAACTACTACAAAGACCCACTCCCAAATTTGTGAGATTAATGGCAACTTGGGATTCCATTATACAATGTGCAAAATGGGCTAAACAAAGCTCCTCTAAAGGGAGCATTTGCATACACTCTACAAGCATTCTAAAAGGGATTTAATGGTATTAATCACATTAGCAAGACCTTCAGTGATGCACTACCCACAAATCACCTAGGAAACAATATCCACTGATGAAGAACTTAATATCTGATGTATTTTCACTCTAAAAAAGCATTCAGTTGCCTATCAGTCACCATTATTACAGCACATTTGTCACCAAATCTTTAAGCTTTCTGCATGCTGAAAAAGAGATCCATGTAAATCATAAAATTACTGAAAGGTAAATTAAAATTTACTAACCAAGTTTAATATTTACACTTGAAATGTTGCTGTTAACACACCACATGCTACCCATATTTGTTTCGGGGGGGTGGGGAATAACCCATGTGGGTTATTGACTCTGAGTGTAAAAAAAAAAAAATTAGAAATTGTCAGGTAATGTTTTTACCTGTGGCTGAAACTTCAAGGGAATTTTATGATCTGATCTCAACAGATTTAAGACCTTATCAAAATAGGATTTGCAGAAGCACTCACTGGAAGTGGATATGTTTATACCATCACTATATCAACCCAGGCTACTTTAGACAGACAGACAGGATATGAATATGAATTTAAGTACAGTTAAAAGGCAACATTAAGCATTTGGGGCTATATTTTTAATTCCCTGCCTGTCTGCTTTTTAACATGTGGTCATATATTTTGATCCTCAATGCTTCTGGATTCACCTTGTACTTTGAAGCCCTTGTAGGATGTGTATGTGTTCATTGTCTCTTTATAATTTTCAATACCTTTTTTTATGGTGGTAAAGAAATGCAGCCCAAACTCACTGAACCATCAATGCCTCACCCGGGTGTACTGATGTCTAACTAGCTACAAAAACTCAAGATTAACTAGTAAATAATAGCAGACGATATTTGAATACAAATAATACTTCAATATTTGGAAGGAAAGTCTTGCATTGAGGCATTTTTTAAATAGAGAAATTACCACTTACAACCAATTAAGGTAGAGGGATAAAAGAAACAGATCATGGAACTTGGCATATTGCTATGGAGTCAGTCAAGCCCTGAAGTGTCTTCATGGCTGACATTTAACTTGTGATGGCTAGCCTAACACTAAGGAGATAGTGTACATTCAATGAATACCTTCCAAATTTGCTAATTTATTAAATGGCTTTTCCGTCACAACAAACTGCAAAAGAAAAACAATTTCTATAGAATCGACTAAACTTAAGGCAAAAATAACCAAGATGATAATGCACTGAAAATACTGTTTAAGGTAATTAAATTTAATTCTTCCAACACCGAATTTTGCACTGCTTTTGAGTAGCCAGACTGGAGTGATGGTTTTATTCATTATTAACTAACCATCTTTTTTCTTTTTTTTTTACACTACGGTACTTAGATTAGTTCTAACTAATTTGTTCTCAGTATAGAATAATGTACTCAACAAAGCCCTATTCTGATGCTTCAGAGAGGCATGGAGGTGAACCTGGGGTTTGAAGGCTTTGCCAGTGGAGTACCAGCTGTGGAAGACTTATAATGCTGGAAAAGCTTTGAATATGATATCAGCAAGAGTCTGAATCTGCTTTCTAGGGACCACTGGAAGGACAATTCCAAGGACCATTCCAAGGACCAAAATTGAAGATGAAGATCACCACGAGTAAATTAGGCATTTGGCCAAAGGCAACCCACTACACAAAAAATATAAAATGGCTCTCAGTTTTATATAGCTTTTTTGGTGACAGTGGCAACATGGCTGAAAAGGGGGCATAAAGCATTATGAATCAAAGATTATGGGGATAAGGTTATTAACTAGGAATTCTGTGAATTAGGGTTTTTTAATATATTGATAACTATTTCAACTATAATTGACTTCCCTCACATATTTTATGAATTTAAAAATATAATTCTAAGAAGATATATATGTGTGTGTGTGTGTGTGTGTGTGTGTGTGTGTGTGTGTGTGTGTGTTTCTTAAATGCCAAAGTGGTCAGTAATACAAAAAAAGTTTAAGAACTCCTTTTGGACTGTCTAAAACTCTCATTTGATGGTTACACTAAAATAGTACTCCAGCTTGGTAATCTAAAAATAAGAGTCTTGTCCAATGACCAGTGAGTAAACATACTACCAGAAGAACTGAATCCTATCAATGTTGACATTCTCACTCTACATGGAACCAGAAAGGTCAAGTAATGGAAAAGCAGATGACTGCGAAGTTCTAGTGTAAAAGGAAATGAAAGGAATTGGTAGAGCTGGTTTTATCCTATGCCCACTTTCAAAGACAACAAGAAACATCACCCCAAGGGATATCTGGTCGTCTTATATTGCAGAGGTCAAGATAAGACCACTATGAAAATGACTGCAGCTTATGGACCATATTCAAGAGGTTGAAAACGTTTAAAAAACTCTTATGAAGCATGCAGTAAGATCCTCCAAATTATACATATCTAAATTTTATACTAGATGACTTCAGAGCCAGGTAGAAATTGGTTAAGATGACAAGACATACTGGAAAATATGAATCAAGGAAAAAAAATGAGGGGCCAAACATGAAAAGACTACACAGAAGCCCCTTGTCTAGATAACATGAATACTTCCTTCCAGAAAAACAAAATTGGTCAGTAGGCACTGAAAATTATAAACTAAATAATACTGCAACAAATGAAACTGATTATATTTGAACAGATAGGAAATGATTCACTACTGATAATAGGAGTCATTCCTGAATCATATGTCTCAGTACAGTCAGACCACTGACTGGTAAGAGCCAAGTACAAAATTAGTACAAAGCTAGAATAAAAATGAGAAAAAGAGATATGGTGCACAATTAAAACAACTCCATCTGGGCAGGCTTAAATATATTATTGATGATTTTTAAAAAAGAGGATATGGATGGAACAAAAAACACAGACCACAAACTACAATAATTTTTTTCAGAAAATTTTCCAATAAGAATCAATTATCATAACAAAGGAATCAAACGAGCCTAAAAGGTTTCTCAGTCAGCACACACTTGACTTATTGCCAAGTGAAGGGAGTAAAAGACAGTACTGGTTTAGGGGGAAAAATACTGTTAGCAAAACCTTATGGAGAAGGATGATGGAAATTACAAACAGTATCACCTCATCAATCAAGGCAGATACAGTTAAAGATAAAATCAGGGTTTAAATAAAACTTTGCAGGTGACCTAAGGAAGTAATTCCAAGTGCATTTAGAGATGAAAAATAGAAGATCAGCAAACAAAAGAAAAATGAAATAGATCTATACTTTTATAACAAACTTTTATTCACTATTAAGGGAAGTAGAGCTAATACATTTAGACCCTAATATTACTGTCCTGGATGTCCTTAAGGAGGAGGTTGAAATGATATCAAATAAAACAGAGGAAAAGAAGCTAGCTTAAACTAAGTGTACATAGAAGATATATTTGCTAGTGGTGACAAAATCGTAAGGGTACTGAAGGTCAGAACCATGAAGTAACTGAAGGGGGGAAATACCAAAGGTATGGAAAAGATCTGTCTTATATGACTTCTTTCACACATACATCAACTTTTTATGAAAATAATCTATACACACATATCAAGAGTACCCGCTGATGAGAGTATAAGAAGGTATTACATAGGAAACCATATCTTTATCATCATACAACTGACAGAAAGAATAAATCTAGAGTTCCATTCTGCTCTATTGTTGATTATAAAAAAGCATTTGATTCATTACATCAAAGCACTACCTTGAACACTTTCTTAGTACAAGGTACCTCCTATAAACATATCAAAGCTATCAAAAAATTGCTGAAAGATCTAACAGATATCTTTTGTGTATGAATGAATGAATGAATGGAAAAAATTATAAATCATTTGCTAACAGTATGTGGCAAGCACTGTGCTATATTCTAGAGATAAAATCTCCAAACAGTGAGGCAGTCCCTGCCCCCAAAAAGCTTATACTCTAAATAGGAGTTCTGTTCAGCTTCAGGTCTGCTTTGATAGAAAGGTCTGAAAATTCTAAGAATATAGCTAGATAGCAAGGTATCTGATAGCAAGAAACTTCTAGGACAATAAAAGGTTAGATGGTAGTGTCCAAGGATCGTGAAGGTAGTAGAAGAGCAAATGGTAAAGTTTGGAGGACCTGCAGATTCTGGGGCTGGGCAGATGGAAAAGCCTGGCAGACCTTCAGCTTTTCAGAAGGATTGTAGTTAATGATTTCTAGCTCCTCTAAATGGTTTGATTGTTTCCATCCTGTCTCCTCACTGGAGTCTGGAAGGATATTAATATTGGCAGTTTTTCAAACCAGGCCTCCCTGATGAGGTCTGATCTGATATATCATTCAATGAAATAAAATATATGAATAAAGTTTCCCTCTATCACATGGAGAAGATCCAGAGTAGAATCCAAGCTGAAGAGGGATTCCCTTATCAATGATGAGAACATTCCATGTTCCTACTGGTGGATGACATTGTGGTTATTGAAAAGCCTTGAAACACCATGGAAGATCCTGAAAGAAATCCAAAACTGCTCTAAAGAATTAAGCCTGGGGGTGGCTGGGTGGTGCAGTGAAGAGAGCAGGGACCCTAGAGTCAGGAGGACCTGAGTTCAAATATGACCTCAGACACTTAACACTTACTAGCCAGGTGACCTTGGGCAAATCACTTAACCCCAATTGCCCTGCCCCCCCCCCAAAAAAAAGAAGAAAAAAAAAGAATTAGGCCTGACCTCCACATTGGCTTGGAGAAGGGGGTACCACAGGTGGACTGATATCATATGAAAAAGAATTGGCACTCAATGCAGGATGCAGATTTATATAAATGGTGACAACTTCATAGGCATTCTTTCTCACCTGTGTCTTTTGTTTCTCAGAGAGCCAGATCTTCAGTGACAGTAAGAATAATGACAATCATTTGTGGATGAAACAAGCTTGCATCTTACTTAGTGGGTAACAGGACTAAAGCCAGATGGTAGTTAGGGTAAAATGCTCATGGGCAGTATGGACCTTATAAATGTAAGCATGCCAGATACAGAACAGCCTGGTGCGATACTGATAATAACATGGGACTGGCATTCTAGACCTGGGATGTTAGCTACTGCGAAGGACCAGGTCATATGAAACCTTTAAAGAAATTAGGTTCAGAAAGAGAACTAAAATAAGAACACAGAATGAAATGAATGAGAATGGAGAAGTAAAGGTAATGGTCAGCTTACTAGAAAAACACTAAATTAGATGTGTCACTCAGCTGAGAGAAAGAGAGTAAAAGGCTCCTTTGGAGACAGAAAACAGAGGATTCCTGCTAATGGAACGTAAAAGATTAAGTCATCAGGTCAAGGACCATCAAGAGAACAACTCCAAGTGGAACAAAGAGTGGCCCAAGATGCAACTACAAAAGAACTCTACCATTCCAAAGGCCTATAGATTTCTCTCAAGACCACTCTGTCTAGGCTTGTGTTAGAAGCAAGACAGACTTGAAGAAATGGAAGTGACCCCAAGGATTACAGCTAAAGGAATGCCATGTTGGCCAGAAAGGAAATAAAAGTGAATACCCAAGAGACTCTTTAATGCTCTGATTTTATGCCTTAGCTAAATGCTTAATGAAAAGTTATATATTTATAAGGTTTTAGTTATACATATAATTTAATAATTGTTATTGATATTAATAAAATATACAAAATAATGACAATAAAATTACATTAACAATTGCTATATTAATTAATTATAGCATGCCCTGGGATACTCTTATAAGGTAGTAAAGATGAGTTGTGCATTTAAATGGATTCTGGCTATGATGTATTACAACAGTCTGGATGCTTTTTGAGGATAGTAAAGGAGAATGAAAAGAGAAAGGAAAGCTAAGACTCCCACCCCATCCCTGCCCCATGGACTCTGGAAAACAAAGGACAATCTCTCCAGTCTTAGCAAAAGTGGGGGACTTCCTTTTAGGGGAGGGGAGCGACATTGTCCATGAATTATTCGAGTTTACCAGTCTAATAGGCAATTTCCGTTTCTCCAACCATTGAGGCACCACATGGGTAGGGCTCATTCTGGATTTCTGACACTGATCAGTCTTCAAACTCCCACCAAACCAAATTACTGAAATTCTTCTCAGACCAAAGCTTCAAGGTCAAGGACATAGGAGGTAGGGAGAAAATCATAAAGCCAAACCATACCCTAAAAGGGTTTTCAGCCAGTGTACAGAAAATATCCCTCTGTCCTCTTTCTAGGAATATTGCATATGAAAACAGAATTTAACCCTGGGGCTTATTTCTCTTTTTTTAAAAGGTGAAAATTAACTGCAGTGTTGTCAGTTACACTCAACCACCTGCAGAAGCTAAACATCTAATAGTTTCAATAAGCAGAATTGCACATGTGTGCAATTCATTAGACAGAGGCATTTCGATTACACTGGCAAGTTTATGGACAATAAACAGTACTGTTGAAAGAGCATAAAGCATTTTCTTAAAATGCTAGTGTTGCAGGTAATTTAACAAAGTGCACCATGTCAATGTGTGTTTAGGGGAAGTAATAAGCAATTAAAACGTGTCCTGATTCATCTTTAACTAGAAGCCTACATGAACATGAGGCAATCTTCCTTTGTAGGATTTGGCAGGCTGCTTTATAATAAATGTTACAGGAAGCAGGAGTGTAAAAAAAAAAAAATAACTTGGAAAATCCCGAGACCAAACAATCCTATTCAATTCACTGAACAATTATTAAGGGTATACTATATGGAAAGCACCATGCTCAGCACTGAATTTTTTATTTGTTTCTGATTTTTTTTTTATTTTAAAGGGGAAGTAATGTGAGTATAGGGAATATCCAGTGAGGAAACTCTCTCAACCAATTAAGTGCACTGGAGCACTGAGAGGTTACTGACTAGCGAGGATTACAGAGCCTGTCACATCATCCAGTTGCCCATCTAGTACATAATACTGCCTAATCAGACACTGGTGATAAGAAGACAAAACCAAAAGTAGCAGTCCCTGTCCTCATGGAGCTTACATTCTACTAAGCACAAGAGTTCTTATCCAGAGGTCCAAGGGTTTTTTTAAAATGTATATTTGATAACTGTATTTCAATGTAATTGGTGTCCTTTGCATATCCTAAATTTTTTTTTCTTTCATGTATTTAAAGGCAACTTATTCTGAGAAGGGATCCAGTGGCTCCATCAGATTGCCCAAGGGGTCTACAACATAGTTAAGAACCCCTATACTAGCAGAGTGGCTGGCACATACAAATGCTTGTTCTCTTTCCCCTTGTTTCTCCTAGATAAAGGAAAATGTAAGGAGGGAGAGTATTTTAGTAACAGGAAGGGGGAAGGGTGGGGTACCAAGCAACTGAGCTGAGCCCTGATACTGAGACAAAAGAGGGAAGGGATACATGCATTCATATTTGCATCCCCAGTGCTGAGCTTAGCACCTGGCACACAGTAGGTGCTTAATGTTTGTTGACCAACATGGGAATTGGTTTTGCATGTGTATCGTGGGAAATAGATGGAATGTAGAATGCAGGAACACCTGGCAATCCAATTTGGCTGGAATACAGAATGCATAAAAAGGCATGTGAAATAAGGCTAGATGAACAAGATACTGTAGCCAGACCATGGAGGATTTTTAAATGTCAGACAGAGGGGCTTGTGCTTTATCCCAGAGGCAACAGGGAACTGCTAAAGGTCTTTGAGCAGAAGGATGACATGGTCAGACCGATACCCAAAAGATATTCTTTTGGCAGCAGTATGAAGGTGGGTTAGAGAAGCTAGAGGCAGAAAGAATAATAAGTAGGCTACTGTAATACTCCAGGTAAGTAGTAATGAGCACCTCCACTATGGGGGCAGGCAGCCAGGAGAGTGGAGAAAAGGGCAAAAGAAATCTAAAAAATGGGTAAGGAGAATCAACAGGATAACTAGAGATGGAGTGTGAAGAGGGAGGGAGGGAGAGGGGAGAAAGAGAAAACAGGAGAGAGACAGAGACAGAGAGAGAAGAAAATGGAGGATGATTCCAACAACCCAAATAAGTAGAAGAAATAGGGAAGCTTAAAGGAGAGGGAACAGAGATAAGGGAAAGGAGGAAGAGACAGTGTGTTACAGTTGGGGCATGTTGACTTTGAGGTGCCAGGGAAATATCTAGGTGGAGATATCCTTTAGGCAACTGGGATGGGGTAGGACTGGAGCGTGAAAGAGATATAGGGTTCAATTTGGAGGAATCTGCATAGAAATGATCACTGAGACCAAAGCAGATGACAAAAACATAGTAGGAGAGAGTACAGAAAGAGGAGAGGACCAAGGTCAGAGGGAAAAATTATGCTCAGCCAGAGGTAGATGTATAATGAAACAGCAGAAGAGACTGGAAAGGTCAGACATGTAAGAAAGCCAATTTAGAATAGAATCACAGAAATAATTTTAAAAATAGCTAGTATTTATCTAGCGCTTTGTAAAGCACTTTACAAAGATTATCTTTTTATCCTCACAACAACCCTGGGAGGAAGGTGCTATAGTCATCTCCATTTTTACATATGGAGAAACTGAGTCAGGCAGAAGTTAAGTGACTTGCCCAGAGAAGGTTAAGAACCCCTATACGAGCACAGTGGCTGGCACATATAAATGTGTTAATTAACACAAAGTTAGAGTTTGAGGTCACATTTGACCTTGGTTCTTCCTGGCTCCAGGGCCAGTGGGCCAGTGCTCTCTCCACTGGGCCACCTTGCTGCCTCTGAGCCACATAAGACAAAGGAGGGAAGAAGATCTGAGAACCACTGATGAACAACAGTGTCAAAAGCTGAAGAGTCAAGGAGAATGAAGAATGAGAAGTCATTGAACTTAGGAATTAAGATATCAAAGAAAGTTCCAATTCCAGTAGAGTGGCCTGGCCGGCATCTCAAGGTAAGGGGGCAAAATGAGAATGGATTAAAAGAAAAAAGGTCAGTAAATGCAGACTCTCCTTTTCACGAGTTTGCCAACAAAAGGGATGAGAAACATAAGGCTTATGGGTGGTAAGATCGATTTAAGAACTTCATTTCTTTGTTTTTAAAGGCTGGGAAAAAACTGAGACTATCTATAGGTTTCGGAGAAGGAGTCAAAAGAAAGTGACTAAAGAGAAGAAAGGGACTGATGAAGTTTGTTCCTAGAAGGAAGAGGAAAGGGTGGGAAGGAAGAGTACAGATGGAGTAATTGACCTTAAAAATGAAAAGAAGCAGCCCTGTCCTCAGAGACTGAAGCTAAGGAGGTAAAGACAGGTGAAGATGTAAGTAAAGTTTTGAGCAAAGATCACCACTAACAGCCTTGATTCTCTCCATAAGGCAGGAATGCAGATTTGTCTGCTGGGTACTGAGTGAAGAAAGTGGGGGGGGGGGGGGGGAAGGGATAAGAAAGGAGGTTGAGTCTGGATCAGCTTAGATGGCTTGAGGGGAGAAGATGACAGAGTATCAATGAAAAGGAAAAAAAGGGATCACTATGTAGCCACCAGGGTCCACTAGATAGCATGAGTTTGCAAGCAGACTCAGTTGGCCAGATGATCTGATTTCTTCCAGTGGTACTCAGCAGTACCAGTACAGAAAAGAAAGATGGTGGGTTTGAGGATTGGCAGGAATGAAGTGGTGCCAGGCAAGAGTGGTCAAGGGATTGAAGAGCAACATATCAATGCACTATTAATTGGTCAGCAGAGCAGTAGTCATGAGAATGAAAAACAGATTAAAGTAGGAGAAAGACAGAAGGATAGGAAGTCATGACGTGAACAAGTAGAGGCAACGCATTCACAGGTGATCTACATGAAGTGTGATCAGCTATAGGGAAGGCTTACAAGGAATGAAAAGAAAGCTATGAGGATCAAAAGGGGTTAATAAACTGGATGAGTCAAAGAGGTTGAAGGGGAAACCATGTACACTACATTTCCCAAGGATGACGGTTAGAGTGATGAGGAAGAATGCATGGCAGGTGCTAAATTCCTTTATTAAAAAAGGAGTTTAACTTGAAGGCTGGTAGAGGACAGTATCTGACACCATGTTGTTTTGGTGGAACCCTTATTCTAGAGATATCACGAAAAAAAAAGAATACACACGAAAAAACCAGAATGATAGATTAGGAACATCAAGATGACTGTCCCTCCCAAGTCTATCTTTATTTATTTATTTTTGGGGGGCGGGAAAGGCAGAGCAATTGGGGTTAAGTGACTTGCCCAGGGTCATACAGCTAGTAAGCTTTAAGTGTTTGAGGTCACATTTGAACTCAGGTCCTCCTGATTGCAGGGCCAGTGCTCTATTCACTGCACCACCTAGCCACCCCCAGAATCTATCTTAATGACTCTAGTCAGGTGAGTATCCACCTCCATGCCTTATTGTCTTAAATCTGATTATTTGGGAGCAGAAAAGGCTCAACCTTAGCAACATTCTATCAGGCAACCTCATGTCCCTACTGTGCAGATGAGGACCAAAAATGCTGAGTTCAGGCAAAAAACTGAAGAAGGGGGAACAAAAAGAGAACAGAATGCTCAGCCCCAACCACCCTCATAATCAAAAATTTAGTGAGACCAAAGTCACCAAAAAAGAATTCTATTCAACAAGGGAACACAATAAAGACATATGAATTAATGTAGTTCATCCCAAAGCTACAAGCAATCAGGAACATTTATTAAGCACCTATTGTACAGACCTAGGGGTACAAAGTGTGATGCAGAAGACAGAGCACCCGCCTGGAGTCAGGAAAACTCATCTTCCTGAGTTCAGTGTGGCTTCAGAGAATTACTAACTGTGTGACCCTGGACAAGTCACTTAACCCTGTGTGCCTCAGTTTCCTCATTTGTAAAATGAGCTGTAGAAGGAAAAGACAAGCCACTCCACTCTATATGCCAAGAACACTCCAAATGGGGTCATAAGAGAGTCAGACATAATTGGAAAAAAAAAACTGACTAAATTACAAAGAGAGGAAAGATAGTTAATTCTGTGGATAGAAGGTAGCAGAATAGCCAGCCACAGGCTATCTTTATCACATCTCCCTACCTATCTGCAATCAGCCAGTCAGAGCTCAGACAAGACAACACTCATCTGTTCAATGGTAAATGGGGTCAGATAAAATATCCTTGCTACCTGAAGGGAGCCTGTAACTGTAAGTCACCCTCTCTGGCATTAGGGAAATGAGAATATAATGTAAACACTGCATTTGTTCCTGTCTTTAAAATAATTTTTTAAATGCTTGGAACAACCTGATTCCCTAATTTTCCCATTTTTCATACAAGGATAATATCTTTCCTCCTAACTCATGAGAGTGCTGATAGCCTTAATAAGATGACAGTCAAGTTTTAATCTTGTAATTACTATATTTGGAGAACTGAAAGGCGCTGAAGCCTGTGTTTCCATTTCCTCTCTTTTCTTCCTCCCATCCCACCCTCTCTTCTTATTAAAATGTTGAAAGAAAACTTTCAGATAATGACCAGCTCTTCTCACATCTTTAAGAACTGCCATGAGCTCTCCAGAAGGAAAAAAAAGGACTACATTTATTTGTCTTAGAAAATGAATGAGGTTTTTTTTTGAGATTAAAAAAGGCATTCACTGCTAAAGGGAACAGACTTCATAGATAAATATCTCATGATAACACTTTCCATCCCTTCTACCTGAAGGTGATTTTATAATTTCAGAGTTTTAGGAAAATCCCAAAACATTTTAACAATTACTCATAATTCTTTGTTTGGTAATCAGTTTTTGAAATGAATGGCAAAATAATTTCCTCCAAAATTTTATAAGGTAATTATAGCCTGAATGATATTTACACAGCCACAAAGTATAATTTTCTCTGCTAAGCTATGGCTTTTCCATGGGGTTCAATCTTAGATACTTCCTCATAATACTGACGTGACCTTTGTCTCTTTGCCTATGGAAATGGATTGTTATTATACTCCAAAATTACCCAGATTATAAATAGATTTCCTGGCTGCTTTTCAAAATGTTGCCAAAGACAATAATAATGAAATACCATCTAACGTTTCTATAATCTCTCACAAATTTTAAAAAGGAATACAAATGCTTAGGGGAAGAGAACTAGGAAGAAAATATTTTGCAATTAAAAGCCCTTGGGAACAGCTACAGAAAAAAAAAATTTGGATTTGTATTATATGATCAGAGCTGGATAAATAGCTAATTCCTTTTATAGTTTTAATTGGGGGAGGGAGTATGTGAGGAGCTCTTGAAGGAGAGGCCTGACCCTGTGATTTAATGGAATCTCCAGGTAAAAAAAAAAAAATTCTCCACTAATGCAGATCAACAACTGTTCTGGTACTTAAGAGTCCTAGAGAGCTACCTACAGGAACTGGGAAGTTAAGTGATTTACCCATGGTCACATAAACAATAGATGTCAACCAGGAATTGAAATCACGTCTTTCTGACTCTGAAGCCGACTCCATCTACTGCTAGGCTGCCTCTCTTAAGAAACTAATACCTAAGGAAAATGCTCTGGCATCATTAATAATCCAAGAAGTTGAGTTTCTTTCCAAAGATGGCTTTTCCAAAGGAAAGAACATTTTCCCTTGTATCTCTAATTAAATAACTCCATTTATTTCTTACTGAAAGTTTCATATCCAAATGCTGATAAGGTCCTTAAGCTATGAGACATTTAACAGAACACTGCAAAATGTCTCACAACCAAGAATAATACTGTCAGTCAATAATAAATGTTTTTCATACACATGTTATGCACCTGTTTGAATATAGGTTGCATAATAACTGATTTAAAAAATGACATCAAAAGAACAACTCCTGGAACAATGGAGAGAACTCTGAAAGCTCAAATGTTCCTACACTGTTCAACGGCTTATTCTGACTCTCATCAAAACAGATTGCCACTCTCATTTCCTATGATGTTGCAATTTCTGAGAGAATCCTATGGAAGGGTTGGAAGGGTTCTCAAAGACCATCATCCAGTTGAAACCCCTCATTTTGCAGTGATTTGCCAAGTCACACAAGTAATAAGTACTTAGGCAGGATTTGGCCACGGATCTTTTGACTGTACCAAGTTGCTATTTCTCATCTCCTATTAGACTGTAAATTCCAATATTTGGGTGGCTAGAAAGAATTGTATACACATATATGTTTAATAAATGGTTTAGGAGGGTGGGTTTTTTTTTTTTTGCCCTTCTTTATCACATAGTATTTACTGAGTTCTAAGATTATGGTATTTAGTAGCTATTAAAAAATGCATATTTAACCTTTGGCAATCTGTGTTCAGAATACAAAGAAGCTAGGAAGTTTATCCTACATGAACATCATTCAGTAGATACTATAAACCCAAAATGGCTCCTTGCTGAGTCTCAGTTTTTCCTTGTTTAATCAGTCAGATTTGAGAAGAATGTTAAATAAGGTTTTTATGGTTATAGATGGTAAAAGGCCTTGTCAGGTCTCAAACTTTTCATTAATTAATTTATTTCCCAGGATCCAAAAAATGAACCTGGTCATTCACTCATTTAACTCCAAGGAGGGAAAAGTCTTTTGGAAGACACTGTTCACATTAAAACATTATTACATGCATTAACCTTTACCTGAAGGTGGGTCCATTCTGTATTTATTCTCTTGACACCAACCGACTGGTCGAAGTCTGTAATCCAAGTAAAACAACCACTGGTCATAGGATTCAGTCTCCTCCAATCCCACATAGCGAAGGCGTAATCTTCCTCCAACATTTTCAATCACACTAACTATCCAGTACTGAAAGGGGTTCTGAGAATCCTGAAGTTCTATTAAGGAATCAACTGTAATGAGGTCTACAGGGTTTTTCCCTCGCAGAGGCTGTTTAAACAGAAGCAAAACTCCTTATTTTAAACTTCATTTTGAGATTTCTCATGGAAACAGATGACAGCAGAAGATTATATTTTTTCACACTATCATCCAAGTTATCATCAAACAGTCTGGTGTTTCCCTTCCCCCCACCTCATCCTCTCCATAGCCAACCCCCACACTTCCCTTCTTTTACACACACACACACACACACACACACACACACACACACACACACACACAATTTTGCCAATTTTTATATTTTAACAACAAAATCACATGTAAACAGAAAATAACAGTTTGCACTTATTTCTTACCAAACAAACCACCACCATCACCACCCCACCTCCCTTCCCAAGCTGGGTAAAGATGTCTTAAGGATAATTTGAATTTTAAGAGGTAGAATAAGACTGGAGCATAAAAGATGTATTCATTAACAAAGAAAAGGCTACATTTCAACAGATGGTTATAATAGAGGTTGTTAAAATGACATGGTACCAATTCTTCAAAAAATATTCCTTTAAGGATCAGCACCATTTTAGATGCCTACTAGTCTCTCATATCATAGATATGTCTCTGTCATGGTTAATGTCCATCAGTAATTAACTAATTTGTAGACCATGACTGTGTAGTTATTTCTTTTCTGAAACTGACCCAATAGTTGGTTTATTTAACCTACAACAGCTGAAATCCTCATTAAGAGCTGTTACCACATTAAAATGTATTTAAATAATTACCCTTGCTGGGAAAAGAGTAGTGTAAGCTATCTATCTTTAACACATTTTGATTTTCTAATCATACCAAATAAGACAGTAGTCATCAATTAAATAGAAAATTGGAGTTTTCCAGAGCGGTTGTTTTTTTTTTTTTTTTAAAGAAATGTCAAAATGATTAAGTCACTTACTGATGGCCATTTGCTAGTAGAGGACAGATGCATATATGTTTTATTAATACACACACACATATATGTACGTGTGTGTGTGTATGAGAGAGAGAGAGAGAGAGAGAGAGAGAGAGAGAGAGAGAGAGAGAGAGAGAGAGAGAAATATCTTAAGGACAAAACTCCACACATTATATCACCTCTTTTAAACCTAAAGGGATTGCATCTTCAATTTTTAGTAACCTCGTACAAAAGGCACCAAACCAAAATGCTTCACCTTTTTTTTAAGAGGATTATTAAATGATAGATTCTGCAAAACCAGATGAAATACATTTGGCAGTTCATTTTTCAATCCAATAATGGTTTACACCTCAGTACAATAATTTTGTTATTTTCATTTTACGTAGTAAATATACAAATATGTCTTGTCACAACATTCTGTCAAAGCAAAATAATGTTTCCAAATCCACTCTCATGATTGTCAGCTATAATATTATTTTCTTCAGCACAACCTATAGTTTAATACCAAAAGTCTAATATTAACCTTAATCCTTTAAAAAAAAAACCAGAATAAGCTATTTCCATTCTGGTTTGCATATGGAAAGCTTACTAGGTTATTAATTTTCACTTGAGCTATCTTACCGCAGGGTAATCCTTCTGAAATAAAATATTTAGTGTGGAACCATTTATAAAACTAATCCAAGAGTCTGCACTAGAATGTGTCTAACTTCAGTTGTAACATGAGGTCCTACAGAATGATATGACAGTAAGCCACATCTTTACTATAGTAGTGTAGTGACTGATGCACAGGTTACTCTAGATGAAGATTCTGCATTGCCATGAGGATAAATGACCAAGATTCATGCAAATCTATCTGTGTGCTCCAAATGAAGTGTACAAAGCCACAAGATCTAAACTGTTTATGCCAAATATAACACATTTTATGTTTTGGGGTCCTAAGTTAGAGTATCTGCACAAGCAAAACATGACCACCCCAATAAAAACAAAACAAAACAATAAAATAACATAATACATAATACATACACCTTCCAGTAAATTGGCGGGTGCTGTTCGAGAGCCAGTCAAATCATGTATAAGAAAATCCGTCCAGTCTGTGTACTTCTCTTTGATGGCTGTGAAAAGGTGAGGAAAAAAAACATATAAACACAAAGAAGGCAACCAGTCCAACCGCTATTTCAATGACCCTAATGGGGCCAATGAATCCCCCACAAATACTTACGGACTTATCTATTCTGGGAACAAACATTACACACAGGTATTAAAAAGTAGAAAGATGCAGACCTTGCTTTTGAGAACTTTACCATCTGAAGGAAGATGAGATTTATTTTAATTCAATCTCAATACAAACCAGTACGTTAGATATTGCTGAACTAGAGGGCACAGATGATGGATACTATAGAAAGTCAGAGATGGAAAAACTTGGTGAGGACGAACTTGAAAACATAAATCAGAGGGTTGAGAACTAAAAGGGATGTTCTGTAGTACAGATTACTTAAGGTTTCAAAAGCCTAGGAAGTTTGATGTCATAGCCAACAGCGAGCCACTGAAGAGGGAGAAGGTAGTAGGAAAGATTGAGAAGGCAAAGGATGGGCTGGAGGGGTGGGCAGAGGGCAGGTTTAAAGCATTCAATGTTAGAGAAGTGGATAAAATGGTCAGGCAGCACCTGAACCCTCTAGGAGGGGGTGACACTATGAATGAAGAAGAGACAAAAGGAAGGATAAACTAAATTTGACTGCTGACCAAGAGACAAAGACAGGGAGAAAAATCAAAGATTATCCCCCAAAGTTTGGGAGTGTCTTAGGATCCAAAGGGAATGGCTCCAGATTGGGTTATATTTCACATACAAGAAAGTACAATGCTGCCCCCGCCCCCCGCCCCATACACACCTGTTTGTAAAATTGTTTAACCAAATTCTGCATGAAGGAATATTTCTCACAATCTTGAGAAATTACATGCAAAATTTGTTTATTAATGCCCAGATGTTCACAAAGACTTTTCAAAAATGTTGCTGTTCATTGCCAGCAGCCACGTGAAAAACAAAGGGCATTCCCTTTAGAAGAGCACTTAAGAAAAGAACAGCTAAACTATAGCTATGAGGAAAGAAAAAAGATAAAATGTTTGTTGATGGAGAATAAATCTCCAGTCCTGATCTACCTCCTACCACAGAACCCAGATGGCTCCAGAAGAGAAAGTGAGGCTGGTGACTTTGCACAGCCCTGCCTCACTTAAATCCAATTCAATTCATGGTATCACTTCCCTGATGTCCCGGTCCTCTTCAAGAATGAAGAACAAACAGTAACAAATGTCAAGGGAGAAATGATCTTTCTGGGTGCTCTTCAAGACTCATGAACAACTTCTAAAACTTTCTAATACATGTTCAACACATTACAACTATTAACTAAGTGGCACAATGGACAGAGAACTGAATTTGAAGCCATGTCTCAGACACTAACTAGCTAGCTGTATGACCCTGGGCAAGTCACTTAACCTCTGCCTCATTTTCTCATCCATAAAATGAAGATAATAATAACACCTACCTCCAAGGATTGCCATGAGGATCAAATGAGATAACTTTGCAACAATAAACATATTTAACATAAATAAAAAGATCTAACCTGTATTAACCTTAAAGTTAATAAGTGCTTAATCCTTAATAAATGCTAAACTTCCCTATCTATACATTTTTTACTTTTAGTTTCAAACTGAAATCAGATATGCTTTATTGTGTTCTAAAGCAATTCCTTTTAATAAACTTCTGAACATTTATTAAGTTTTCTGGAAATAGAGAAATTAAGCCATTCCCTCGATTATCAATCAAATAGTCATGTTTTTAAACATACGGGGACAGATTGTAATCTATAGCAGATAGCCCCTATGAACTCAGCATCTATTCAAGGCATTCTTACCTTGACTAAAACCAGACAGTTCATTAAGTGTTATTTCAAGCCTTTAGTAATTTGTAAATCCAGTAGCAATTCAGAATAACATTTTTACACAGCAGTGCCTCAGTGAAGAAGTCCTCTCTCACAAAAGGAATAAGTACACGAGTAAACCTAAACTCCAAACCACCATCATATCTTGTAAATATACTTCAGGATGACAGGAAAATATCATATATCTTAATCAGAGCTGGAAATGGCTTTTGAAAGGAAACAAGTACAGAGCAGGAGACAGCAGAGAGAATTATTTTGATCAAGCTTTCAGAATTTGGGAATATAGGACAATTCTAGACTTTGAACCCAAGCTAACACAGTGTAAACAGTCCAACAAGTTGTCAGCTTGCAGGGAAGTCTCCTCAGGATAAATTGGTCCATCTGTACATAGCCCCCAGTTGTCGAAACACGTTCAACCCTCTTCTTGAACAATCCCACTCCTGTGCTGGGGGTCAAACGCATTAAAGGTGACACTAGTCTTCGTATCTCTCTGACAGATATAGCAGATAGCAAGCCAAACATCATATCCTAAACATATCAGTTCTTCACTCATTTTTGTGAGTTCAGGAAGGTGTATAGGTGCCCTCTGCTGAAATACAGATCAAGTCTCCTGAGATAATTCCTCTCAGGCACATGTAGTTAGGAAATTCTTGGGATGATGACAAAATAACAAAATTGGAATTTCTCTTAATTTTGTTTCAAGTACTCAAGAGTTACTTTTTTGCATCGAGTTGTTTACTCTCTGGAAAGTCAAATTTCCCATAATTTACCTCTGGCCTAATGCAACATAAGACTTTTGAGAGTTCTTTGACCAGCAAGGAGATCAAATCAGTCAGTACTTAAAGAAACTAACTCAGGCTATTCACTGTAATGTCAAATACTGAAGCTGAAGCTTAAATACTTTGGCCACATAACGAGATAATGGGACTTGCTGGAAAAGACCCCAATGCTGGGTGAAAGGCAAAAGTAAAAGTAGACAACAGAGGGCAAGATGGATATATGGTGTCATGAAAACAACACACAACAAACTCAGATGTCCTAACTTGAACAGACCTCAAAGAGACAGTAAAGGATAGAAGGGCCTGGAATGCTATGGTCCATGGGTTCACCAGGAGCTGGACACCACCAAACAACAACAAACCATGCAACAGAAATGATAACTCAAGAAAATGTTCTATCACATGTTAACTTTTATGGACAAGTGAGTAAGCTCCATGATGAGCTAGGGTGACAGGCATACCCTATTAAGAATAAATGCCCACACATAGAAAGGATGGTAAAAGAAGGTTCGCTAAATAGCTAGGTTTCTTTGCTAGGTTAATGAGTACTATGTTCCTGAAAAGATATTTAAAGGTCTAAATGATACTATCTGGTTGAAAAATGGAAAAATTCAAATTATTTCATCTCTCAACCTAACTCCTCCTTGTTCCTTACTACTGTCTAACGGGCTTTCTTTTCTAGCAATTTTCCTTTCTTTTAAAAACAGATTTTAAACAACCAGTTGTCCCTTGCTTTTGGAATAAACTATTTCTCTCCTGAAGGGTCTAATTACATTGTAAAATACATTTAAATAGAACAGTTTTCAAAACAGGTTTCCACACACTATCAAACAACTCAATTAGCTGGTCTTATACACACACACACACACACACACACACACACACACACAATTTGAAATTATCTGGCACTGTGTAAGCAAAAACCTAATTCAGCATTTCTAATGGACTGTAACTATCTTAAGAATGTTCCATGGTCCCTGCAGTCACAAGAAATCTGTAGCAGAAATGCATTCATTGGTACACAACACGCCACGGTAGAGCCTGGCTGTTTAACACACACACACGCACAATATCTGACCAAGACAACAGTAAGGGCTGAAGGGGAAAGACAGGCTCCTGTATCAATAGCAACAGTGGCAGTGGATGATTTCCAGGCAACTCACATTCCAAAATTGGATTGTTCCCACTTAGAAAAAGTCATCTATTCCTAAAAGGTGTCTGTCTGTGACTTAATTAATCCATTCAAACTCATCCTTGTTCACAACAGGAATGGGCCCATAAAACAAGATACCCCAATAAAGTATAAAAGACTAAAGAGGAAACTTACAGAGCATGTCTTGATGCACCTGGAAACTTATTAACAGAGAACGAGGAGGGGCAGTCTTGAATTGTCGCTGGACAAATTTAGGGTACATAAGAGGAAAAATAGTACAGTGGAAAGATTCAGTCAACCAACCTTTATTGAGCATCTATTATGTGTCAGACACCAGATGAAGACTCAGATATCCTAGTTCTGATTCACACTTGCCTCTTCAGGATGTCCTGTCTTTGAATCTGCCTCCTAATCCATCAGAATGCGAGCTCCTAGAAGACAGGGACTGTTTTTTGTCTGTTTTTGTATCCCCAGTGTCTGACATATAATAGATGCTCTAGAAACGTGCACTGACTAACTAATGAATAAAGGTAATCGTACTTGTAACATACACGCAGTAGGGTCATCATGTGAGAAAAGTAACATAAAGAACTACACAAGGGTAAGTTGTCACTACTGTTTCTCTACTCAAGTCCTATACAGATGACACATCATAGAGGAAAGATTACTCCAAATGTTCTAAGGCCATGCCAGTAGCCTTGAAAGACCCTACACCAAGGCAGGAAGTCCTGAGTATCCAGTGCTGGTGTCAACAGACCAGAAGAACTCAACTGAAAGTGGCTTGACACCAGGAAAAATGTAAGGGGCAGAACTTTTCTGCTATGGTAAGTCTGTGCCTCAGTTATTGGGGAGGGGAGAAAAGTGTGCTCAATGTGATAAAATCACAGACCTCTCAAGTATCATTAAAAAGCAGGGGGTTGTACACTTATCTTTGCCAGAGGTTCTCAAGGCAGATAGAAAAATCTTTCATAATTGATTCAATGGGGAACAGGGTGGCAGACCAGGTTATTTCCTAGGGTCTACTGAAGCCCTCAATCCAATGATTTGGTCAATTAATTCAAGTGGTAAATTCCTAGTGTGGGAAGTATGCTATACTAGGGAATATAAAGGTCACAAAAGAAAGATAATAAATAACACTTTCTGTCTTCAAGGAACTTACGATCCAGTTAAGAAGACAACATAATGAGAGAAATTATGATGTAAATTAGGAAAAAAAAATACTAGACTCATCAGTTGGGAGAATCTTAGTTTAAACCCTGACCCTGATACTCAGTGTATGAACTTAGATAAGACCCCTAAGCTCTGAGCCTCTGTTTCCTCATCTGTAAAATGAGACCACCTGTATTAGCTACCTCACCACATAAACTATGCTATGCATTTGGGTGGTCAGCTCATAGAATCAGTCATTATGAGTATACTTATCCAGAACAGAAACTGGGCAATGAATTGGGTCCAGAGTTGAATGGGAAGAGAAAAGGCTGGACTGATCTTGGGAAAAGATGCTGTGGTTTCAATGACCTCAGGCATCTGCTCTAAACAAGGGCCCATCTTTTTAATGTAAATATTCTTTCAGAGATATTGTATGGTTCCAAGCCACGCAACATCATGGTAAGCAAAACATGAAGGTGGGGAGCTACCTTCCCACTTGTACAGTTTATGTAGGACAACAGTGGATGCAAGTGGGCACTGACATTACTAGCAAAAACATGTGGAGAACAGATGCAAAAGCAATCATTAAAGAGACGGATAAGTAGAAAAGAGCAACTCGTCATGTACTGAGATCAAGGGACAACCAATGAATGTCTTATGTATTTTTCTGGTATCCATAAAATGTCAAAAGTCCTACAGGAAGGCCTGCCAGCAGCTTGGGTTAACTCTTGCAGAGGAATGGTAGGAAAACACAGACATCTCAAAAGAAGGAGGCACAGTCACCATCAAGAGAGAATACACCTATCAATGACATCACAGGTCCCTCAAGGTATTAAAGAAATGCCCCCAGGGTCTCATTGTGCTGATCAAACAAGGGAAAACAATACCTTAAACTGCTACCTATTTTTATAAAATGATATAAAAGTAAAATTAAAAATACAACTACAAATGTACCAATAGAATATAAACTGGGATTGGTTAAAACATGGGACACTCTCAGTGAGGAATTGTGCCCCACACTAAGTCCTTTCCAGTTAAAAGTTAAAAAAAACCACAAAACTCCTGTTTTTAATTTGTACTTTCAAGGAAAGTCCCACCTAGTCTGCTAAATGCACCTCACAAAGGTCTGCATGCTTTTTTTTTTTTAATAGTTTAGATGGCAGTAATGTTATTCTATAACATGCATGTGGCATGTGGTTGAATTCTCACTTGTGTTGTTTCAGCTAGGGGTAAAACCACATTTCAGAACTGCAATCCTAACTCAGGACAAGATTATGTTTCATTTATTGGATAAATTCTTAGAAGTCTACTCAACCCTGATCTCCAAAGCAAAACAGGATCATTCATTTTCTGACAGATATCATCAAAGCCAAACTGAAAATCTAAGTGTACCTATACAAGAGAAACAGTTCTAAAAAATTTTGTCTAAATCTTAATTTTAACATCTTAAATAAACAGCTGAAATGCATGAGATGCATTATTTAAAGAAAGCCTTCCCTTTTAAAGGGAAGAATCTTTTTATAATCTGAATAATAATTTCCTTTTCTGGAAATTCACTGGCTTTTTTTACCTTTTATTTTACTTTACTTTTTTTTTACTTTACAATTATTTTTATACTGATACTTACACAATTTATTGATAACATAGGTTAAAATAGTACCAGCTTTCCAAAAATACTCTTTGCAACAAACCTAAAGTTTCTAAGCATCAAAATTATACAATACGTAATTTTTATAAGAACTATTTTGTTTTAATTTTTTCAGAGTCCCATTTCTTCTAAGTCCAGTCTTTCTGTCCCTAGGGTTATAAATCAGCACTAATCTGGCTATGATGATTCTGTTTAGAATCATTTGCCAATGAAGGAAACTGTATTAGAAAATAAAACTGATTTGAATGTTTCTTCATGTTAAATTCAATTTGATTTTTTTTCCCTAAGTAGTCAAATGTATCTCCAACTTGAGGTCTCTCCACCAAGTGTAATCCCTAGTTTACCCTAGCAACAATTAATCTTCGATCAAAAAGATCTACAATTTTAAAAGGCCATTTAGAGATAGCTGGTTAATCTCTGATTTCTATAAGAACAGATCTAGTGACTATGGAACCAATACAGTGGCCATGTTATACACTATAGACATCAAAATGTATGCACATATACACATAGAGTTCATGCTGCATTTTCCATCAGTTGGATATTTTCCTACATTTAAATCAGATGTATGTGTTTTTGCTGCTTTTCATGTTACGTAGTAAAGCATTGTCTCAAAAGAAAAAAATTATAATCAGATGTTTTTCTAATTTCTAACACATAAACACAACTATAATCATAAAATCCATCAAATCTGGAACAAATTTACTTCAATTCAAACTGTGCATCTGTGTTTACTGCTTTTCTCATAGCTCTGTTATTCTAACAATCCAACATACCTCTCCTTACCATAGGTGATCCCAATTCAATGTAAACCTCTAGTGTCTTATTTTTTAAACAACTGTTCCAGTGGAAAACATGTCAGGAGGAATGGTACATGTGCACGTCTGTGTGTGACATATTCTTTTTTTTGGGGGGGGGAGGAGTATTTCTTTAATGTGGGTGGAAGAATCAGAGCTGAACAAAGCAGACCCTACAAAGACAAAGATTACTGCATCTACATCTATAGGCTTTAGGTTTGATTGATCCTGGTATATCTCTAGGGTCTATTGGAGCCCTCAATCCAAAGATTTGGTCAATTAAATCCTAGGGTGGGAAGTATGCTGTACTAGGGAGTATAAAGGTCACAAAAGAAAGATAAAACACTTTCTGCCTTCAAGGAACTTACAATCTAGCTCAGGAGACAACATAATGAGAGAGAAATTATGGTGTAAATTAGAAAAAAAAAATACTAGGCTCATCAGTTGGGAGAATCTTGGTTTAAACCCTAACTCCATACTTTCTCTATACCATTCCTCACCTCTGTTTTCTCTCTTTCTCCCTCCTCTACCCCCTTCTTATTATACAAAGTCCAGTTGTACATTTGCCCACATCATTGCCTCCACACTCTTTTTCCTTCACTCACTCTGCCCTCTCCAGGGGCCCTCAATCCCTATGCTGTCCCACTCGGACACTCCCTTCTGCCACATTTCTCTCTGTCACCTCCTGGCCCTGATGCTCCAACCTTTGCTTCTCTGAAATGAGGGGATCAAGTAAAATTACAAAAGAAGGCTTAAATAGAGAACACCAACAATATTCACAAACTTGCGAAAACCTGTCTTACACATTTTTTGTGCTCACTTGAACTTAGTTTACACTATCTTCCACCAGAGCTCATGCATAGTTCTGCTAGCATAACCTACAACAACATCATATTTACTTAGCAGTATATTTTTATGCTCATTTATGTATTTTTTTTCTGCCTGATTTCCAAAAAGGTATTTGTATCTATGTAAATTAACATCTGTTTACATTCCTCAGGCACATTGTAATTTCTTTTTTTTTCTGCCATAATATGTTCCCAAATACATATCAGCTGGGCACCTCTAGGACCCCTGGAGTTCTACTTCACTGTGGTCTTTTGGGCATTTTCAAGTCCTTTTCAGACAAGGGCAAGCAGTACACATGGGCTGAGGAGGCTCCAGTGCAGTAATTCCAACTGAATCATCCTTCCTCCCCCTCTTTCTCCGCTACCACCGAAGGGACCTACTGTTCCCAGTGAAGACACTGAAGTCCTACTCAAACTCATTAGAGCAATCAGAGGTCCACTAAGCAAAAGTAATTACACTAACTTGGATGAATTAATGATAACACCTGCTTCTAATAGAATCAAGGTACACCTCCTGCCATCTGGCATAATTTCTTTAAGGGGCCAAGAAGTTAAGTGGCCTTTAAGACTATTAAGGGAAATTTTAAAATCTTGGCCTTGTCCATTGTTTAGAGAGATTCATCAAGTAAGAAATTGAATTGCCATTGTTACTCATTTCCTTCCAGTCTTTTCCAGGAGCCAGTTGCCTACTATCATGGATGCAGATGTAGACTGTGAAATCAGGCAAATCTGTTCCACATTCTATAAGTTTTAAGTCTAGTTGGATCCATGTTTGTGTTGGAAATAAAACTCAAAATATTCATTTCAAATCATTTGCTCTAAGCACTCTTGCATTTGACAAAATTTCCTCTTAAGGCATTAGGTACTTCTATTTCCTTTCTCCCAGCATAATTTTCCTGAGTACCTATTTCCTATACAAAAGCCATCAATTCCAAATTGACAAATCACCTAAAGTCCACGGTTCCGAGTTCAATGGATTTAGCCACCTGCTTGCCAAAAATTTTATCCCCTTAGGGCTATCTCTTATTTACTCTCATAAAATAATTTCTGTGTCAGAGTAAAATTGCCTTCATTGTGGTTTTTCAAAATGCCACATTTAGGTACAGGAAATAGGAGAATAATGAGTACACGTGCAAAAAATCTGCACATTAGCATGAGAATCGCATGTGTCCAAATAAATGATTCAGTCTGTTTTCAAGCAATTTTCAAGTGAACATTGCTATTAATTATTTTTTATTTATTGTCATTATGTTATAATGAAGGTTACTATTCCTTGATTTGCCTCACTCCCTCCTTCTCCAAAGTACATTTCATTCAACAGCAGAAAAGACTAATCAAAAAGCAATGGGTGAAGCAGAATTAATGAGGACCAAAGCAGAATTTTCCCCAGGCCACATTTTTAGGAACATTATTTCATGGATTAGAATGAGTTTGAGGAAGCTTAAATAGTTTCTTGGTGAAGAGCAGGAGAGATCACCATTTTACCCATTCCGGGGAAATGTTCTAAGAGAAAACATTTTTTGAGCTTGCTGATTTATGTCAGTTATCAGTAATAACTGAAAAGTATAGAAAATGCTTACTTACTGTATCTCTCCGATTCTTACAATGACCCTAGAAGTAGGTTCTATGGGGACTATCCCTCTTTTTAAACTGTCAGAGGAGGCACTCTGACCATAACACCACATTGAATCTGACACTAATCTCTAACAACTTAAAATTTCTTAATTATTATTTCTTAAATTATTATGGAGCTTCACAGCTAATAAAGTGCTTTCACAAGATCTCATTTTATCCTTACAACACGCCTGTAAGATATACAATACACACGTTATCCCCAATTGAGAGAGAAGAAAATGGTGGCCCAAAGAGGTCATGTAACTTGTTCCAGGCTATATGTCTAGAAAGGGCTATAACTGAGATGAAAGCCCCAGGTATTCTGACTAACTGCAGTGTTCTTTTTACTACACAATGCCTTCTAGGATTTCTTTGCATAAATACCACAATGAATTTTGAACTATGCCAGAAGTGCAAATAAAATGTCCATATATTTTTACAAAGGTATATGTCCCAAGGAGGTCAAAGATATCCTGAAGGGTCTTATATAAATCGAAATACTCATAACAGAATATTCTGTTCATGAAATGAAATAAACTAGGTGCCTGATCCTTTGGATATGGAGGAACAAATTGACATAAATTAATATAATGAATTATTTTTAATATAACAGATGGCTATTTCATAAGATAAAACAAACATGAATAATTCAGAGAAACTTGGGCCTTCTCTAAACTGAAACAGATAGAACAATATACACAATGGCCATAATAATATTAAAGAAAGACAAAACAGAATCCTGTACAATGCAATGATCATTCTTGAGACAAGAGCATTTATAATAAAGTATATCTCTCTCTGCTCCTGTAAGAGGTGAGTCATGACCACAGGTGCGGAATGAAGCATGTCAACAGATTTGGTAGCTGGAGGGGTGAGAATTCTACTTCTCTGTGACAAACAAAGGTTTTGAACTAGTACTGAGAAATGACCAACAGAAAGTCAATAAAATCTTTTTTTTATTATTTTGGAGGGTGGTTGGGGTTAAGTGACTTGCCTCAGACACTTAACACGAAAACTAGCTGTGTGACATTGTGTCTGAGGCCGGATTTGAACTCAGGTCCTCCTGACTCCAGGGCCAGTCCTCTATTCACTACTAAATAATACTTGAATTTTTACATCTTTTTTCAACATGCAAAAATTTGAATTTCAAAATGGTTAAGATAGAGGGGGGTTATATTTTTTAAAGTTTGGGGTATTTATTAGGTGGGTTCATATCACAGGATTACTTTAAATTCTGCTTTCTAACGGATCTAAAATGTCATTTGATTTTGAAAAATTCTACTTTTTGTTTGCACAGGTTTGTTTACCTTTTTTTAAAGCACCTATCTACTGCAAAAGTGAATACACTTTTCTTATGTATGAGCAATCAAACTACAATGGGCATTAGACACTCCAGTAGTAAATTAGCAAACAGTGAGCTTTGCATGGTGGACAAGTAAAACATTTTTTAAAGTATACAAATTAACTTTCATTTGCTCAATGAGGATCTGTTAGGCACCTATGTGCAGGAACTATGTTAGCCACTTAAGAGACAAAGATAAAAATGATATAATAACCTACCTCACGGAATTTTTATGTTATGTTACATAGGGGAAACAATGTATATACTGAAAATTAATATAAAATATATAGAAAAAGTCACTTCTGAGGGAGTGGAACACTCCCAACTTTAGGGGGTGGGATAAGGTTGATGTTCTAGGCAAAAGAGACTGAGGAGAAAAAAAGAACCAGGAGATAGAAGAGCCATGAAAGTTTAGACAGGAGAGAGTACTTACATTACATTACATAACTTGCATTACAGAACCCTCTTGCAGCCTGGTGAAGCCTATGGGCACCTCCTCTCAGAATAATGATTTTTTTAAATGTGTAATTGAAAGAAATACTAAATTTTAGTTAATGAAAATAAAAATATTATCTTCCAAATTCACAGATACTCTGAAATCTATCTTGCACATCCCAGGTTAAGATCTAGGAGAATAAGCTGGATAACAGTCTCAAGTGCTAAAGAAGGGTCTCAAAAAGCTGCCACAGAAAGGGGTCAAAAAGAGTAAAGGCCATCAGATTTAGCAATTAAGACATTATTGGTACCCTTGGAAGAGAGCGGTTTCAGTTGAGTAATGAGGTCAGAAGTCAGATTGCAAGGAGCTAAATTTTGGTGGGAGGTGAGACAGGTGAAGGGTAATTTAGAGAGTAAACAGCTTTTTTTTTTTTTTTGAGGAAGAGGGGGAGGGAGAAAAGAAGAGAGAGGGGAGGAAGAGAGAGAGAAGGAGAAAAGAGAAAGAAAGGATAGATAAGGGAGAGAAACAGAGAGAGAGAGAGAGAGAGAGAAAGAGAAGAGAAGAGAAGAGAAGAGAAGAGAAGAGAAGAGAAGAGAAGAGAAGAGAAGAGAAGAGAAGAGAAGAGAAGAGAAGAGAAGAGAAGAGAAGATGAGGTATGGAACAGATGCCAAAAGATGTGGGACAGAGAGGCAATCTGGGAAGTGAAAATGGATTGGCATACACCCCAAAGAGTGCACAGTTGAGATGATACAGTATGAACCCAGCAATCAGTGGCATATGTGAAAGATTAAAAACGGGCTGGGGTTTGGAAAATAATGGGCAGCAACAAGAGAAGGGAGGGGAAGAGATTCAAAGGTATAGTTTAACACAAAGCTGATCTAGTTAACTAGGGTCAAGATGCACCTAACAGTCCAGGGGAAACCAATAGCAATATAATACCTATCTGTCAATCCAAAACATACAACTAATCAGAATATATTTATAGTTCAACTATAACTTCTACAAACCACTAAACTGTCATATGTAATTACATTATCTTCCTACTATACTAGATCAGCAAGTCCAAAAACATAAAATATCACTTTTTTATTACAAATAAAGATTTTCTCAAAATCTTTAAGTCAGACAACCTGAGTTGACTTGCTCAGAGCAGGTACTTAATAAATGTTTGAACTGAATTTAATTCATCTCGAGCCCATTACATCATTAATAAAAAATAAAAATTTTGTAAGAGATCATGGAACATTCCTCAACAGATGAAAATCTGATTAGTATTAATTTGCAACTTTATAAAATTCGATTCTGATTCTACCTTCAGTGACCATGAATACAATTATCATTATATACAACTTCAATGAAAGACAATGAAGAGAGTCAATACAATGATTCTATCTAAGAGTTCAAACCAAGATCTGGCATGTCTATAATACACAATAAAATTTTTCTCCTTGGTAAAAGTAAAACAAGATTAAATTCATGAGAAATATCGGGTATGTGGATCAATCAAGGGCAGCTTTCTTAAGCTTGCTATTCCTGCAAGCATTTGGCAAGGCAACCAAATAAATGGTTAGGTGGTGGTAAACAGGCATGTCTGCAAGCAAATCATGCCCCTCAAATGTAGTCAGATTTTGTAATGCTAAAGAAAGCTGGCCACTACCTGCCTTCCAAGATGCTTCAAAAAATAATTAGACCTCTGTTTATGAAACAATTTGTGCTCCATGGGAACAGCCAAAATTTCAAGGCATTATTCTTCATAAAAAGAAAATCTGCAAGTGTTTTCACAAGCTTGGTTGTTTCAAAACAAAATTTGTATACAGTTAAAAACAGATTCCATTTTACTCTAGATAAACTTTACTATTCCCAGGGCATGTGTGTGAACGAGGAAAAATATACACACACACACACACACACACACACACACACACACACACACACACACAGCATCTTCAAAGCATATGAATATTTAACAGATAAAAACTACAGGGGTTATTTATAAGAATTAAAATTAAGGGGGAAGGGGCGGCTAGGTGGTGTAGTGAGTAGAGTGCCGGCCCTGGAGTCAGAAGGACCTGAGTTCGGATCCGGCCTCAAACACTCAACCCACACAAACAAAAACTTAGCTTGGGCAAGTTACTTAACCCCAACCCAATTGCCCTAAAAGGGGCGGCTAGGTGGCGCAGTGAGTAAGAGTGCCGGCCTCGGAGTTGGGATGACCCGAGATCAAATCCGGCCTCAGAAAATGAGCACCCACACATAAATAATGACTAGCCGTGTAACCTTGAGCAAGTTACTTAACCCCAATTGCTTAAAAAAAAAAAATTAAGGGGGAGTATGTATACACATTCTGGTTACATATGAGTTTACTCTGAAAAATGAGAAACATAGGTTTATCGTATATTATTTCCCACCAATGAAATGTCAAAGGCTCCATTTCAATCCAAGAACTGACCTCATTCCTTCTCCTATCTCTTCTTTTGGCAACTCTAGAGTTTTAATCTTGAAACAGCTATTTTCCTTTGGGGCTCTGGCATCTATGTCGTGAAATTATAGAAGCACCCAGGAATATATTTGACTACTGTATACAAAAACATAAAACCCTACAGATGGTCTGTTCCTAGAGTCCAGCTAAATAAGACAGGATTGGCAGGTACAGGATGCCAATTTAAACATTAAAAAAAGGTTAAGTGGTTGCCATATTGAAGTAGACAGAGCCCAGAGAATCAGAAATAACAGCGTTTGTGAACTGGGCCGGCAATTCTGGAAACTAATATCAAATCATGCTAAGACGGTAACTAAAATGTCTATAATTTACAGAGATTCTATTTGCTAGACATATTCTGTTCCAAGGAGATGATTATGAAGAAAGGCCTTATATACACTGATGAAGTGGAGAGACCACAGGTATGGATCACGAAGATAACAATGGACTTGATATTGATTAGCTGAACAGTGGTTTGGGTTGTTGTTGTTTTTTAAATTATCTGTTATAAAGGATAGTTCTCTGGGAGGGAGAAGCATATAATGCCTCCATTGACTAAGAACAATGTTAATCACTCAGAAGCAATAACTTTATAAGCATGTATGCTTAAATAAGGACACATTCACATGAATAAACTCACAGACCTTGATGTAGCAACAACTTACAGTAGGAAAAAAAATGACAAATGTAATGTTTGATGCTGAATTGCTGAAAAAAGATAAATCAATCATCCTGTGCTTTCTTAGGGTTCTACGATCTGTGAACCTGACTTAGTGGAATATCTCTATCACCTACTCACGTGAAAAATAATTTATATTCAAAAGATGCAGCATGTATATATAAGAGATAAAACATTGGCTTTGGGAGTCCAGAGAAACCGAGTTCAAACATCCTTCTTCAGACACTTACTAGCTGTGTGTCGACTAGACATTTAATCTTTATGTACCTCAGTTTCCTGATTTATGAAATGGGCATGGTGGGGATTAGACTCAATGACTGCTAAGGTCTATTCCAGTTTGAAATCAATGAAATTACATTGGAATGTTTTATAATTTCAGAAGATGGGCCCATTTAAAAACTGCCTTTTTAAAAATGTAAACAATCACACAAATCAAGTAAGATATACCTTGGTCTCTCTTAATAGAGTATACAAAATGTTGCCAAAATTAATCAATTGTTGTAATTATTAGTCATGGAACAAATCAGTCAAACTGAAATTCAGACCTCATAGTCTCTTAGTTTCTGAAGTTTCCTTAGAGACCAGCTAGTCCAACACATTTATTTTATAGATGAGGAAATCTTGGGAGGTTGGGTGACCTGCCCAAAGTCACAATGGCAGTAAATGGCAGAGCTAGGACTTGAAACCAAATCCAATTCCAAATCCCATGGTCTTTCTCCTGTACACTGCTACCTCCCAAATAAAAGCCTACAGCATCCAGTATTTTCAGGTAGTCTCCCATCTGAGTTCTAGGCAGACCTAATCCTTCCTGACTTTAGAGATTAGATAAGAGCATGTGCATTCTGGGTGGTAGGGTCATAGATCTGATCTTGGTCAAAGAAGAATATCCTGGATTTTTGTTTTTTAAGCTATATCACTGTTTCTAGAAACTTTTGATTAAAATCAGTCTGATTCATCAAGGACCTATGACTTCATTAATGGGTAGGCATAAGAACTCCTTCCCCTAGGCAGATCTCAATCACTAGATAACAAAGTATAAGAGAGTTGGCCAAGGCCCAAAGAAGTTGATTAAGTGACCTGAACAAAAAACCACTATCAGAGTAGTTGGTTGAAGTAAAAATCTATCTATCTATGAATACCTCAAAACAAAACAAAAAAATTCTCTAAGAACCAGTTCATTGTCACCCCCAGAAAGCACTTTTAGGAAGAAGTCTAGAATTAGCTATGGATCAAAAAGAGAAATAAAAGGTGGAAGATTGTGTAAAACATGAATATGCCTCTCCTTACGCCAAGAGTGTCCAAAGGTGATGTTCGTGACAACTTTCAGGTTTCAGTCTGGTGTAACTGAAGCAAAAAGTCCTGCTTTTCGTTCTCCCACTGCCTATACTGCACCTTTGTAAGAGTGTTATCAGGTCTGGATGGGCTGTAAGATCACCTCCAACTCTAAAAGTCTATGACTCTAGGACATTGGGCAAAAAAAAAAAACAGGCAATTTAGTCAAAGTCTAGGCACCATACTATGTGGTGGAAATACAAAGAAAGTCCTACTCTCCCCAAGAAAAATCAGTCCTGCTCTCAAGGAGCTCACAGTCTAATGGGGGGAGTTAACTTGCAAACAAATACATACAAACAAGAGGTAGACAGACAGACAGACAGACAGACAGACACACCAAGGGCAGCTAGGTAGCACAGTGGACAGAGCACTAAACCTAGAGTCAGTTGGATCAGAAAGACCAGATTTCAAATCTGATCTCAGATACTCTCTGGCCATGTGACATGTAATTCTGTTTGCCCCAGTTTCCTCATCTGTTTAAAAAAAAAAATGAACCAGAGAAGGAAACCAATCTAGTATCATTGCCAAGAAAACCCCAAGATCAGTTGGTCCATGGGATCAGGAAAAGTTGGACACAGCCAGATGACTGAACAATAACTCTTTCTACCTTGAAATCTCTGCCTACCCCACTCCCCCTCCATATGTGTGTATATATGTGTATGTACACACAAAATATATACACATACACCAGCAAGATACATATATACACATACACATGCATATACATATGTGTATATACACACACTGACATATATGTATACACATACCACACACATATGCATATACCTATATACAGGATAAATTAGATTCAATCAAGATTCAATGCACTAGCATTAAGGGAATCAAGAAATAGTTCTTGCAGAAGGTGGGATTTTAGCTAGGACCTTAAGGACACCAGCAAGCAGAGCTGAGGAGGAGGTGTGTTCCAGAAAAGGAGGGAGAGCCAGTGAGAGAACACAGAGTTGGAAGATGGAGCATCCTGTCTGAGGAACGAGGCAATGAAGAGCACAGATTGGCCAAATGAGGGCATACAGTCAGTTAGGCGGCCACTGAGATCGTTCAGCATATGGCATACAACATAACAGTCTTTAACAGCCTGTTAGACATCTTTATCTGAGTGCTCCATCAATGTCTCCAACTCATTATCATCTTCCTTAAATTCATCACTTCTCCAACCTTCCCTGTCTTTTGAAGATGCCACCATTCTTCCCTTAATTGGGGTGACCCTCAGCTCTTCCTTCCCCCTTCACTCCCACATCCAATGATTCTGTCATGCCTTGGCTAATTGTTACCTCCATAACAGGTCTCACGTTCTCCCCCTTCTCATCACTTACATGGCCAATATCCTAGTTCACTCTCATTACCTCTCACCTGGACTTCCTAACTCATTTCCCTGACTGCAGTCTCTCCACTCCCCAATATTTTCCATAAATTAACATTTCTAATGCAGAGATCCAAACATGTCATCTGACCGTAAGTCCTGCCCAGCCTTCACAGCCATAACCAGAGAAGCAACTCCTATTAAAAAGGGGCCAGCCACCCCCACCAACTGCCAACCAATTGCTACCCACAAGGCAGGCAAGCCAGCCTAGCTAAAGCAGCTGGGCACCCTGAGGGATAGAGAGGCAGCATGTGCCAAGCCAGTCAAACCAGCAGCAGCAGCAGTTTGAGTAGCATCTCCCTTCAGACTCTGAGGAAGACAATCTGGAATCCTAAGCCCAAGAATCTTGAGAGCAGCCCTGTGGACACACGGCCTGGGGACTGCTCCTGCAGGTGCCAGAGTCACAGCTAATGAAGACTCAAAAAGGAAAGTTTTTGCCACCAAAATCCTTGGCACTCTCAAATGGTTCAACATCAGAAACTGGTCAGAAATGGCATTAAAGAGGCATTACCA